>OY723385.1:270795-758295 GCA_963210295.1 Ophion ellenae | reverse complement strand
GAGATCAAACGTTGAAGGCACTTAAGCAAGGCCGCGTCTCACTTTGCCAGGCTCCCATGAGCGAGGAGGATCCGTTCGACCGAATTTCCACCTCCTTTGGTCATCGCGGCTCCGCGTTTTTAAAGCGAAGCCTCCGCAACCCCTTCGGCTTCCACCACTCTTGTTCGCTCGGTCTACGCTTTTTTCCTCGTTCGATGACATTTGATTTTATTGGACAAAATAAGGTCGGTAGATAAAATTTGCTTTTGTCGAAAAATGAGATGCAAAGAAACAGTTTTTGTTTGTTAATATTGTTATATCGTTTCGTTAATATTGTTGATATTGCTTACCCAAGAAAGTTTCAGCAAACATCATTTGTTTCGTTTTTAGGTTATTTTTTAATAAAATTAAACTTTGTCGAATTTTTGTTAAATTGGTGAATTAACAATATTGATTTTTTTGTTAATAATGTCAACTGGTGAATTAACAAATTACCAACATTAACAGACAATAGCTTGTAAATATTGTTAATTTTTTATATTGGTTTTTACTCAAAAGAAAAATGAAACAAAAAATATTTGATAGAATTTGCTTTTAATTAAAAAAAAGCAAACCAAGAATGTTTGATGGAATTTGCATTTATTGAAAATAATATTTATTTTGGCCCATTTTAGGGTGACCAATGCACTATAGACGTGGTTTTCTTTTGATAGAGAAATTAAATTGAGTTTTTTTTTTTTCGTTTCAAACTGATGTTTCGCTGGGAAGAGCCTGGATAAAGTGGAAATAATGAAATAGATGAATGTACGACCGGTAACCGGAGAGGAAGAAAGCGCGAGAGCAAAAGAGATGGAGAGAGAGAGAGAAAGAGAGAGAGAGGGAGAGAGAGAAAGAGGTTTAATATCCATGTAACTCTACCAACTCCATCATTTCCTGATAAACGGACGCCGCGAAACGTCACAAGACGCGAACCACTGAAATCACCGTGCTCTTACAGCTGCGATAAGAGCGCGACAACTTTTTTTCGATTTTATTTGTATTTTTATACGAGCATCTCACAGATTTCAATTCTCGACTTCAATTTCACCCGATTTCAATTACCAAAAAATCACACTCCAAAGTACCAACAATGTACAATGAATGTTGTCCCACATTTTTGTACAATTTACCCTTTTAAAAAATCTCCAAATCGCCGATCATCCGCCCGGCCGGAAGTGCACTCTTCAAACGATCCTCGTTCCACTGGCATTCCCTTAAAAAATAATCATTTCGCTACGCTAATTTATAGCAATATCTCTTGATTAATTCCTGATTGACTCTTCATTAAACCCAAACAAAACCAAACAATTATTTCCCTGTGCTAATTTGTATCAAAAAATCTTTTGATCGATTCATTGATTATCCAACTTATATGCATAATCGTAATTAGAATTAGCACGAAATTTCCGAGTCGAGTCGTCACGACTCCCCGCATTTCCCACCGGAAGCCCGTCCAGCTCGCGGCAATCAGGCGACAAATCCGAGCTCCTGACACATCCTGGGGTTCTGATCGACCGCGAACGTGAAAGCGAGTCGTGAGCCAACGATCTAAGCGAAAGTGAAACTTCCAAGAGAGACACGTGGAGACTGGCAAGGGGGAGTCGAAGAAGCGAGACGGAAACGGAAGAAGAGGTCTGGATAAAGACAGCACGACATTATTACTGATCAATTTTTTGCAACGCCTTCCTATTGGCTCTGCAAGAAATAAATCCTTGCGAGAGACGATCACGCGAGAGAGACAGAGAGAGAGAGAGGGATCGATGAAATACCTGGACCAAACTGGTCCAGGCCGGGTGGTGAAAAAAAAAACGAGAATGGATACCAGCTCGTTCCTCATGGAGTCCTGTTCGCCAGATGTCGAGCGTCATCTTAAGTGCTGGTCCACGAGTGGTCCAGCATCTTGATCAGCATCTTCAGCCATAGAAACGCCAATACGAATGCCATGAGATAACTGACGATGATTTTTCTTTTTCCCACGTCATGCAAATATCTTGCTCGTAACCGAACACCATCATTGTCACGTGTCAACCTACCTCCTACGAGGCAAAAGCCTAGACACGATAATATTGCGACGAAAACGAATATCTGCTCTTGGGATGATCCTGGAGGAGGGCTCACTTTCTTGATCGCCTGCTGCCTTGTTCCTCGTCGTCCGCAGACGTGAGCGCCGAGACAACGTCATTTTACACACGGTTGATACGTCTTTGCAAGTTTGAGGTTTTCTTGCATTGACAAATGTTGGTGACCAGTGAAGTTATTATTTTTTTAAAGTACCGCCTCTTTTGCAAGGCCAATCGGTGTTGGTCCCTTCGGCAACATTCAACTCGAATGGAAAATAAAAAATGACCTTTCAGTATTTTGAAATTTTTAAAATTAGGAAAATAGCGAGCCATAAAAAAATATCAATTTTATACCACAAAAACCTCATCATTCGTTACTCCCAAATGGATAAATTCGAAACTACGCTCCGGAATTTCCACAAAATCTTTACATAAAGATGGAACGTCGGCGAATTTTTAACACTCCCCAAAGACAGATCGAAGACGGAAAAAAAATTAATCCTCCGAAGTAAAGAAAAAGAAATCCGCGAATTAAAAAAAAAATTCGCGCCTAGCTAGACGTCGTCTACGACGCTTGGCGTAAATGGAAAGGCGACTCTGGCTCGGCACCCCACTTTCGTGCACTTGCCGAGTAAAACGTGCCTTGCCACTTGTGAACCGCCGACTACGTTCTGGGTTCCTGGTGGCTTCTAGACAACGGAGCGAGTGACGAAGCAATGGCTGCAGCAGTTTCGCGACACGAGGACGGAGACGGCGCTTCGAAAACCCGTTTGGAACGTTGCCAAGGTTCTCCTGTGGACCCAAAAGGCTCTCGACGGCATAGCGCGATGCTTCCAACAACACGTGCTCGCAGAATTGTGCCGGAACTCAAATGCACATAAAAAAAATTTGACGTTTTTGGAAAAATGGGATTTCGAAAAATATAATGCAGATTCGTATCGTCGGTGGGTATTTTATTGAGTGTGATTCACACACTGAACATTGTGGACGCAATAAATCGTGCATATTGGAACGAGCGGAAATATTAGGTAATATCGGTAAGAATCGATACAAATCGATAATAATCGATATACATCGATGTAGTTCGATATAACGTACATAAGAATCGATATGAGTCGATATAAGTCAACGAGAGTCTGATCAAATCGATATACGTCGATGTAAATCGATAAAACATACATTTCAATCGATCTAAATCCATAAGAATCCATATAAATCGATATAAATTAATAAATATCGATATAAATCGATGCAGATCGATGAGAATCGATATAAGTCGATAGGAATCGATATAAATTTATATGAGTCGATAAGAATCGGTATGAATCGATATAATACAAATCAATGAAACACTACCCGATATTTTCACTCGTTTGCAAATTGCAAATGATATGATATCGATATTACATCATTCTATGATGCAATATAGTTTATTGCTCGAGTTGCAAAATTATACAATACACAAGTGTCGTCACCGGATGCAGCGCGTAATTGTTTATGCAAAGAGTTTCGAGTAATCGCCAAGCACATTGTTGTAAATATTCGACCAGAAGTCCATTCTGTCCTTCATTATGCTCTGTTTCAGATGAACCTCCATGTCGATTTCCAGATAATTATCCGCGTCACCCATAGCCTGCCATAACTTCTTCAGCATTCCCTCCATGTTGGCAGTCGGATCCCTTTGCAGTAAAATATATATATATATATATATTCTCGTCAGAATTCCTCTGGCCGAATTTCATCGACGGGATTTATTAAATAATTCAGTCCAATGACAAATTCGAGATTTCAGCTTACGAATCTTTAGCAAAGGTGGTCCAGAGCCCCGTCAGCAGGCTGACTCCCACTTCCCCTGGCGAACCGGGTGCTGGCTTATTTTTGAAAACTTTCGAGTACCATAGGTACCCCAAATCGTCTCCGTGAGCCACTCCTACTTTGGTGAAAATTCTCACAATCATTGGCGCGTCAAAGAAATTTTCCAAAGGGCGTCTGATTTGAAAGAAACAATCGAATGTCGACGGAAGGGAAAGTACATTACCATCTTCCATTCCGAAGAGGTTTTTCATAAATCCCATGCGATCGTAGTGCTTCGTCAGGTACTTGAATACGGGTGCGGTGTTTCGCGAATTAATTATTTTCGAGGACATATCCAACCCAGCGTTGAAGAACAGGTCGCCGAGAAGCTGCGAATGACAAAAGCACGAAAGTAGAGCAAATAAATATCAATAACGAGATTCGAGGTGTGAATTACTTCTGTGGCTTTTGCGGGATCGGTAGCCACCGATTTTCCATCGAAGTAAAACTTCCTGATCGATTCACCGATTGCCATTCGTTTAGCCGAATCTGTGATGTTCAAATCGTTCGGCACAAAGTTCTCAAAGTGCTCGTCCACCATCTTTGGATCGGTCATTATTACTGAAACGATCGGGAAAAAATGGCGAGTCATTTCATTTCGTCAATTCGGAGGAAAAGAACATATTTACTTACGCCCTGGCATAAAAAGACTGCCCTCGTCAGCGAGCACACCGGTCATCAATGGAACATCCGCAATTTTCCCCGATTTTAACAACTCCCAAGGATCGGCCGGTAAGAAAATTTCTTGGCCCACGTTCGCCTCCGCGGATGGCACGAAAACGTGCATGAAGCCGTTCAAGTGATTCTGCAAAGGTCCAACAAGCTTTAAGCTCCATTCGGAAATTACCGATCCCACGGAATTACGACCCAAACAAGACTATATTAACTCAAACAAAGTTCAACAAGTTTTACGATCCATTCGGAAGTTACCAGTCGAATTTCATTTTTCGGCCCTTCGGTTTACCGGTTAGAAGATATTGATCTCTTTGCTCCGTCACCAAATTATTACTTGGCATTGAAGATTTTTAACTTTATTTTTTAGCTCCAAATGAAGTCGAAAAGAAATGGTATTGGATATGAAGCAATAACGCGAAAATCGGTACGTAGGTACTTTTGTACATTGGTACCATTGGAAGCATATTTTATCCTTCCAAGGAACTACTCTAGGCACAAAAATTAAAGGATATGAAAAAAATCCGAAATTTTTCGCTGATTATCAAAAGGCTGTCACGGTGTGAAAAATGGTCGTGGAGCAAAATCAAGAAAAGAAAATTCAAGCTTCAAGTCACTAGTTTTGAGATCCTGGGGTCAAATATTTTTATCGTTGACCATTTTAGAGGAATCATAAAATGACCGGTGGAAATACAATTTTCCAAATTATTGCTCATGTTTCGAAAACTGCACGGGCGTCAATGAACTTTTTTCGGTAATTTCATTTAAGAACTCTTTTAGCTTGATTTTTTCCTTTAATTTGAGCGGTCGGAGAGGTCGGTACAATGGTTTTTCGGCGAGTTAACGGCGTTCAAAGCAAAAAAGACACTTTTGACTTCGATCATCAATTACTCGGGAACTAATGGTCGTACAGAAAATAAAAAGAGGATTCTGAAACGTTCGGAGTATTCTCTATAAGATGCTTTTATTGTCTTTTCATTACAAAAAAATAGTTCGGTTAGAAAAGTTGGATTTTGAAAAAGTTTAAAAAGATGCCTTTTAACGATTTTTCGTTTAACTTGAGATAACTGCGCAAACAATAAACAGGCAAAGGATAATTTTAATTTTTCTTTTACCTCAGAGTATCCCAAAGAAAGCCACAAAAGTTCAAACCGCTACGATTTTTTTTCATAGTGATCCGAATGATTGAAATGGCGACTTTAGCTGAAAAATCAATTAAAGGATACATGGTTCTTTTTTCACGCATTTTTTCAAGATTAATTTTTTTTTCTCAATTCTCCATATTTTTATCCAGCATTTTTTCATGATCCAGAAATCATTGGGTATCTGCAATTTAACTGTCTTTTTTGCACTCATTCATGGCCGCTCGGCGAGTGTGAGACATCGCCTTTAAAATGACACTCAAAGAAATGATGAATTGAGATGGTTGATAAAAATCGAACTATTTTTTTTACAAGTACGTAGCATTCCGAATAATGTAATTTTGTTCTAATTTTGGAAAAATGTTTTTTTCCCTTCTTTTAATTGTTCAATAATCGACATTTCTTGGTGAAAAAATATGAATTATTGGCAAAAAAAACATTTTATCTTGAAAAAAACATTTATCTTGAAAAGTTGGAATTTCAATCATTCGGAGCAGTATGAAAAGAAAGTCGCAGTGCTTTGAACTTTTGTGGGTTTCTTTAAGATACTTTGAGGTAAAAGAAACATGAACATGATCCTTTGTTCATTGTTTACACAGGTATCCCAAGTTAAACAAAACATCGTAAAACGGCAAATTTTTACCTTCTTTTAAATCAAATATTTCGACGTGAAAAAAAATATCATGATAAGACACTAAAAGCAACTTATACAGAATACTCTGACGTTTTCAGAACCCTCCCTTTATTTTCCGTACGACCATTAATTCCCGAGTAATTGATTATCAAAGTCAAAAGCATCATTGTACAGAGCTCTCCGATCGCTCAAATTAAAGGAAAAGAATCAAGCGAGAAGGAGTTTTAAAATGAAATCACTGAAAAAAAAATTCATTGACGCCTGTGCACCTTTCGAAAGATGAGTCAAAATTTGGAAACACTTTTTTCCTGTTTTTTTAATGATTACTCTAAAATGGTCAACGATAAAAATATTTGACTTCAAGATCTCAAAATTAGAGACTTGAAGGTTCAATTTGTTTTTTTTGTTGTTGTTTTTACTCTACGACAATTTTTCACACCGTGACAGCCTTTTGAAAATCAGCAACAAATTTCAATTTTTTCATATCCTTTAATTTTTGTGCCTAGGTTATCTCTCTTTTTGCGATCGGCATTTGGAAGGATAATATATATACCCCCTAAGTATCTAAGTCCTTCTGGGGCCGGTACTTAGAAGGCTAAGATGTTCCAAGTACCGGAATCCTTCTGAGACCGGTACTTAGAAAGATCAACGACTAACAAACTCGGAATATTGGGCGAATTTGCCACTCGACGAAACTCACGCCGTGCTTGCCCATTTCACCGCTTGCGTCGACCAATTCCTTGGCGGAGAATTCCTTCAGCTTGTTGACAAGTTCGGTGGTATCGGTGGTCTTGACACCGAGCTTTTCGCCGAGCATGAAGGCCGCTTCCTTGGGCATGTAAGTATAAGCCCATGGGTTCACCGCCGAACCACTCTGAGCTATGGCACCCTTGAAGAGACCTGGTGGAACGTCACGAGTTCGGTGGACCATCCGTAAATCGACAAGTGACTTCGGCGCGAGAAAGCTTACCCTGGGACATTGGCGACATCATGTGGTACTGAACGGAGGCGCCGCCCGAGCTTTGTCCAAAAATCGTCACTCTTTTTGGACAACCGCCAAAGTTCTGAATGTTGTCTCTGACCCATTTCAGAGCCATTACTTGGTCCTTGAGGCCGGCGTTTCCGGGTGCGTTCGCGTCGCCGGTATTTAGAAAACCTGCAATATCGAAACTCATTGACGAAGGAAACTTCGCGTGGTGCCGTTCGAGAGTCGATGCCGGAAATTACCGATGGCACCAAGTCGAAAATTGACGGTGACGACTACGACGTCCTTCTCAACGAGAAAGTCAGCCCCGAAGAGATCGTCGTCACCGGAACCGCCGTTGAAGCCACCCGGATGAAACCAAACCATCACCGCCTTTTGCGCGTTCTTGCTAACTTCCGGTGTATAAACGTTGAGGAAGAGACAATCTTCGTCGCCGAAGATGCCATCACGGATCATGCAGTAAAAGACACAGGGCGATCGGTGCTGCGTCGCGTCGAGAACTCCGCTCCAAGGATCCGCCGCTATCGGCTCCTGTCCATTTTCACCAGCGACGAATTATTTTGCGTTCAATGGCAGTCTGAGGGTCAGGCTGTTGGAATGACTGCATTCTCAGAGCCTACCGTAACAATTCCCTCACCCTAAATTTGTCAAGTCCAACGTTAGGCTTCGCGTATGGTATCCCCTTGAAACTGTACATGGGCTTGCCCTCAACGATCGTCGCTGTCTTGAGGCCCTTCAACGAACCCTGAGCTATGTCCAAAGTCAGCTCTTCGTCGGCCCTGACGAGGCCCAACGCCACCAGGCCATAACACAACGCTAACTTCATCACCGACATCATTCCTCACTCTATTGTCGCACTCTCGTGAACCAAACACGCTTTTTATAATCTACGAACGCTGACCAGCCGTATTTCAAATTGAACCCCGCGGCAGGACATTGCGCAACGGTAGCAAAATCACGCTCGAAATTCCATCGTCGTCGGCTCTAATAATACCTGCCTATCAGCCCCCGCGAAACTGGCAAAATGGGTGGCAATTTTCAATGTGTATCCGTGCTATTCAGAGAGAATTGCAATGGAAATCCGTAACGATATTTAATCGCGGTGAGAAAATGCCGACGGAATGATGGGAGAATCTTCGTGACGAGTCGGGAGTTACCCGCTTGCGCCTTTGGGATACCTTTAGAAAATTGTTGGAAATTCATTTGTTAATTGAGCAAATTGTAGAAATAAATTTACGTATTTATCAAATTATGGAAGTGAGTGTATAAATTTATAAATTTATATAGCTAGTTGAATAAAATTATAAATTGACACCTTTATGAAATTGTAGAAATTAATTTATAAATTTATCAAAATATAGAAATTAAGGTATACATTTATCAAATTATGGAAATAAGTGTATAAATTTATAACTCTTGCAAGTTATAGGAATGAATTTATAAATTTATATAGCTATAGAAATAAAATTATAAATTGAGACCTTTATAAAATTATAGAAATTAATTTATAAATTTATCAAAATATAGAAATTGAGATATAAATTTATCAAATTGCAAGCTTCCATTTGTGACTTGACAAAGAATTTTTTTTCTCGTCTTCTGTTTTTTTTTGGAAACTTGGTTTAATTACAAGCGTTTATTCAACTTGACTTGGTGTGAGATGACTCGACTTTCTGTGAGACGCAAAACGGAAAATCGATTTTTCAGCCACTTTTCGACTACTTAGAGCTTTGAAGTTTTGCAAACATACACCCGAGAGGTGCCAACGCATGATTCAACTAAAAAATAATTAAATTGAATAATTAAAAAAATTGCTTTACTTTCTGCAAGATGCAAAACGGAAAGTCGATATTTCACGCACTTCCCGACTACTTAGAGCCCCGAAGTTATCAAACATGCATATCAGCGGTGACAATGCATGATTCAACTTTTGAAAAATAATTGGACTGCGAAAAGCTAACAGGAAAGAGACCTTGCAATAATGAAGCGTTAGCAGAAATGAACAGAATGAGAAACATTGAATTCAGTTAAACTACATGGAAAGTGCATGAGAAAATATTAATTGGCTCTTAAGCGCTCTCGGGTCGCACAATCGTTAAAAGGGGAAAATCAAGACTAAAAAGTAGAAAATAATTCATATGTACATTTTTTTAACGCCTTTTATTTAATGTACTAAAAAGTAGAATTTTGTTTTTACCAAGTCACCTATATGTGACTATAAATCAAAGCTTGGGGCGCTCAAAATCTAGACATATAATCATTAATTTACATAAATCCGCTAACATGTTAACTGTATTTAATTTACTGTAAAACGACTTTAGATTTTTAAAATAAAAATCCTCAAACTGTGTATAAACGCGTGACAATAATGTCTGTAATTACTATTGTGCCAAATTAAATACGTTCAAGGGGTTAGGCCGCTCTAGAGGCCAAAAAAATAGGCTTTTTGAGGATTTTTTTCAGCAAAACTGCGAAATAAATCGAGGTCGCAAAAAAGGGTGTTTGTCATACATATCAGTGACTGGATACAATAATTTTTTTGAAGCGCTTAATTTCAAAATGGTGGCTGTGCAGCGTTTATCTCAAAACTGCATTTTTTAAGTTGACCGGAAACATAGCTCAGTTTTCAACCGATTCCCTTGAAATGTTGAATATATATTGAAAAATACATTGTCTATAGAAGTACGTAGAATTTTTTTTTATATTGCATAGCTCATTTCTTATTAACAATTATCCGACGAAATTTTTCACTTTCCAAAAATTTGCCTAAAAAATCGTCACATAATCGTTAATAGGAAATAGACTATGCAATTAGAAAAAAATCCTACGTACTTCCATAGACAATGTATTTTTCAAGATATATTCAACATTTCAAGTGAATCGGTTGAAAATTGTCCGAGTTATGTTTCCGGCCAACTTAAAAAATGCAGTTTTGAGATGAACGCTGCACAGCCGCCATTTTGAAATCAATCGTTTCAAAAAAATTATTGTATACAGTCACTGATGTGTATGATAAACACCCTTTTTGGTAAACTCGATTTATTTTGTAGTTTTTCTGGAAAAAAAATCCCCAAAAAGCCTATTTTTTCGGCCTCTAGAGTGGTCTTAATGAGACTGAATTGATTAAATGTATTAAATACTTCAAAAGTTGAGCGCACCAAGCTTTAATTTAATGAAAAAATGTCTACTTTTTAGTATATTAAATAAAAGCTTGTGAAAAAGAAATTTACATATAATTTATCATGAATTTCGGATCAAATTTTGTGAAAACCTGTAAAAGGTTATAGATTTCGAGAGAGTGTAAATTGTCCATCGTGTCGGTAGGGACTTTCAAATTAGTTTAAACATTTCACTGATTTTTTTTTCGTAAATAAATCATCAAGTTATCGTCGGATCAAATGTTGCAAATATCGGTAAGCGGTTTTCATCGCAATTTTTTCATATCATCGGCAAATCGTTAAAGCATTATAGAGTTTGACGGATTACGAGGCATAAAAATAATTCGACCAATTATTATAGGCCTGCCCAAGTGATTTTATCATCCGTCATGCTGGCGATGACGAAGAAAACTAGAATTTCTTCCCGTCAGGAAACATCGCAAGCTCTCGAAAGATGCTTAACTGCAGAGCACTCGGGTCGTTTGACTTCGCAACGAGTGTCAAGCGACGTTTAGAGGCGATAAAGAACAAAACAAAAGCAAAATAAGTCTATTATTTTTTCCAAAAAGGGAACACTGTTCGACCACATTGAGAGAGGGTGGTCCGTCGTTTTTTTTTGTCATACGCGACGAGGACGACCGTGCGTGCATCATGTACCTACATCGCTCGCAATGAAGCATGATTGTCCGGAACGATCCTCGCTTTTGGTGAGCCTATCGGCACGTATCATTATAGGGAATTGCCTCGTGTCGTGCCCGGAATGATCATAGTCCTCTTCCGTTCGCTTGCACGGAGGTCAAGTTTCGTAACGCACGTCGCGAAGTCACGGCTCTAGCGTACGAATATTACTGCAGTGTCATGCTAGGTGAAAAATGAAAAACTGCAACTCATTCCTGTCACATGTGCCAAGTGACAAATCGTTAGCGTTTAGGCGGCAAACCAGTTTAGATGAGTGAAATATCGAATTTTTCTTTATACCATAAATTGTTAGTAAAACTAATCGCTGATTAATCGCAGTATGAATAATTCATTAGTGCCTTGAATTTTTTGTTTTCGGCGTTTTTTTTCAAACGAGTTTTTATTAAAACGACTTTTTTTAAATTTGTGTACACTCTAGCTCAAAAAATATCTGCCCTCTAATTGTAAAAAAATGATAGTTTGTTTCTTTACATAATTACGTTCTATATGAACCTAAATTTGGGGTAACATTCTTGTTTAAAGTATATTTTTATAGCACAAAAAGTTATAACCTTTTGATTAAACACCTCTAAAAAAATTGCAATCTTCAATTTTCATGATATTTATTTACGATAAAAATTGTGCCCTCCAGAGTGTACACAAACAGCAAAGTCTGATGACGACCTCCGGTAGGCGGCAGATTATATGTTCCATATTTTTTGAGGAAATGCTTTGAAAAAAATTAAATATTTGTTTGAAAATATGTATAAAATATTGCCAAAGTTTGAATGAATTTTATTAATTCATTCCTTGTAAAAACAATCACTCAAATCATTTAAAAAACCACCAAACCAAACTAAAAAAACTTCTAAACAGGTTTTCCGCCTTGAGGGGAGATATACACCTAGGAGCCGGAAAAAAGGTCATTTTTGTGAATTTTTTCAAGAAAAACTATTTGAAATTTCGGATTGGGGTTTTAATTATCTATAAATTATTCAAATATATACATTCAAAATATATATACATTCAAAAATATGTTTATACATTCAAATGTATAAACATATTTTTGTATGTATATACATTCAAAAATATGTTTAATTTTCTTTATTTAAAAATATACAAGGATATAGTATGAGCCTTGGAGCGTCGTAAATAAATCTGGGTATACGGTACCCACTGGCGTTTCTTCAAAAATCATCTAAAAAAACCAAAAAGATTATTAAATTAGATACTATAAACTAGTACATAAACTAGTACAGTATATGACGAAATGGCGGACGTTTGAACATAAATAGTGATTTTTGGGGCAAAAATTAGTTATTATTTTGCCTATAAAGGAAAAACTAAGTAACGGAAAAAAATCCTATGACAAGTACCAGATAATGGTGTATAGGATAACCACAAAAAACCTCAAGGCAATCGGTTCATTGGTTTTCGAGAAATTTTGGGTACCCATTTGAAAATCGTGGTTTTGAGAAAAACGCGTTTGAAAATTTGGGAATGAATAAATCATGAAATTTGTCAACTTACATGGAATCATTGATACCAGGCCCATAGTGTAGGTCTTGTACGATCGAAGGAAGGTTCATAGCTTTTAAATCCTCGACCTCGACCATCTGGGTGTATATCTCCCTTTAAGGAGGGAGATACTTTTAAGAGAGGAAAGTTTTTCTGGTTTTCATGATTTTTTTTAAAGGAAAGATTTCTTCATCATTTTTTTGACATAAGGTATGTTTTACTTTTTAAATTAATCTTTTTGAGTTAAAAAAGTAAAAGGTACTTTTTTTAATTAATCTTGAAAAATGTCGCAGGTGTGGCTCTTCGATTTTCGATATTTTTCCCTGCCGAGACCATTGGCATGACCAGGTCGAAATTTTTCATACAGCTCATACATAGTCGTGCGAAGCTTGAGATTTTTTTTCATTTACATATATCGATAAACAACAATGTTATTATTTAAGCGAAGTGATGGTAAAAGAGATGCGAGAGAGGCACAGAACGGAGCAGAGATGGTATTACACCTCCTCGCGGCGTCTGTTCGCCTACTACGCAAGCCCCACTCGACGCACCCTCTGGATTCTCATGGGAGAGACCAACATTCTAAAAAAACTGCTCTATAGGAACGTTCCTCAATTGTAACTTTTATTCACTTTGCCACCTTTTTTATTCTTCGCTAGCGCAAATATACGATATTCCAAATGGAGGATTAGCCTACTTCACCGTAATAACCAATTTAGTAATAAAATATAAAAAATATTGAACACTGAAATTACAATTTCATGAACGAATTATTGAGCACGTTTCCTCAACCGGGGGCGTAGCTCAGATGGTAGAGCGCTCGCTTAGCATGCGAGAGGTACCGGGATCGATACCCGGCGCCTCCAATTTTTTTTTTTCTGTTTTCATCTAATTGGATCCTGCTTCACCTGTAGATCTGACGGCCCATCCCGGTGGTTGCGGTTTTTCCGGAGTACCCCTTAATTACCATGGTTCGAAGAGGACAGGTTGTTCGGGAACGATGCGGGAAGGACCTCAGCCCGCGCATAGAATGGATTCTTCGATGAGACTGCGTCAGCTGCGATTCAATATGGTCCGTACAACTGTTGTGCAAGGCTCACCTCTGGACGGTTACATTGTTACTTCGGAGGATGATCATCAGGTCAGTGAATTCGTGAGACGTTTTAGGATCCTTCTCATTGCTTGTAAATATCTTCCGCGGACTCTGTTTAAGAAATTAATCAACGGGGGTTGTCTTCCTTTGTCGTTGAAATAATTTCGTTCAATTAATCAATTGATACATTGAGCAATTAATTATTCTCGTCGAATTAATTAATTGAGATATCAGGCATTACGAATTGTTTTTGTTGGATTAATTAATCGATACGTTCGATAATGAATTATTCTCGTTGAATTAATAAAGCAAAACAGAAGATAATTAATTTACCTCTTCTAATTAATTAATTGATACACTAGGAAAATAATCAATCTCCTTCAATCAACTAATTGACACCCTAGACAATAAATAATCTCGTCGAATTAATCGATACAATAGACATAATTTTATTATTCACGAAACCTCACCAACTCGAAATGCGCAATATTGTTTATAAAAAAATCGACCTAAAAAAGGGTTCAATTTCTTAGCAATAAATAACCCCATCATATTTTAGATGACAAGTGTATCGTTCACCTTTTTTGACTGCAAAATTCGTAAGTCATGATCGCAAAGGTCCTTCGGAGATATTTTTTTTCCCTCGCACAATGAGCCTCGCTGTGCCCCTTTTTCAAAATAATTTTTCCTCTCTTCACACGTTATTCAAGCCAGGTTTTTACTGCTAGTTTTTGAATTTTCCAAAATCAAGTGTGCCTTAAAGTGTTGATGACTTTTTTTTACCTACGAGCTTTTGTTTGGGTTTCGGTATTCATAGGCTTTATTTTTGACGAAATCGTTTCTCGTCACAGAGTGAGGCAGTGGCGGCTACGGACATGAGGCGGGAATTCATTACCGGGTTTTACGGAAGTGCGGGAGAGGCGGTTGTAACATTGCACAAAGCTCTTCTATGGACCGATGGCCGATATCATCTCCAAGCCGATCAAGAACTCGACTGTAACTGGACACTCATGAAAGAAGGCAGTCGATCTGTATGTTATTTTTTTCTTTTTTTTACCATCTCACTCTACGTACGAAAATGGTCATAATAATCATAAAATGACAATCGTATGAATTAGTAGCGATAAAAGAGTGATACAAGTAAGGTCTAATCGGAGAGCCACTGGCGAATGAAAACCTCTGCCGATGGTGCGTCATTCCCTCCGTCTCGATATCGCGCGCCGGCGACGTTGATTCAGCTGCAGACCGCTAGATGGCGTCGCGTCTCGCCTTTCTCACTCGCGGAGTGAGCCCGGAGCGGCTATAAGAACGCGGCAAATTCACCATCAAATTAAGATCATACTTCACAGGATCATTTCTGTAGTATATCTTCACATGCTCCCTACTCAATAGCGGAGTTGATGCATCCACGATGAGGAGATATAACCCTCTTCCTTGAGCGTGAGAACGACTCGGAAATCCAATTTTTAATTGGAATTCCAGTCATCGATGATCGTTCACCTTTCGTGCTCCGCACGAGAGGCCTGGGAAGTGGGTTTTCTGAGTGGTCGCTTATAATTACCAATCAAACATAAATAAGACACTAGTTCTAAAAAGAGAAAATACTTGCAAAGTATCGAGATCATATCAATTTGGGTTAATGAGTATCAACTCATAATTATAGTAACGTCCAAAATGATAATTCTCAAAAACAATTTTGGCATTTGCACCTCTGCCGAATGTGTAAGATTCGTTCTAATTTTTCTGTTTTATATATTTACCAAGAAATCGAAATTTCTCGCTTGGGGAAAATATTCGTTAAAAAAATTTATTCACGACTGGCTAGCGAAACACCCCATCATTAAAAATATAAAATACATTTACAAACATAAACTTTATAATTACAAATGATACTCAATTGTATTTGCATAAATACGAATAATTTGTATAAATAAGTATCATTCATCATTATAAAGTTTAATTTAGAATAAAATAATATCTTTATAATTGAAAATATGAATTAAAATATATGATAGAAAAAGGAGGTAAATGGTTTCGCACCATCATGCCAGTGTTGTAGAAGGAAAAAGAAAGTTGAATAAACGTAGTTGATGCGGGAAAATAAAAGAAAAAATCAATGCGGCAATGGTAGATGGTTCGGAAAAGTGGCGAAGAGGCTACAGGGTATAAGGAAAAATTAATAAAGGAAGGAAAGGGAAATCGATCAAAGATTTGTGCAAATATGTGAGAGCCTATGAATGCGTGGTAAAAAAGGAAGCATAAAGGAGAAAGGGACGAAAGACAAATGTTTAAAGAAAGAAAGAAGGAAACTTGTGAAAGGGTATGATTGAACTGTGTAAAAACCCGCAAAGGTAACCTGGAAATAACGAACTATAAAATATATTAAATACTATTATATATATATATATATATATATATATATATATATATATATATATATATATATATATATATATATATATATATATATATATATATATATAATAGTATTATAGTATAAGAACTATAAAATATATTAAATATATAAAATCAAATCTTTATGATTACGAGTAATACTTCTTCGTATTCATTATTATAAATCAGTATTATTCATAATTATGAAGATTTAATTATACAATTATTCACATTTATAAAGTTTCATTTTTTCGAATATTTCATATTTATGTATACTTTCAATAATAAAGATCTTGTTCAAAAAAATGACCAATAATTACCGTAATTTCAGGTACCAACGATAGCGGAATGGCTAGAGCATGAATTTTCGAATTATTCGGAAGCGCGAATTGGCGCCGATTCAAAATTGATACCGGCCTTAAAATGGCAAGAATGGGAAACATATCTAGGTAAACGGGACGTATTTTTGAGAGAAACACGCGGAAAACTAAAAAAAAAACTTAATTTGAAAGCGGTCGTGAAACGAATTCCCTTCCAGCACAATCACCGATCAAGTTGATCCCTGTTCAGAACAACCTCGTCGATTTGATGTGGCAAGTGGATCGACCGAGTTACAATTCCTACGGCGCTTATCCATTCCCAATTGAATACGCCGGTCAACCGTGGCAGGAAAAAGTTAAGTCCGTGAGATTGGAAATGGAAATACTTAGCGCGGACGCTCTCGTCGTCACGGCCCTCGATGAGATCGCCTGGTTGTTGAACATCCGCGGCTACGATCTACCAAACACACCGGTCTTGCGATCTTACGTTATCGTTACACAGGGGGCTGTGCATCTCTATGCACCGCGACAAAAAATCCTGCGAGCTGTCGATATTCATTTAAAAATGGACGCGTGCTTTCACGCTGACTGTGTCAAGTAAGCATACGCCATATGAGAGAAAAAACAGAGTACATCGTAATACGCTTGACACGAATTTTTAAACAAAGTAGAAGTCGACATTTGAATATTTATTAAGGGCTTCATCGGGTATCTACCTAGAGCCCGAAAAAATGGCCAAATTTCGATTTTTTTTCTGCAAAACAGTTGGTGAAAAAGCATCGCATTTTTTCTACACAAAGGTTGATATATTGAGTGACTTGAAAAAAATCACCAAAAAATACAGAAACATGGCCGCCGGTAGATGATTACATTTTTTTTCGCGATGTTTGGCGGTGGGCATTCCAGCTTAAACGGTCCATCCGAAATCTAAAAACCAAACGGGTTATTCAAGTTAACAATAAATACGAGTCGTTGACGATTGGCGAATTAATTTTTTGTTTTTACCATTTGCGACGAATTGAAACTCGAGCATACAAAATCTATAAATTCATATGTAAATTTTTTTAACGAGCTTTTATTTAATGTACTAAAAAGTAAATTTTTTTTTACCGACCTATATGTGACTAAAAATAAAAGATTGGGGTGCTCAATTTTCAAAATGTTTAATAAATTTGATCAATTCAGTTTCATTAATCTTATTAATTTTGGCACAATAGTAATTGGAGAAATTATTATCACACGTTTATACGAAGTGGGTGAAATATCGATTTTTCGTTTTGTATCAAAGAAAGTCAAGGTATTTATTATTATTATTATTATTTTTAGTGAAATCGTGCATTGCAAACCCTCAATTTCCATTTAAAATCGTCAAGTGTGCACAAAGCACATTTTTTCTCGCCTTGAATTAATTAAAAACGAACCATCGACTTTTATACAAATTTAACAAAAATCCTATTTTTCAATTATCAAAAAACCATATCATTAATATTAACAATTGGGAATAAAAATAAAAATTAAATGTAGCAGGCACTTGTTCCTCGTGCGTGTTTTAAGCTTTCAACTTTCATGCATTTGTTAAGAAAAATAACAACAACAGACCATTGCAGATGGCACAACTATACGACCATTTGGGACGATCTGAGAACAATGTCTCAGGCCTGGAACGTGGTGTGGCTACCTTCACCTTGTGGTTTTAGTCCCGGTGCTTCCAGAGAGATATATACGTCCGTAAGTAAATCAACAAAACGGAACGAAAAAAAAAACAACAACTTTTAACATTTGTTAGTAACAAATGGAAAAACATATGAAAAAATTAGCCGGTCATGCGAGAGAAAATTTTATGAACTATGCCCTGTCATGAGTCGGTAAAGAATTCCTCAAATCAGAGATCGTAGCGGTTCGGATGCACCTTCGTGCCTTATAAGCTCCTCTCACTCGAGTCTGCGCTCGCGGCCTTTTCATCTTTTCGAGACTCTACTTTCTCTCTCTCTCTCTCTCTCTCTCTCTCTATCTCTCTCTCTCGCTCTCATTCGCTCTCGCTCCTCCGTCCGGCACGGAAAGATACGAACGCGATAATCCTAGCTCAAAATATATCTCTCGCCTCATGCTATCCTGAGACAAAGTAGCTGTTTCATCTCAGCTTGATCGCTGCATGACAAGTTTTGTAACGCGGCGCAGAAGCATTTCTCGTTTTTTGAGGATTACTTCGTCAGCGACAAACGATAAGCTGATACGGATCAGTTTGTGCGACCCGGAAACGATAGACAAAGAGAGAGAGAGAGACAGAGAAAGAGCAAGAAACCAATTCCAATGCCGATTTCTCGGATCCGGTTGCTTCCTCCGCTATACTCGAAGGTGCGCGTTTCCCGATGTACCTCTTCGTCATCCTCATACCCGGAGAGATCAGACGCCTTGGCGCCCGCGTCACCGGAAGCGACCGGAGCACGGCGCTCTGAATTAATTCACGCGGAACCTCTCGACTCCATTCCCCAAAAGTCAATCGCCACTATCAATTGATCAATCCTCTGTTGCTTTTTTCAAATGTATTCGCTTTAGCGATCTCTATGCCGATTTAACACGTTACGATTATTTTTAATCGCCAACGTCAATTGCTTAATATCGGATCTCTATGCTGATTTAGAACATTTTCATTATATTTAATGGCTAACGTAAAGTGATCAGTTCCCCGTTCCTTTCTTTAAGCCTGATCGGTACCCGCGATACCGATTTCCATGCCGATTTCACACATTTTCATTTTTTTCACCTGCCAACGTGAGTTGATATCTATTCCCTGTTGCTGTTTTCAAAAGTGATCGGTATCCGCTCTAGCGATCTTTCTGCTGATTTAACACGTTTTAATTATTTTTAATCGCCAACGTCAATTTAATAGTTCTCCGTTTCTTTCTTTAAACGTGATCGGTATCCGCCATACCGATCTCTATGCCGATTTGATAAATTTTCATTATTTTTAATCGCCAACGTCAATTCATCAATTCCCCGTTCCTTTTTTCAACCGTGATCGGTATCCGCGATACCGATCTCTATGCCGATTTGACACTTTTTATTATCTTTAATCGCCAACGTCAATTCATCAATTTCCCGTTCGTTTTTTCAACCGTGATCGGTATCCGCGATACCGATCTCTATGCCGATTTGACACTTTTTCATTATTTTTAATCGCCAACGTCATTTAATCAATTCCCCGTCCCTTTTTTTAACCGTAATCGGTATCCGCGATACCGATTTGCGTGCCGATTTTGTACTTTTTATTATTTCTGAACGTCCTAGAGCTACGGGTTCGATTTCTGCATTGGGGAAATATAGAGACGATGTGAATTTCGCTCAGATTCCAGTGGAGAAGCGGCTGTCTTGGCCCTCGCCGATAATCGATCTCCGGGCCGAGAAAAACGCGGTAGAGGCCGAGGGCATGAGGAAGTCGCACTTGCGCGACGCGATGGCGATGTGCGATTTTTTGGCCTACATGGAGGAACAGATGAGCCTCGATTCGGCCGGCTGGGACGAGATGCAGGTCGCTCGTGTGGCCAACGAATTTCGCCTCGAGCAGGATCTCAGCAAGGGCATCTCCTTCCCAACCCTCGCGGGCTACGGCGCGCATGCCGCCCTTCCGCACTATGTCCCGACGGAAAAATCGAGCGTCCTGATCGGTACCACCTCGACTCTGGTCGTCGACTCGGGGGGCCAGTATCTTGGTAAAAAAATCATTCTCTCCGATTATGGATTTTTGTTGCAATTGTTATCCACGATACACTTCAAAGGAGTAGCAAAAGATCCATATTCGTTTTTAAAAAAAAATCGTACAATTTTTTTTTGCAAAGTTATATAATTTTTTGCTAAAAAAGAGAAATTTCGGAAAATGCAACGTAGCTCAAGAAATATCGGGTTGAAGAGGAAATGTCAAAGATGTAAAAAGTTGCGTAAGTTTATACTGCATCGTCTGGATTTTTTAAAGAATTTTCCTGTGAGATTTTTTTTTGACTAGCTTCGACTCGAAAAGTATGAAGTCACATTTCACTTAAGAACAATTATTTTATTTTGCATTCGACAATGTTCATTGCAGTACCCAAGGTACGAAAGAACAATCGTACGAGACTTTGAAAAACGAGAATGAATGAATGAAAACTTTCTTAGAGGGGTCGTTTCCCACCTTAAAAACGTTTTTCCGCAGATTACAAAAAATACGTGTCTAATAGTTCACGATGCTTTATCACATGGATGAGTTTCAACAAAGTCGAAAGCGGACACTTAAGGCCTTAGCCCACTCTAAAGGCCGAAAAAATGCTTTTAGGGATTTCTTTATCAGAAAAACTAAGAAATAAATCGCGATTACATAAAGGGTGTTTATCTTACATATCAGTGACTGTATGCAATAATTGTTTTGGAGCGATTAGTTTCAAAATGGCGGCTGTGCAGCGTTCATCTCAAAACTGTATTTTTTTAAGTTGGCCGGAAACATAACTCAGACAATTTTGAAATTAATTTTGCCGCCATTTTGAAATTAATCGCTTCAAAAAAATTATTGTATACCGTCACTGATATGTATGATAAACACCCTTTTTTTAAATCTCGATGTATTTTGTAGTTTTTCTGAAAAAAAATCCCCAAGAAGCCTTTTTCGACCTCTAGAGTGGCCTAACCCCTTAAGTGACGTTCCTTGTAAGATTCGTGCAATCGGCAAAATTCCCAACGATCCGCGATCGTTTTCTTGCGCAGACGGAACGACGGATGTGACGCGTACGTTGCACTACGGCAAACCCACCCAGGCGCAAAAGGAAGCCTACACGAGAGTACTCATAGGATCCATACAGCTCGCCTCGTTGATCTTCCCGAGCAATCTGAGGACCGATCAATTGGACGCTCTTGCGAGGGAAAGTCTTTGGAGTGTCGGTCACGATTACATGCACGGAACTGGTCATGGGATCGGGCATTTTAGCTCGGTTCACGAATGTACGTCATAAGGATGCTATCCAACTTTATTATTATTTTTGCAATTTTTCTACTTCGCAATATAATTCTAGGCCTGTTCCTTTTTCGATTCGACGATTTATTATTATTTTTTAAGGTATTTATTGATTCACTCTTTTAGTCACTAATGTAATTAGGTCGAAAGCACTGCCAATAATAATAATAATAATAATAATCATTATTATTATTATTATTATTATTATTATTATTATTATATTTTTTCTATTTTTTATTCTACATCAACATTATGATTATTACATTATTATTAAAAATACTAATAATTGTTGTATTGTTATTATCGATATATTGTTATATTATCAGGTTATTATTTTATATGTACATTATATCAATATTTCAATGTTAATAATAAGATAATAATATATAATCGATATTTATATTGATATTATTATTTTTTTTTTTACTGCAGCGCCAATAACCGTTTCTTACGTTGGCGCTATTTCTCCAAGTTTACAATGTAACGCGGTGCGACTGAGGCCAGGATTTTTCTTGTCAAATGAACCGGGATATTATAAAGAGGGTGACTTCGGGGTACGATTAGAAAACATTCTCGAAGTCGTCGAAGCCAACATACCGGTACGCAGTTGCAGTTCTTTCGCCTCGCGGATAATTCAGCGATTTATTCTATCGTCACAATTTGTTTATCTCGTTGTTTTTCACGCAGCGTACGGAGACACAAAGTTTTCTGAAGTTCAACGATGTGACGCTCGTCCCTTACGAGCCGACACTCATAGACGTGAAAATGCTGAGTCCCGCACACGTAAGCTCGACCTCGTGCATTCGAATTATTTAGGAAACTCTATTTTTTTATTGCTGTTTTATTTTTTTGTTTTTTATCTTAAAAGTAGGGGAAATTATAGCCAGTGCATTGTCGATATATTAGGAAAAAAGTGCAGCGCCTTGACAAATTACGACGCCCATTACAGCCTGATAGATTGTTTTTTTAATAAGTTTGTTTATTTTTCAATTTGTTTTAATTATTCGTTTTATGCAATTTTTAAAAATTAATAATTTAATTATTAAAAAAAAATGTTTTGACAGCGCCGTTGGCTCAACAATTACAATCGACGAATTCAAGAAAAAGTCGGCGCCGAGTTGAAAAAAACCTTGCGTATGAAAACGTTTCATTGGATGATGAAGAAAACGCGAAGCATTCCCGAATGGGGTGAAGTGGACGAAGAATTCTTTCGCGGTCGATCGCACGCGAATCCATCCACGTTTACGAATGATCATGTACTCGTATTTGCGCTAATACTTTATCATGTTTCGGCAGGTATTGAACGTTCCACATTTCCAATAACTCGTCAATAATTATTACGGCAATAATTTGTAATTCGAATGTTCTTGTCGAATGATTTTTCATTTTTAATATCTATGAGAGCCTCGTTCGAAATTAATTTTAATATAATATAAAATTAATTTTAATGTATATGAGAGTCTCGTTCGAAATTAAACAATATTTTAGTTATTATTAAGATAATTTTATTATGCTGTCATAGTTTTATTTACGAGCCATCAATTTCTCATTGATATATTCTTATAATAAAAATTAATATCCGAGTCAGCTGGATAGTTTTTCCAAGCATTATCTCACTTGTATATTTTTTAGTTTGAGAGAAATAACGTTTCGAACGATTATTCGAACTTTTCTTTACAGGTGGATGGAAAAACTTGCTCGTTTGAAGTACGTCAGAATGAACGATGAAACGCGACCCTCAATACGAAATCCCGTAAAATTCCGTTTTTTTCCTCGCACTCGTACGAATACCGAATCGCTGAATGACACGTTCCAAAAATGAGTATATTACAGGATGATCACTATTGAGAATTATAATAAACGATTTTATTTATATTTATTCTAAATTTTAATACCCACGAGAGTTTGCCGCAAACAAAAAAAAATTTGATACTAAAATATATAAAGACTGAAAATAAATAAATAAAAAGATGACAAATTGATCGTTGCATTCCAACGACACTTCGTGATAATTTTGATCGTGGAAAATGTTTCTTTCCAAACATCCGCGCGTGAAACGTCCCCCGAGATGTCAAAACAACAATAATTTGTCCAAAAGAAATCCACCTCTATGCGTAAGCCGAAGAATTTTTCTTTCGGCAAGTACGTCGAATTGTTTTTGACTTTGGCATTATTTGTTCGTTCTGCTGACCGAGGCTAATAAAAGAGATGATCCTCCGGATAAGCCGCGGGAAGCCACGGAATAAGTTAATTAGCAGAGTTAAGCTCGAGGGTGTGGTGGGGCGATTTTCAGAAGATATAAAAGGTCGGAACGTCGCATTTTGCAAGTAAGGTGAGGGGTGTCGGTGAACGGTGATGACCAATATGTCGAACACTAGCGTTCATTGGGAGGCGAGAGTTTTTCCAGCAGGACCACCGCGCCTGCTCGGCTGGAACGTCCCTGCCGAGGAGCTCGTACACATACCGGATCACTGGCTCGTCTATCCGGAGCCAAACCCCTCCCTTCATTATTTATTGGCCCTTCTGTATATCGTCTTTACGTTCGTAGCACTACTCGGCAATGGTCTCGTTCTCTGGATATTCTGCGCGTGAGTCTTTAAAACCCAAACAAACAAACCCAAACAGACTCAAACAATTGGAGCAGAACAGACCCAGAGAAACCCAAACGAAATCTTTTATCCCATTTGCAATGTGTATCTCTATTCTGCAATAAAATATTCAATTTTACATTTACGATAAGTTTTCAAAGAGCCAACACTAATTGTATTCTCTTCCTGAATATTGAAAATTGTGGAAAATTCAAAAAAAAAATTCTTGAAATTTCATTTTTTTTGTATATTAAGGAAATTTGAAAAAAAATGAAAATTCAGGAAATTAAAAAAAATGAAAATTTAGAAAATTTCAATTCTTTTTTAAATGTAGAAAGTTTGAAAAAAATTGAAAATTCAGGAAATAAAAAAAATTATTTATCCCGTGCAGAATTTTTTCGAACTGTATACCTTTAAATGTGTTTTTTTTTCACATGTAACGAGAATATTATCTCTCCGATAATAACGTGGCATATTTTCCTGATCAGAGCCAAATCGTTGCGGACACCATCCAACATGTTTGTGATAAATTTGGCGACCTGCGACTTCTTCATGATGATCAAGACGCCTATTTTCATTTACAACTCGTTCAACACGGGCTTCGCACTCGGACATCTGGGATGTCAGATATTCGCGTTCGTCGGCTCCCTCGCGGGAATCGGGGCGAGCATGACGAACGCCGCTATAGCTTACGACAGATACAGGTAAAACATTTATTTTGTAATTATTCATATTTATTTTTAAAAATATCCAAGACAATGATTAATATTTATATTCTTTGAATATTCGTGATATTCGCTTTTTTCAGTACAATCGCGCACCCTCTGGATGGCAAACTGTCGAGGGGCCAAGTGTTGCTGTTCATCGTGCTGATCTGGGCCTACACGACACCCTGGGCGCTCATGCCCCTGATGGGCGTCTGGGGAAGATTCGTGCCCGAGGGATTTTTGACATCTTGCAGCTTCGATTACATCACGGACACCCAGGAAATACGCTATTTCGTGGCAACGATATTCACCTTCTCTTACGCCATACCGATGAGCCTCATCATTTATTACTACAGTCAGATCGTCAGTCACGTGATAAATCACGAAAAATCATTGCGCGCACAGGCGAAGAAGATGAACGTCGAGAGCCTCAGAAGCAACGTTGACAGCAATGCTCAAAGCGCCGAAATTAGGATCGCAAAGGTCAGCCTGATTTTAGTTCTCCCACGAAGTTTCGACGGAAATGTATTTTTATTCTTTAAGGCGTCTGGCCACCTTGGCCGATCGAAAAATGGGTATATATTGAAAAATAAATAAATAAACTCGAAAGTATGGGCCGGAATATTTTTATTTTTTGACACAACGTCAGATAGGGCTTTAAGAATAACGTTAATAAATTTCCGTTCAAAATATTAAAAAATGGCGCCGTTATGTGCATTGCCGCGGAGGCCGTCCGCGCGGTCATTGTCCCAGCTGTTACCCGGTCATGTCACATCAGAAAAAAAATCAGCTCATTCGTGAGTAGTGTCGCTACAATGTAGCGTAGCGGTTTTTTTTCGACCACCGAAAAAATTATGGTGAGCCGAAGAAGAAAATTTGTATTTTTTATCGAAATTTTTCGAGCAAAAACAATAATAAAACAAAAACTAATCAAGTTATCGCAAAAATCCTACGTGACATTTTAGATAATGTATCTAAAAGTATTGTGTAAAAATTTGAAAGCAATCGGACCGATAGTTTACGATATTTCAATAGTACCAGTTCAAAAAATGTAGTTTCGAGATAACGCAGGACCGCTGCGTGAGCTAAACCGTGCGACTTATAAACACAGATCTAATCGCACGGTCGACCGTCCGCAGCGGCTCAACCTTCCTGCCGAAAAATAACTGTAACTTGGTCGATTTTGCGTTTTTCAATACGTACTATGGCTTAAATTGTTCTCAACATTTCAGGGTTTATTAAAAAAAAAATTCAATGAAAAAAACATTACGTGGTCGCCAGATGCCTAATTGCTCGATTTTTCTCAATCGAAAATAAATTTGATCGAAATAAAGTGACCGAAAGGTTGACAATATTAATATCGCTGTTTTTTTTACTCGCAGGCAGCAATCACGATCTGTTTTCTCTTCGTGTGCTCGTGGACTCCCTACGGTATTTGTTCCCTCATTGGAGCTTTTGGCAACAAGTCTCTGCTGACACCAGGAGTGACGATGATACCCGCCTGCGCTTGCAAGTTCGTCGCCTGCCTCGATCCATACGTGTATGCCATAAGCCATCCGAGATACAGGTCGGCAAACCGCATACCTCGTCAACCACCCGGGGAAAAAAATTGATTGTACATTTTAAACTTGACTCCCACATAAAATTGGTTGTTTCTTTTTTTCAAATTCAGACTCGAGCTTCAGAAGAGACTTCCATGGTTGGAATTGCAAGAATCAGCACCGAAGAGCGACGCGACCAGCACGACGACTGAAGCTACCAATGCACCAGCCTCGAGCTAGGCTCGACGAACCGAATTTTGAGCTTACTCTGACCTGACGATTGAAACGCAGGCTACCGAAACCTCTGCTATTAAAACTTGTATCAATACCAAGAAACTGCAATAAAACCAAAGATACCCGGCAATTTTTTCATCTCGAAGGAGAGGAGACCTTTGAAACCTTCAAATTAACTTCGCTATAAAAGTCTGGCTACCGGGTCGCGGGTGTATTGAGAATCAGCGACGTTTCGCAAATTTTAGACTGCATTATCAGTGCTGAGAGCTCCGATGCCGAAGCTTCAGTCTCTCAGGTTTGCCATATATAGTTGCAGTCATCATTCCAGATCCTTGCACGAGCCATTCGGATGTTTTCAATTGACCAGTCAATCAATCATTGTAATAACATTAACCCTCTCGCTCCGGGAAAAGCATATATGAGGCATTCCACGTCACTTCAGCCAGTAAAAAAAAATCCACAAATAATTTTCAAAAATCGAGTTACTTTATTGAAAAATATTCACCTAGTGTCGAAATTTTTAAAAAATTTCTGACGTTTTTTCTCGTTGATTACCATTTTTTTAATTTTTCCTTTCAAATGGCTGTATCTTTGGCAGGATCTGACGTATTTACATTCGTAAAAAAGGAAAATGTGCGTCTTTTTCTAGCCTTCCAAAAAAAAATTAATGTGGATTTTATTGAGCAAGTCGAACGTCCGTTTCAGGCAAAAATATGCAAAAATATTTTTTTTCTCAAGGAACGACACTCGGTATTTTATTTTTTTTAATTTCCCCGAATTGTGAATACGAAAAAGGGATTTTTGGTATTTTTTATATTATGGGATTCCTAAACACCGTGGAGTAACAGCTATTTTTTTTTAAATTTTTTATTAATATTCGGTTGAAGAGTGTGGAGCACTCCAAGGCTCCAATACGTATGACATATATGGAATATGTATTTCAAAAACCTAGTAAACATACAGCGAGTGCTCGACACTCTTCAATCGAATATTAACAAAAAAAATAAAAATAGCTATTACTTCACGATTTTTAGAAATCCCATAATATAAAAAATACCAAAATTCCGTTTTTCGTATTCACAATTCGGGGAAATTCTTAAAAATAAAATAAAGAGTGTCTTTCCTTGAGAAAAAAAGTTTTTTTGCATATCTTGCCCTGAAACGGACGTTCGACTTGCTCAATAAAATCTAAATTAATTTTTTTCTGAAAGGCTAGAAAAATACGCATATTTTCGTTTTTTGCGAATGTAAATACGTCAAATCCTGCCAAAGATACAGCCATTTGAATGGAAAAATATTAAAAAATGGTAATCAAGGAGAAAAAAAACGTCAGAAATTTTTAAAAAATGTCGACACTCGGTGAATATTTTGCAACTAAGTAACTCGATTTTTCAAAATTATTTGTGGACTTTTTTTTACTGGCTGAAGTGACGTGGAATGCCTCATATGCGTTTGGCCTGAAATAACGTTATCTCGCGGTTACCTTCTGAATTGGAAAACAAAATTCGTCACGTTATACGTTAAATAGCGTCTAAGAGGCCGGAAACAATGATTTTGTTAGTCGAAATTAGTTTTAAATTTCGATAAAGTTGGAAAACGGATTGTGAAACAAAATTTGAAGAACGAATGGGGCTTCTGTACTTGAATGATGAAGAATTGCTCCCGGAAATATCACACATTGCAAAATAACCAATAACATTTTGTTTGTGCAAATGACATTACTTTTAAAAAACAAAGTTGATATAAGTGACATAATAGAAAAGGCCGGAGCGAAAGTTTTAAGAGCCGTGAAAGTCTTCAAACTAAAACAGGGAAGTTTTATATTTGTTTATAAAACCACCTCATATGTACACAAGTTACAAGTCTGTACAGTAGCCGGATACATTACAGAGTTCATATTTTGAGATTTTGCACCATGGCCGTCGCCTCTTGGGTCTTCAGGCCTTTCAGCTTCCCGGAAGACTGATCTTTGCTGACTTTCGCAACTGTTTGCGTCTTGGGAACGGTCCGTTTAGCGTCTACCAAAGGGCGCAATGTGTGCAATTGCTGATCGATGTACTTGATCTTCTCCTTGTTTCTCTTGAACACGCTGTCCTGGCTGGTCTAAAAATAAAAGCAACGAGTCACAACGCACGATCATTATTGAGTTGATATTTGGCGAAGACGGGCATACCTTCTTTGCCTTTTTTGATCCCACTTTGGACGAGGATGACCCTTTGGAGGCGGAGGTCGCAATTGCCACTTTAAATACGTTCTTCGTCCTGGCGTTTTTCCGGCTCTTCCCCATTGTGGCCTGGAACATTATCGTTGATCAATGTTTCGGAGGACGCTTCCAGCTTTGGCCTTTTCCTAGCTGGTTCCTCCGTTCGGATCATGTCCTCCGTAAGCGCGAACGAGACTCTCATCATCTCCTTGCTCGGCGAAACGTTTCTGACGTGATCGACGGCCCTGAGGCACTCGCTCAGACAACAGCCGATCTTCTCCTCAACGAGTTTCTTCGCGAGATCCGCCGGACGATCGCCCTTCTCCGTCTTCACGAAGCAATAGAGATGAACGATCGGCGGATTTTCGCACAGACGGCGGGCTCCCTCCTCGTCGACCCAGCCGCGCAGCACGTCGAGAAATTCGATCGCCAAAGCCGGCAGATTCATCGCCACGTGCTCGCGCCCTGACGACTTCTTCTCCCGCCTATCCATTATATCGTTCTTCACGTCCTCGCGCAAAAAATCTCTCCCGTCCTTGTTGAACGCTCGGACATTCTTGACCTTGTTCGCAGCGGCGTTGTGCACGAGCCACCTGTAGGACTCGGGATTGAGATCGTTGGCCAACACTCGGATGCCCTTGCGAGCGGCGGGAATGGCGAACGGACCGACGCCCGCGAAAACGTCGTACAGCACGTCGCCAGCTTTCATGAACGTCAGGAGCCTGGCGTGTTCGGTGGACAAGCGAGGATTCCAGTAGACCTTGGCGAAGTCGAATTTATAAGCGAAGCCGTTCTCCTTCACCGTCGCCACTGTGTCATCCTCGCCTGCCAATACTTCCATGGAAAAGTGCCTGTAGGTCGTGTCTATCGTGCTCAATTTGTTGACGACCGTGCGAGCCTGCGACACGTTGTCCAGCAGAACTTCGCCGATGAGATTCTTATAGGGCAGCTGAGAATCTCGGAGATTCACGTGCACAATGTGGCCCACCTTGCTGAAAGAAGTCGGAACCTCCACGTCCTCGGGCAAAACTGCTCTGAGTATCTCCTCGGACTGCCAATTCTCGTAGGTCAAGGTCAAGCTCGTACACTCTACACCGTCCGTATATCGGCGTAGAATCTCGGCGTCCGCCGGAACCAGGTCGCTCGTGCTACGAACCTTGCTCGGGTCCAGGTAAACGACGGTGCGATCTTCCTCCGCTTTCAAGGGCTTTAGCTTCTTCAGCTTCAGGATGTATTTCTTTAGGATCGGCGTCAGCTCCGAGAGCTTGGCGGGGCCCAGCTTCAGGCATGGTACGAGAATCGTGGATGCGAACGAGTCGCGCTCAAGGCGGGTCATACCTCGCACCGAGATCGGAGGAACCAGCGAGGTCATTGTGCTCTTTTTGGCAAAATGTTGGCTCGGACGAAAGAGGAGTGAAAAGAGGCTTGATTTCAATGCCATATATTTTAATTCAAATCCCAAAATCCGTCAGTAGCGGCATAACCTGCAAATTGGCTCGAAAGTTCGGCAAAGATTGCTCGCTAAATGTGCATGCGCTTTGGTATTCTTAAATGGTGGCTTGTCAATGATAATAACGTGATGATTGTTCTTACGAGTGTCACGCCGCTTGGAGATTGAATTGTCACACGTGCGGCGCAAAGGTTTACGAATGTGTCCAGCGGTGAAGCCGTTGGGGCGAGCTTCCGCCGCGCGGTGTCATCACTGACTGCCGTACGGAGCAAAAGGCCCGCAGGCCGCTGCGGCTCGCGGCGCTCCGGCCCACTCGATGGCAGCGCTACGGACAAACGCGGCACTAACGGTTTCAGCGGGAGCTCGCGGACGTAATGCGCAGACCGCAGTGGAACGTGTGCAACAGTTGACGTGAATTTTGAATTCAAGCGTACAAAGCTTCGCGTCTTTGATGGTTCGTGAAGATTTTCGCAACTATTGGAGAATTAAGAAAAACCGGAAGAAGAATAGCGTTGAGTGACAATGTCCGAAATTCGGGACACGGCAACGACGAGGCCAGTGGAGGAGAACGAGGAAGCCGATGTCGCCCAGGGAGCAAAGCTCATCAAGAGTCTGGAGGTTCGTCTCCTATGAAAATCCAAAATCCTCGATGCAAAATATTAGTGACCCTAAACGCGTCTTCTTATCCAGGGAAATGGCATCAACGCGACGGACATCAAGAAGCTTCAAGAGGCCGGCTACTACACAGTGGAAGCGGTGGCGTTTGCGCCCAAAAAGAATCTCCTAGCGATAAAAGGCGTTAGCGAAGCCAAGGCCGAGAAGATACTCCAGGAGGCTTGCAAGCTCGTAGTGATGGGTTTCAAGTCCGCAACGGAGATCCATCAGATGCGAGCGAACATCGTCTACATTTCCACCGGTTCGGCGGAGCTGGACAGGCTACTGGGCGGCGGCATAGAGACAGGCTCGATAACGGAACTCTTTGGGGAATTTCGAACTGGCAAGACCCAGCTCTGTCATACACTGGCGGTAAATTGTCAGCTGCCCATCGACATGGGCGGCGCGGAAGGCAAGTGTCTCTACGTGGACACGGAGGGAACTTTCCGACCGGAGCGCTTGATCGCCGTCGCGGAGCGTTACAATATCGCCGGAGACGCGGTGCTCGACAATGTCGCTTGCGCTCGCGCCTACAACACCGACCATCAGACCCAGCTGGCCGTCCAGGCAAGCGCGATGATGACCGAGTCGCGCTACGCCCTCCTCATCGTCGACAGTGCCACCGGGCTCTACCGGACCGACTACACCGGTCGGGGCGAGCTCAACGCTCGGCAGATCCATCTCGCGCGATTCGTCAGGCTTCTGCTCAGAATCGCCGATGAGCACGGAGTCGCCGTCGTTATTACCAATCAGGTGGTCGCCAATGTCGATGGTGCGGCCAGCATGTTCGGAGGCGATCAGAAAAAACCGATCGGCGGTAACATAATCGCCCACTCGAGCACCACCAGACTGTCGCTGCGCAAGGGACGCGGCGAGACGAGAATTTGCAAGATTTACGACTCGCCTTGTTTGCCCGAGAGCGAAGCGATGTTCGCCATCAATCGGGACGGAATAGGCGATGTTAAGGAGTAATTTCTACCGGGTGTCCATCCTATATCGTTATGTCTAAGTCGCTCGTCGAAGAGCAAATAACTTTTGTATTTTTGTATCTCTGTAATTTGTACTGTCTCTAGGATCGTTTCGTAAGCATAGACATTCGGGTTATAATAATAATTCGTAAGCGTAGTCGTTAATTGGTGTTCGTTGATTGTAGTTGCTAAACATAATAATCAATTGCCATTATTAAGCACATTGATTGGTCGCCCATAGGAGTTAATTAATTAATTGAAATTACGGAATATTAAAATAATTTGTTAATTAATAGTAATTACTCAGCATAGTGATTATCAGTATTAATCAATAGTAATTACGAAGCGTAGAAATGAGTTATTGATAAATAGTAATTACCAAGCACGGTACCTATCCATTATCCGTTGCAATTACTAAGCATAGTAATTATAATTAATTAATAATTACTAGGCATAGTAATTAGTTATTATTAATTAATACTGATAACTACGCAGTCTTGAATTATTATTAATTAATGGTAATCCCTAAACATAGTAACTAATTATTATTAATTACTAGTAATTCCCAAGCATAGTAATAAATTCCTTTTAATAATTAGTAAGTAATTCGTAAGCACAGTAATTCTAATAATAGTGGAGACGATCGAACCGTCAACTGACATTTATAGATCCTTGGATAGATCCCTGGCTCCAAAACTAGCGCCGCGTATACTTCAACTTCAGGGCATTAACAAGGTCAACATAGCCTCACAAATTTTCAGACGGAGCTTTCTCACCGACGGTTATGCTTTTAGTAAAGACAAAGTTTCACGCTCGGTCGAAGTCACTCATAGCTTGACGATTTTCCTTTTACCTACGTATTATTTTTCCCTGGAGTCTGAAAATTGCAGTTGTCTCTCTCACACTCACGTTTCACGTGGTACAGCTTTCCCTTCGCCTTAAAGGGTCCCAGACCATCGGAATTGCAATTTGTTTTTCTTTAATTATTATTCTCTATATACTGTTTGGCGTTTCCATCAAATTCTCCAAATAACGAAGGTGATTTAAAAAAAAATCCGGAACCCGCCGATTTTCCGCGCCGCCGGTGGCCCGTCCGTAAAATCGATAACTGTTTTTACGCCTCGCGAATGATTGGAAAAATAATGGAAAGTGAGCGTCGTGGCTGATCGCACCGAGGACAATTAGGTATTCGGCTGATACTCGTGATCCATTGAGATTTGAATGTGCACAAAAATGCATTAATGATCGAGCAGCGCGGACGGGGAAGGGGTACACATACGCCTCATCATTTTCAATATGGCCGCTCCCGAACAGAAGTTCTCGGGACACGCTTGACCGTGTATACGTACACACGAGTCCGTTCACTATCACGAGTCCCCGAGTGAAGGGACTTCGCAGCAAACATGAACCGGTTTATCCCCGATGCACAATTGTTCCAGCATTTGATCGTGCTTTTCGGACTGCTCAGCATTTCCCTGGGCCTCTACGAGGATCAAGTCGGGAAGTTCGATTGGTAAATAAGTTGCGAAGGCGCACGGCGTCCTTTCCAACCTTTATTCGCAAATTCAACTTTCGGTCAATCGCAATCACAAGTTTACGTGTCTCTTTTTTTTCAACTTCCGGTTTGTTCGCGCTCCCTATCAAGGAGACAAAATTACGTCGGGAGAATCAAGTTTGCCAGTTTCGACACCGTCACGGCAGCGAAAAAGCTCATCGTCGCTACGGAGGAGAACGTCGTCGCGGCTCTCAACATCAAGACAGGTGAGTCGAGAAACTAGCTGCGGCTACGCAACGAATATTCAAACTTCCGTGTACATCCACTTTCTCTATACCTTCACCTTCTTCCAGGTCAAATCCTATGGAGGAGGATACTGGAGAAAGGCTCCACAGGCAGAATCAGATACCTGGGCGGCGTCGCCGATGGCGAACTCATATCGGTCAGCGGCGGCGTTCCGGCCGTCGTCCGAGCATGGGATCTAGCCTCCGGCCATATTTTGAACGCCTGGTCAGTCGCCGAACAAAATCCTGAGAGGTACGTCACTCGGTGCAACAAAAAGCTTGTATAATTCTGCCGGACGAGGCATTCTGTTTTTAAATGCTAACTACCCATGTCCTAGGCTCCCTAGATGGGATTCCTTTTTCAAACTCGTACAATGTTACCAGAATATAACAATCTAGCGTTTGACGGTGGAATATATATCATTTTAATGCTCCAAACGGATGATGTTCGATTTTCAGGAGAGATACACCATTCGTATCATTTTCCACAGTCGGACTGTACAGTGCTGAAAGGTTTTTTTTCGACTGGCAATTTTCCACCTTATCACTGTTGTGATCTTTACAAATATCCACGTTACAATCGTTGTCGTAATTTTTGCATTGCGTGTTCCTTTGTAATCGATATTACACGCGCCGTGTCTCACAAACTTTCACAAAACGCACGCCAATAGCAATTTTACACAATCTTCAATTTTGCGTTGTTAGAACTCGTGAAAAAAAATTATTTTTTGTTTATGAAATTTCATCTTCATTTTTGCGATAATTCTCGAGTTTTCGATAATAATAAAAATAGAGAGAAAAAGGATTTCCTGTTAATTTTTTATTCTCATTTACGAGTTTTCGGTTATTTTTTATTACTTTTGATCGTTTTTTTGTAATTTTTTACAACTATTGATAATAAAAAGGAAGAAATTTAAAAATAAAAGAATCTCTTTACTTTGTTTCATCATTTTTGAGCTTACGATAATTATGATATTGAAGTTTGCATCTTTGGGATGCAACGAAATTACATTTTTTTTCGTACTGCCCAATTTTTATTCACGATATTAAAGCTACATAAATCGTTGAAACATTTTTAATCGTCCTTTTCAGGGACCCACAACCTAAATCAGGAAACAAAAGAGTTCATATGATTTTGACAAATTACGAAATGAAAAAATAAAGAATTTTCGTTGCATTCCAACATTGGAAACTTCAGCACCATCGATAATTTTCAATAACTTCTAACAAGTTTTTATTGTTGCAACTGTTGATAACTTTCCAATTGTTAAAAACAAAAAATAATCACATTCCAACGGAGCAAATTTCAATGTCACAATTTCACCGCATTTGCATATCGTTAGACCGTAAGACCATCGATTAACATTAGTTCCGGCAGTCCATGAATAATTTTGTTCGCAAGGCTCGAGGACGTGAAGTGGCACATAAAAAATGGCACGTTGCACCACATACTGCCGCTGTACAACAGCGGTGTCGAGGTGACGTCGTACGACAGCAAAACGGGAGAAAAGTTGAAGACGCGAAAGGTCTCTGCGCCGTTCATCGATCGAGACACGCAGTAAGAATTATCCAATTTTTTAAGGAAATTTGACGGTGCGGGTGACTCGACTAGCGTAACTTTTCAGATGTGTCCTGAGCCCCCCGTATTTGGCGTGCCTCAAGGGCGACAGTTCCCTGGCCATATTGTTTCTCGTTAATTTGTTCGATGCCAATGCCGAGACGCAATCGATCACTATCAACACGATATTCGGTGCGGGAGCGCAGGGCCCGTACCGTTTGGAATCCGTGCCCGGGGACGAGACGGTCCTGGCCGTGAGCGCCGACGACGGTCAGCGTAAACGCGTCCTCGTCGTGGGCCAAACAGCCGAACCGATTCCTCGAGACGTCAGCGGGGATGCCGGTCTTTACGTGACTCTAGCAGAGAAGGAAAAGGTCCTGCTGGAAACGACCTTCAAAGACGGGGTACGCACACACACGGTTCTTTAACAACAACAAATCATTAGTGTAATTCTGAAAAAAAACATGAGATCGTCGTGATTGTTCGGCAGGTGACGCAAATAGCGGCCGTGGAGCTTTACACCTCAGCGCCGTTGCCAAACCTGTCGTCCTCGGTGAGCCACAGCGCGTTGCTGTCCCCGAGCGTGATGGCTTCGGCGTGTTCGAGGCAGGCCAAAGGGCTGGCCTGCCACCACTTGGTCGCCTCCCAGGATCACGGCCTCGCTTTCCTGCAGAACAACAAAGTCATGTGGCTGCGCGAGGAGGCCCTCGCTAACATCGTCGCCGTCGAGATCCTCGAGCTGCCGATGTCCGATCGCGATCAGACAATCGAGACCGAATTCGATCAAAAAGAGAGTAAGTACCCGGAGAAATGGCCGACCAGCCGGAAAGTCTCGTTAAACGAGTTTCGTTAACGAGCAGTATGAAGCGACTGGTTGGACTCGGTGCCCAATGATCCATAGTCATTTACCTTATACCGTATGTGTCGAGCGAAGCGGCTTTCCAAAATATTCTTCACTAATACGCAGACCTTAACCAGATCAAGTAACATTAATCAACTTTCTTTCATGAATCGCTGCTGGCAGGTATTGATGTAGACGGTTCATGTAAGTAATCGCGAATCAGGCTAGTTTGGATTGTTGTCTCTCCCTTTGGTATGCTCTACCCGCCTCTCTTCGTATTTCCGGTGTATAATTAACAGTGGCATGAGCTCCGAATTACCTCTCCCCGGTGTGAATTAATCCTACCTGGTTTTCCGGCCGTTCGGCTATCTCGAACGCGAGCGTAGAGTTGGAATGATTTTTCGTGCGAGCTTCGGGTGAATTCTCGGATCGATTAACCGGCGCCATTCTACGTCGGCGAAACGCATGTAACAACGTACAACGCAGTGCATGAATAGATTGAACGAATCGAGAGAATGTAATCCGATAAACAAAAGTACCAATGCCCCGTTAGGCTCACCGTAGCGCCTTTGATTTTCCAGCTTGATTGTTGTCCCCGAAGTACACGGGTTCAAGACGAAATAGTTGTGTCTATTTGCAGGTGTGCAAGGACCCGGGTTACCGGCGTATCGAGCATGAAATCCCGCTGGTTTTTAAATACAAAGCATTGTCAAGCTCGAGCGTGCATCCGAACATGAAGAGATTTTGTCAATACGTTCTTGGTCCGCGATAAAGGACGGAAATATTTTTCCGATGACCAGAGTTTCAGCCTGAAAATGCTTATTTTTTTTTACATTTATCTGTCCCATCATCTTTCGTAAAGCTGTGTGACGACCGAAAGTTTGACAAAAAAAGGAAATTCGATTCCGTCATTATTTTGGCCAGTGTAGTAGGCTCTTGTGTCATTCGTAACTGATGGAACATTCGAATGTTTTTTTTTCCTCACAGGGGATCTGTTAGGGATGTTTGTCAGGAGAATAAGTGCTCAAGCCAACCAAGTGAAAATTCTCATGCAAACGGTTTTCGGAGTGATCCCTCAGATGTCCAATCAACGAGCTGATTTAGTACGAGATCAATTTGGCTTGCACAAGATGATCGTAGTCGCCACTGCGGCTGGCAAGGTCAGTTCTCCAAAAAAGTAACAATCATACTCGATAAGCCTTCGAGTGAGATTTTTGACTTTTCTTCGATCTCACACGGCCCTTCGGGGAGATTTCCTTGGACCAGTTTTTTCGAACAACTCAAATTACAGCTGTACGGCATTGAGACGAGAAAAGGCGAAATAATATGGCAATTGAGGGTCGGCGAAATCGAGGGCTTGACAAAGGACTCGAATACAATGATTCTTTACGTGCAACGAGGAAGCATTCATTTTCCACATCCCCCTCAGTGCGCTCTGCTGGCAACGGATAAGGTTCGAAAAAATTTGTATCAACTTCTTGCATTATCTCGGACTCAAAACGGACCACACGATCCCTAATAGTTTTATCGGTGTCGATGTGCGTTTTAGAAATCCGGAGAGGGAATAATCTATACGTTCAACCCGATAAATGGACAACCTCTGGGAGGAATCGAGAAATTGGGTTACAAGATAAAACAATCGTTGTTGCTGCACACAGCCAACGAGGACTTTTTACGTGCTATATTGATCTTGGACAGTCGCGACAAGATCCACGTTCATCCCGAGAGTGCAACGGCGTTTGCCGCGACGCTGGGAAGGAGCACGTATCTTTTCACCGCCGATCGAGCGACCGGCGTACTCTCCGGCTTCTCACTCTCCTACAGCACACCGCAAGTACGTTCAATGTCCGCTGTCGAAGACCCAATGAGAATTTCCCAACTAATTCGCTTGTTCCTCTCTGTGCTCGATCAGGAGTTGATAGCTCACAAAGCTTGGGAGATCGTATTGTCCGCCAAGTCGCAAAAGATAAGCCAGGTCGTTTCGAAGAATCCCCTGGAGCGGGTACATTCGCAGGGCCGCGTATTGGGCGATCGGTCCGTACTGTACAAATACATCAATCCAAATCTCGTCGCTATCGTCACCGAAGGTGTCGGCAGCGCGTATAAAAGTGAGTATTCCATACTATCGAAAAATATGACACTACGGCAGAAGGGAATGCCAAATTATTTCGTCTAAATCGCGCGTCAACTATTTACGAGACTCGAAGCCTTTGGAGGTAGAAAAAGCAAAAAGAAAATGAGCGCTTTGCTATGGAAAAAAGGCCTCGCCGTTGCAAAGCGTTGCTGCTTCAACCAACAAAAAAGGAGAAGTAAAAAAAAATATTCGATCGATAGATACGCTCAATCTGTATCTCCTCGACGTCGTTTCGGGAGCAATGATATTCTCAATCGTTCACAAACGCGTGCGGGGACCGATTCACGTCGTGCACTCGGAGAATTGGGTACTGTACAGTTACTACAACGAGAAAAGCCGAAGAACCGAAATCGCGACACTCGAACTGTACGAGGGAACAATGCAGAGTAACACTACAGGTATAGCACGATTTTCCACCTCCCGCTGTTTCTCGATTAACGAATGCCCGAGGACAATTTCACGGATTTTGATTCCACAGTATTTTCGTCATTGACAACAACGAGACTGCCGATCGTGGAGAGGCAAGCGTTCATATTCCCAGCTTCTATAGAGGCGATGCGAGAGACCATCACCGAGAAAGGAATAACGAGCAAGCACATATTGGTGTCATTGGCGAACGGTGGCATATTGGAGCTACCTTGGATGATGGTGGATCCAAGAAGGCCTACTAATCCCGACGTGAGGGAGGAGGGTGTCATCCCGTACACGCCAGAAATACCTATACACATGGACGCCATTGTTAATTATAACCAAAGTGTATTCAGGGTATCGTCAATTCACACGAGTCCCAGTGGCCTTGAGAGTACCTGTTTAGTCTTTGTGCGCGGCCTCGGTTAGTCGTCATCGTCAATTGATTCGCAATATTTTACACGCTTGCGAAAATCAAACTGGCCTGGAATTAATAATACGTTTTTTCTCTTTGCAGATATCTATTATACTCGAGTCGCACCGTCTAAGAACTTTGACGTACTGAAAGAAGACTTTGATTACTATCTGATTGTGATAGTCCTAGTTGCTCTGTTGATATCGTCCTACGTGACGAAGAAATTAGCATCACAAAAAGCCCAGAAGCAAGCGTGGAAGTGAAAGTCTTATTTTTATCTCTTCTCTCTTTCAGTTACCGAAAAGCCATAACGCGACACTACTTGATCCATCTGTATTCACTTCATAGACAATGCTGTTTAGCTGAATATATTATTTATAATATGTAACAAAAGGAAAATGGATGCGCGGGATTTTCTAAGTGGATTAAATGTTATGTAAACCTAATTAATTAAAAGAAAAAACAATACGTCGTTGAAAATCTTTCCAAAGATCTTGTCGAATAGATGAACATAGATTTTAGTAACACTTCGCATAAAAAGAAAAGAACACATCGTTTGTATACAGCCCGCGCACTCGATGATACTCGTTCGAGAATCCCGAGAGCGTCGAGTGTGCTCATCACACCGTAGGACTGAAGTGGACCACGTTTATAAATGCATAATAAAACACAGAAACAAACCATCATGCTCGAGCGACTGAGTGACTTGTTTAATTTTTACTTTTTTTTCCACGTGTGTACTCTAATGCTGCGGAAATCTGGACTATCCGGTCTCGGAATAATCACGAAAACTTTCGAATTATCGTTGGTCTCCGTGGTAAAAAACGACCCTGAGATGTTCCCGTTCGAGTTAGCCCTCTTCCCTTCCCTCGGGCCAGTACTAGCCTGTAGTATTCCTTGTCCTTCCGTCCCTCGGCTAATCTCAGGCTGTAGTACTCGTCGAGTATACTGCGAGTATTCGAAGTTTGAGTAGAGTTTGAGCAAAACTTTGGAGTTTTGGGATTGCAACGTTGCGAAAATATAGACTATATCCGAAAGAATGTGGCAAGTTGCAGCCCCGGATCTACGGTTTTTCCAAGCTGGTGCAAAAACTTGACATTGCCCCCTCCCACTTCAGCATTTGAGATTAATGATGTAAAAAAACTCACCATACAAATATACTGGGTAGCGTTTTTTGTGACCTGAAGAATAAGAACGCTTAAATGAATTTGCGCTCTTTATTACCTATTTGCTAATAACTTTTCGTTATGTCTGACATTAATATACACTACACCAAAAAATTAAAGGTACAGAACATTTCTTTAATTTTTTAAAGAGTTTTTTTTAAGCGCAGTATCTGTGAAAAAGGTGGTATCAAGATGAAAAAAAGCGTTTTGAAGCTTCAAGTTTCTAGTTTCAAGATATTTCGGTAAACAATTTTTGTGAGCTACGGTTATCGCGCTATAATAAGAAATAGGGCGGAAAAAAAATTGCCAAATTTTTTTTTCAAGGTTCCACGAGCTCTTGATTTTTTTTTACGTTACATCAATGTATAGGTCAGTTAGCTTGTTTATTCAGATTCAATTTAGTTTTTTTTTGTCTCTACGTCAATTTTTTGCTGAGATATCCGACTTTGAATGAAAAAGATCCCTTTGTCTTTGATCATCGATATCGCAGCAACTAATGACCTCACAGGGAATTAAAGGGCAGCTTTAAAAACTTGAATAAATTTCCTGCAAGACCCTGTCGTTGATTATTGAGAATTTTTTTCGCCCTTTACATTAATTTGAAACGGGTCCGGAAAATGACTTTTTATGGTTTTCCAGTAAATCTACCACTACTTTATGAATATTGATGGAAAGACTAATCTTGCCCAGTTTTTTTTTCAGCTTAATGTACGCCGAATAGCCCTGTAAATTTTCAAATTGATCCATCGAAGAGTTTTTCCGAACCAATCGATCAAAGTTTTACAAAACAATTAAGGAACAAGTGTATTGTTCCTAACCATCGTGTAATCATCATCAAAATGAAAAGACCATTTTTTTCAACTTATTTCACAACTTTGCATTAGTTACTTGTCAAATTTGAGAACGATAAAAATCGAAAAATAAGAAACAAATGATTTTTTTAATTCGTAAAACATTTCAGGAAACAATATCGACTCTTTTTGACACGACTCGGTCTTTACGTACCATAATTTCACTCATCTTTAATTCTATTAATTAAAAGTTGATACCCCCAAACTGTATTCACTACTCGATCTGAGAACATTTGTGCGATTAATTCTCGATATTTTCTGCGAAGGTCATTAGGGTTACAAAAAACTGTTTTTTATGTAGGATATAAAATCCTAAGAAGTCGTCCTAGAATCCTAAAAAGGATCCTCTTTCAACAAAGTCACATATATCAGCAAAAAATTGGCGTAGAGAGACAAAAAAAACCTAATTGAAGCTGAATATACAAGCTACCTGACCTATCCATTGATTCAACTGGAAAAAAATTTCCGAGCCCGTGGACCCTTGGAAAAAAAACAACAAAAAAATTGGAAATTTTTCTTCTCGCGCTACTTCTCATGATTGCGCGATAACCGTAGCGCACAAAAATTTGTTGCCGATATATCTCGAAACTAGAAACTTGAAGCTTCAAAATGCTTTTTTTTCATCTCGATACGACCATTTTTCACACAGACACAGCGCTTCAAATAGCACAAAAAAATTGAAGAAATTTTCCGTTCCTTTAATTTTTGGAGTATAGTGTAGAACACATACAACCAGCGTAGACAACACACAAGCCAGACTGTACAGACACCTTCAATCTTTAGGTCCCAGCAAGTTTTTTTACTGGCGCCCCCTTAAATTGCTGCCTGGGGCATCCAGTTTGCCCCCCCCCCCAGATCCGGGGCTGGTAGCAAGCGGCCTGGCGTAGCTCAGTGGTTAAAGCAGTTAACCGGCAATCGAAATACAATAAAATTAGTTCTGCATAGGTTCGCCAGGTGGCCAAAGAGAAACGTCGTTCTCGAATACGAGACGACATTTTCCCGCATCGATAAACGGACACTTGTAACATGAAGCACGGATGGAGCTGCTTTTCATAAGATCGAAGCTGATTTTCTCGCAATAGTTTATCAGCTACAATATTTCTCGCGCAGTGAGGACGGAGAATCGAAAAATGCCATTAAGCCGACATATGTTTGGCGACATTTGGTCTGCACCGCCGGTACATTGCACCACTGGGCCAAACATTCCCCGTTCCGGGGAACAGCGATGCATCTGCTATGCCGGGCTGCTGCAGATAGTTATTGATCGAATTGTGCGACTGCGCGAGTTACATTGCCCGTCACGTGTCGCGCTAACTGGGCACTGCAAAGTAGCTAGAAAAGCGTTAGAGGGAGAAAGAACGTGAGTGGAGAGAACCAGCGGGTGAGGGAGAGACACGGTATTTTATGCGGCGCTGGGCCGCCTGCGGCATACGAAAACGATTCAGTGGTTAGGCACGTGTGTTACTTGGCGTTTCGCTGTGATTGAGATATGCGATTTACGATTTTACCAGCGTCCGAAGTCGTCAGTCCGGCAAAAGTCTCAACAAACCGACCAGAGGATCACAATAAGTGCATCGGAGTGTGCGATACGTATCTGCATCCCACAGACGGTATGTAACATACGGCGAATTTACTGCGTGGCAGACTATTGCAGATTTGCACTACTTAAAAACAATTCGAAGCGGAAGATAAATCAGTCATTAAGCGCGAAACAATCGACTGCTTGGCAAATTAATATTTGCTCGTGAATGAAATCGCCAATGGACTCGGATAGTCCACTTTGTGACTGGATTTGTTATCAAGACTTGTGCAATTTCTGACAATTTTTCAAAGCAGGGTACAATATAGGCATGACAGCACAGATGGATCATTTTATTTGAGATTTAATTTCTTTTTATTGTAAATAGATTTTTTTTAATATACAGGCGGATACATTGATTATTCGCTTTTTAAAAAATAATTCGAAACTCCGATAGATCGAGGTATCAAGCTACGATTAGGTACAGTGGAAATTACCAGAGAGAAAGATCGTCAATACTGTCATGATCAGGAACATGATACTACATGATAATTGCAATAATTGGGGGAAGATAAAAACGATTAAAATCTAAACCTGTAACTTCTCTATTTAATTAATAAACTACAGTGGTTTAAATCGATAAAAGCCAATTGGGTGAAGCGATGAATTTCCGAGGACTTAATGGAACCGGAATTTGATGTTTCGTCAACTTGATTAGCATCTATTCGCTTCGCTACTAAGAAGGTTGAGTAGGAATTACGAAATGGATAGATAGAATTACCCGCATAGCAGGAAACACATCCAGGCAATTCGGACGACCTGATTAGGACTGCATTGCGTTTTCGGAGACCCCGTTTTTCCTTTTTTTAATAGCACTGTTAAACTCCCGCAATGTCATTTAAAAAAATTGTACCCTTTCACCGGGAGGAAAACATTAACTGAAACGATGAAATTCATATTTATTTTAAATTTGAATGAATCCTTCAATTATTTGTGCGACGCGGAGAAATCGTTTCGAATACATTTACGAGAAATTTAAAAAGGTTGATATTGCGTAAGAGTGCGACATATCGCTTGCCGTATCCGGCCACGATTGTGTTTAATCGTGCCACGTAACGGATTTTTAACACACATGCAATACCACCAGTGCGGTTGTATGACAAACCGACCCACTCTTTTTTAGAATCAAGGCTTCAGTAGTTCTACATTTTAATTCACAGAAACCTGCTGAAACGAAAATATTAAATAACGATATGTCAGTCGTTATTCATTTTGCACGTGTACACGTATTTTATTTGTTGCGTTACTCCCGTTCGTCTTCTATTTCGATGCTTCGTCACACGATATTTACGATCGATGGATTGGAGGCGACATTTTGATCCAATTGCATGAAAAAAAACGCACTGGCTCTTATCCTATACAAAACACTTTTAAAAGTTTCTTATTATATACACTACCGGTTAAAAGTTTGGATACATCAGTCGATATTTCTTGCCACACTAAAAGTTAGATAGCTCCGTCGAAAAGAAGATTGTTATTTCATTTTTGGCTGAAAGGGCAGTTTTTGAAAAAATGCAACGTACTTCAAGAAATATAGGGTTTAAGAGAAAATGTCAAAGACGTAAAAAGTTGCGTAAGTTTATACTGGATCGCCTGGATTTTTTTCAGAATTTTCCTTTGCGATCTATTTTTTACTATTTTTGCTCGAAACTCTGATAAGTAGGATTTATTAACTCGAAAAGGATGGCATTGAGGACAAAATATCAGAGAGGGAAACTTTTTAATTTTCAATTTTAAATTCGCTTGAATTTATTCAGATTTCTTTTTAAAAAAAATCGAAATTTTTTTAACCGATCCTCGGAAAATCGTCCAAACAATTAATTGGCGTACCACGAAAACTATTGAGTTAGAGACAAAATATCAAGATGGGAAAATGTTGCAGTGTTTCATTTTGATATGTGTTCAGATTTTTTTTTTGCTTCCGGTCGTCTTGGTGCTTATGAAACATTGTAAAAAATGTTTTGAAAAAAATCCGAAAAAATTTCAACATATTTAAAACGAAACACCGCAACATTTTCCCCTTTTGATATTTTGTCTCTAACTCGATAGTTTTCGAGATACGCCAATCTATTTTTTGGACCATTCTATGAGTTTCGGCTAAAAAAAATTCGACAGAAATGTCAAGAGAAATTCTGAAAAAATTTAAGCAAATTTAAAATCGAAAAATCAAAAGAGTTTCTCCTCCTGATATTTTGTCCTAAACGCCATACTTTTTGAGTTGAGCCATTCTACTCACAAGAGTTTCGAGCGAAAATAGTTTTTAAAATATCAGGAAACACAGGACAATTTTTAAAAAATTCCAGGTGATCCAATATAAACTTACGCAACTTTTTACATCTTTGACATTTCCTCTTAAACCCTATAGTTCTTGAGTTACGTTGCATTTTCCAAACTTTGGCCTTTTTAGACAAAAATGAAATAACCGCGAAAAAAAATCATACGAAAGTTTTCAAAAAAACGAACGTAGAGTTCTGCTACCCCTTTCAAGTTTATCATGGATAAAAATGGCAAAAAAATTGCCATAAGTTATGCGCCCAATTCTCGATGGTCGAAAAATAGCCGAAAAACCATCACGTACAAAAGTGCGTACCGGGTCGAAAAAGAAATCATAAAAAAATCATTTCGAAGAAGCAAAACAAAACTGAATTTGTTCCCTTCGAAACGCACTTTGTTAAATTTGGTTTTCTTTTTTTTTGACGGAACTATCTAACTTTAAGTGCGGCAAGAAATTTGTTTTCGTTCGGATGCTGAGGTGGTTTTTCGGTCCATGCAGAGGTCATGGCAGACGTAACGACGGCCCTCCCGTCCACCGGTGGAGGATCGTTGATGTGCAGAACAAGAGGGGCCCTAAGGTCGATGAAATCAGCATTGGGCGGGGGCGGTGAATATTTGCAGGGCTTGGGCAACAGAATAGGTTCGGTGTTGAGCAACAGCCTCGAAGACAGCGACGTGGGGACGTCTTCGACGCCCGCATCTTCGCCTCCACATCCTTCCTCGTGCGAGCTTAATCAGGAGAACGATTTGACCTCGCGACGAAAACTCAGACTTCCCAGGTACACCTGCGTATCATTCTTCGCAATGACTTAACCGCCAAAATCCACCACAATGGACCTCACTTTTTCCAGCCCTCCAATGAGGTGCAAAGTTCTTTAAAGAATCATCACAGTGTAACGGGTCGAAAAATAGCTGAGTTTCGCGATTTTTTTAGGCTTTCAATACGCTAATCAGTCTGATTTTTTTATGTCAAATCAAAGCACTCATAAAAAACAGAAAATCCATTTTTAAACGTTTATTTTTTTAACATGTTTTTAACGGTTGAGAAGTCTTCGAAAAAAGAAGCCCTCGCGGTGTACACGCTTGTGGCCGTAAATATTATCTGAAACAATTTTGTAAAAAGATTATTAATCAGTATTAAAACCGCCATCTCGCTATGAAGGTTTTTTAAAAATAAAAAATGACAAGATGGCGGCGGTTTGGAAAAAGTATCGAAAGCAGCCTATTTTTTCGAGTTTTTCGTTAAAAAAATTAGGAGATTGAAAAGAAGCTTCCATAGCACGATAAAAAATGGCGTGAAGAATGTTGTGGCAAAATTTGAGGCGAATAGCTTGAAAGCTTTGAGAGTGTACACCGTTTCGAAAAACCACATTTCGAGAAAAACGCGTTTAAAATTTCGACTGCGGACGCCGCTGCTCGATTCACTTTCTCCAAGAGAGCGACTGAAATTATTCGAAATTCGCCCCAAAAATTACACGGCATGTTTATCACCATCGATACTATCGGACAATGAAAAAAAATCGATTTTTTGAAAATTTCACACTTTGATGATCCCTTAAAGCTTGAACAATGCTCTATAACTGCCGAAAAAATCGTTGGTAGATTCGGCCCAGGGTTTTCGTACGAGGATTACGAGGCAATGGCCCGTCATAAATTGGAGCGTCAGGCTCCGGCAAGTTTTTCAAGATCGAGAAAATATCCGCCCGGTATGACGTACGAAGAGATTGCCTCGTCGAGATCGAGCCCGGCACGGAAGGAAGAAATCGTCGGCGACGAGACGAGTCCAGACAGAGACAGCATCGAGAGTATAGAACCATTGCAAGAAAAAGACATCAAGGCGACTGGACCAGATCCGTACGAGAAACTCAATTATAAAGCCGGTGAGGAAAAAAAACGTTTTCGTTTTGTAATTGTCGATTTTCTCATCAGCATCAAGATTTTTTTATTTGTCTTCATTGTATTTGTTCGGTTTTTAAGATCGAACCTCTTTTCGACCTTCGATATGCAAGTCTGATATTCTTGCAGATATTCCATGCAGCAGCGGATCCGCCAGTGACCAGGACGGCTACGGACCCAGCACGAGCTTGGACTCGAACATGGACGGTCGCAGAGTTTGGCAACGCTCCGGTAAGTCATCAATTGTTTTTTTCGAACCCCAAACCTGCGAAGCCCAATTTCCATTGAGTTTTTTTGTTTCGCAGGCTCTTCAGGATCCGTTCAGTCGTGGGCCTCCAGTCTGTCGGCGGACAGTCAGTCTGAGGAGGCCGCCGCCGATTTCATGAAATCTTTCGTACCTCTGCTCTTCGAAGACCCCAGTAGCATCGATCAGGAACGCAAAGCGAGCTTCGGCCAAATGGTTCTCGTGAGTTTCCGTATATTCGGCATCATTAAGATTGCCCTTACATTCCCTACCAAAAGTGAGTTTCGGCGAGAATTTTGAGTACTTTGCGATGAGAATACATTTTTTTTCAGATTAACCACGTTGACGATCCTAAGAACAGTAATTTCCGGTAAAAATAATGCAAAATTTTTATGTTAATCGTTGAAATAAAAATTGTTCAATAAATGTCCGGTAAATTACTTTTTTATATTATAAAATGAATACGTAGATTTTTCAGAATAGGTATGAATTTTTTTTAGAATATTGTTTCTAAATGTTTAATTTTTTTTTAACTTTAATTTACTAAAAAAAAATTATTTAATTTATTTATTTAAATAATTTTTATTTAGTTTATTTTTAAAATTGTAATTTTTTAAATTAAAAACAATGAATGAAGAGTCACAAATTTTCATTATGTTTTCCGAGCAATGTTCCATATTAAATCCAAGAACTGCCCGGAGTATTGAACGAACAGTGTCATAGGTACAGCCTCTGAAAAATTCCAAAAACGGGATTTTTGAAATTCCTTAAAAAATCATATGCATTCAGAAAAATATCATCATTCATTTAATGTCACGAAAAATCAAGTTTACCGGAGATTTGTTGAACAAATTTTTGTTCAAACAATTTATTTATAAATTTGTAGCATTCTTATTATTCAAAATCAATCCTCTTAGCATCTTCAATACGGTTGATTTTTTTCAGATTTTAATGTTACCGCAAAGTAGTCAAAATTCTCACCGAAACTCACTTTTGGTAGGGAATGTATGTGCTTTCATAATACTAATACCAAACCATAAAGACGGAGATAAGGGAACTACGAATGAAAAAAATCAGTGCAGCTAAAAGTCGTTCAGGCATGGCAGAAAATAATTTTTCTACTTCCGGTTTCAGTTTATTTCCCACGTGAAGTTCTTGGGAATGAACGTTTCGGACTTTTTTTCGGTCTGGTTATCACGCGCCCTGCTGTTGTCAAATAAAATATGATCCTTCGTGTTGAACCATTTCGCAGACAGAATCCGGCAGAATTTGGTTCGCGAGAGTGGTGAACGCAAGGAGGGCGGGAGCTTGCGTGACCGAGGCTTCCTTCTATTCACTGGCGCAACATTTTGCGGTAGCGTTGTTCGAGTGTCACGAAGCTGACGACTTCGCTCCGGCCAAGAGCCTCATGAACATGTGCTTCACATTCTATCACGAAGGTACTGCTCCAGACCGAATGTAATTCTTCTCCCAGGCTGCGTCACCCGATGCTCCAACATCCTCCATGCCTTCCTTCGTCACTCATCATTGAACATTCATCGGGATTTTTTATTACTATTCAAATCAACAAATGCCTGTCATTTTAATTGATATTTTCCTTTCGAGGCTTCGTTTGTTTGGGTTTACAAGTAGCCTGCGGGCAACGTACCCCGTTCGCCATTGCCCTGACGACGCGAAATCCACTTCCTTGTCGTTTCAGTCGAAGTGCCAGGCCTGGAGCCTTACCGGGAATACTTGTACACCCATTTGAGAGTACAACCAATATGGACGTCGATGCGATTCTGGACGGCAGCGTTCTTCGACGCGGTGCAATGCGAGAGGGCCATGAGGCCCGTGCCCCCACGCTCGAAGTCACTGGATCAAGAAACCATCGCGACCGAGGACCGTAAATTTCAGGCCAACATAGTCTTCGGACAATTGGGGTAATTCTCGTCGAGCCGATGAGCCTTCCGGGATCGCCTTGCTGATACGGCGATTTTCGTCTTTTTCAGCACATTCACCTGCAACATGCACGCCTTTGGCTTGCCGCGCAATCTCTGCCTGGAGTTCCTCAGGAAACAGTGCGTCATTGCGAACCTGACACCCGGTGAGTTTGCGCCGGAGTTGGGCCTAATTCTATTTATAAATACGAACACGAATACATTCACATCGTCATTTTCATGTGAATATAAATACAAATTTATTCATACTTCACTTATTGCAAATACGAATGAAAATACAATTGTATTCGCAAATATTCTGAATAGACGAATAAATTCACAGAAAAAAATTGCGAATATTCTCAAAAAATGTGAATTAAAAAAATGCACATCAAAATCTGTGAATGCAAATGTAATCCCAAAAAAATTGTAAATACAAAAAAAATCACAAAATAAGTTATGATTCTTTTTTTCGTATTTAAGACAAAGGAAAATCAAATTCACAATGATTGGATTAAAATTTACACCAAAAGTGAGTTCTCACGTATTTTGAGAGAAAACATTGCGTCGAGGCAAAGAAATTTTTGCAAAAAAATTTGTGAATTTCAAATATAACATCATAAATATGAAAAAATTCACAAAATGAGTTGTGAATTTCCTCAAGTTGAAGAAAATTAAAATCGAAGGCACGAAAATTATATTAAAATTTACACCACAAGTGAGTCCTTAGGTATTTTGAGAGAAAACATTGTGTTGAACTCAACAAGTAAGAACTCACTTGTAAAATGTAGTACTGTGTAAATTTTAATCTAATCATTGTGAATTTGATTTTAATTTGTCTTAAATACGAAAAAATTCACAATTTATTTTGTGAACTTTTTCGTATTTACAATTTTTTGTCAATACATTTGCATTCATAGATTTTTATGTGATTTTTTTTTATTCACAGTATTTTTTTGTAAATATTCACATTTTTTCGAATATTCACAATGTTTTCTGTGAATTTATTTCTATATTCAGAATATTTGTGAATACAATTGTATTTGTATTCGTATTTACAATAAGTGAAGTATGAATAAATTTGTATTTATATTCACATGAAAATCACGATGTGAATAAATTCGTATTCGTATTTATAAATAGAATTACACCCAACTCTGATTTTCGCCTATCGACATAACGTCGAAGTCAACTTTCTAGTTCCGAATGCTCGTTTCGTGAATTATTGACCGCCACTTCTAATATCGCAGAACAAGAGAAAATGCTGCGGGACAACATAGTGAGGATGTTCGACGAGAGTGACCCGTGGAGGTAGTCTCCAAACCCAAACGAACCAAACCGTGTCCATGGTTGTCCATCACGGTTGTCCAAAGTCCTCGAGATCGTCAGCCATCATTCTCGTACAAGGTCCACATCTGTTATGAAATTTCACGAGAGCGTGGCTTGAAGTTGAAAAGAAAAAAACGCATTGTTCATCCGGTCTTTCTGGCTCGACGGAAATGACGTGTATTTCCGGAAGTGGCCTCGGGTTGAAATTTGGGCCAATTGTGAAGTATTTATTACAAAAGGAGCCGGCATTAGATATCGTAATGCAGGGTGTCCAGACGTGTGGGGACCGATGAAAAAAAAGGCTGTGTGCCACATTTCCGGACACCCTGCACCCATAACGGACATGCGGAGCTTTCCGTTTCGACAGTCCCGAGCCACGTCGGGACCTCAATCAGCATCGTCAATTACAGAAAAAAATTATTCGTTAGGTTAAATACCTGAAAAGTATCAAGCAATGGAAAGTAAGTAGCAAAAAAATGTATATCAGTTTCTTTCGTCTTCGAGATTCATACGTCGATATTTGTAGCCTTATCGAACCTTCGGTGGCCATTGCGTCGTCCAATAGCTGGCACGTGGGGATGTTAAAGGAGCAGGGAAAAATGGCAGAGAAAAGAAAGCCAGATCGAAGACAGTGTTATACTACTCTGTTAAAGCTTGCACATTTTAATAGTCAATTTCAATTTCGACCTGATGCAAAACACATTCATATCATCCTGATGTACATATAAAGTGTAATATTGACAATAATAAATATATTTGTGAACGGTACGAAAACTATTTGCCCTCACTTTTCTTTTCTAAAATAAAATGAAACGCTCAACGTGGAGGACAATGATGAAGAGCAGACTGGATTCGACTCCGACGACAATGATCCGACAGGGACGCGGATTTTTATTTCCTTCTCTTATTTCTTTGTATTTTTTTTTTATTCACTGTATTGCACTCGGAATGTCGATTTTTCGACTACTCATGGCGACAATTCATTCGAAAAATGTCGTTCAGGAGTATTGTTATTTCGACGATATCGGCGGAGAAAAGTGACGATGAGAATATTCAACAAGGACTCGGGACATTCAGGAATCAATAAATGAAATTTTCTTGTCTTTTTTATTCGTACAACCAACTGACCTCACTGTACACTTTATTTTCAAAACTTCGTCGTCCTTACGGGGTTATTAAAAAATTAAGATAGGCGAATATCGCGATAGGTATTGAGTTATGGAAAAAAAAAATCACCGGAGGCCATCATTTAATGATATCGCCATATGGAACTGTCTGTCCATTCGGTTCGTTTCTTGACCAGATAATAATCAAAAACTAGCAATGACTCAGCCACCAAAATTCCAAAACGAAAAGTACATGGAAAAATTGACAAATCTTCTATTGCCGAACGAAAGACGAAAATCGGCTTAAACAGTTTGTACAAATTATTCCATATCTTGTATTTATGTATAACGAGTAGTGCCTTCGTGTATAACGCGCCACTGACGCCCTCAATTATTTTTCATTTTTTACTATCGTCAATTGAAAAAAAAAAAATTTAATCGTTTCATCACGAGTCGAAAAGTTGTATATCAATGACTGAATCACGGCAGTATACACGCATTTCAAGCAAATGAGGCCCGAATTTCGCGGTTTTTACAAGCCTCGCATTTTTTTTTTTCACAGGAATCGAAGTGACCTCGATTTTTTTCATAGGCCTCCAGGCTCGACGTCCCATTACATTTCTTAACTCACCTCGATCCTCTAAACTATACGAAATGATTATTACAATATCGCAATTACCGTACATAAATATATACATATACGTACGGTATATATATATACGTATATGTATATATATATGTACATCATATAACCTACATTACAGTGCTAGATTCGAAAAATAATATAATAATATATCGCGTATGTGTACGTGTGTGTGTGCGTGTGTGTGTATGTGTGTGTGTGTCCAGCATATCATCAAATTTATGATTCCGACAATCTTTCATCAATTTATCGAATTTCAATGATTTTTTTTCTTCGATTCTTGGGTTCGCTACAAATCGTTTTTAGCTTAAGGGGTTCCCGACGTCAAACGTGTCTAATCGTTTTTCAAAATATCGGCACACAGATCGGAACGGTTCCGTTTCTATAACATCGTGGTGAGTGTGGGTGTGTATCAATGTAAATGTGTCGATGTAAAATCGCTAGGCATTTATTTCAATTGTTCATCATTCGTATTATCTTTTATTTTTACTCTGAATAACAACCGCGTTTTTTTATCAATGTTCACGTTTTTTTTTTTTTTTAATTTTTGTTTGTTCTTGCTAAATATATCACAAACTGCCGATGGCGAATACATAATTTCGTTGCGTGTCGAGGCAATGATTCTCGCGTGCCCACGTCCCATGAGTTCACTATCCCGGGAAAAAGAAACGATGCAACTTGTTTTTCTCCATTTTCAGGCAGGAAGATCGGGGGACAGAGAAAGGAGATCATAGATGTCTTGACACGACTCGCCGCAATACCATCAGAAAAAACATAACGTTAAGGGTTTACATGTTAATTAGTCATTACATCACCGTCGGGGCACGAACGTTTTCACGCCCAATCCACAGCCATTTTCTTTTTTTCAAATTCCCACGGTATGTGTGGATGTCGTTCTTGATTTGCGGACCGCGTTACCCCGACACAATGTTTTTACTAGCGTTAAATGTCGTACTACCGTAGTTTTCTGCGTTTTACGTCGCCACAAAAGACCCTCCCTTTCGTCTACGCTTACACTTTAATTATTTTTGTAAATTCATAATCGTATATAATTATTAGGCGTTCCATCTTCTTCGTGGTGTTTTAGTTTCCGATAGCTGTTCACCTTTTTTTTTGTTATCTAGTACTTAGGTTTTTCATGTTTATTTTCAAGATTATTCTTTCGAGAACTTGTCGTCAAGGGGGGCTAAGGGAGGGGGGCGTAGCGAGACAAGAAAGAGAGAAGGGAGAGGGAGCAGATTATTCGAGAGTGCAGGTGGAAAGTACAGCTTGATTTATTTGAGAGCTACCATGCAAGCGCGAAATCATAAATCTTGGGGGTTTTGACCTGAAACGCACTCAGAATTTTTTTTCACAATCATGCAGCATCGATACGAACGAATGTATATTTATTATTGAATTAATTATTGAAACTCATCGTTATTCGTACGTAGTGATTCTGATCGTTAATTAGAATTAATACGGAAAAATGGATCGGAATTAATTATTAATCAAAAGTAATGCGTACAAAGATTAATTGTAATTTTACTCGTGCCTCGTGATTTTTTTTTTCACCGATCGAATATTCAGTTTCTTTTAATGGCTGAAACAAGCGATAATATCCGCACGATATATATTCAATCTATAAAGAGATTTTTTTAAAGAGGCGACTACATTTATTTTCATCGTATGAAAATGTTTTTTTACTTGTAGTTTTCTGAGTGCGGATGTCGTCGGTCGCCGAGGAAGAGGAACTAGCAACTTTGCTACACGTAATTGTCTATTTTCGCAATTATTCAAAGCGTTACGCACAGAAGCGCACATCGTAGAAAATTCATCTAATTCGTATATCGCACAATACACACACACGCGCGCGCGCGCATGTGTGTATGTGTGTGTGTGTGTGTGTTTGTGTAGAGACGTGGGTTTTATTTGGGAAATTATTTCTAAACGTGGGAATGCACGCGTGAATGCAAATAACATCGATATAAAAAAGCGACGAACAATAATTTGTTCCGCCTGCGAAAAATTACTTTAGACTGTCAAAATCGTAAAAAAAAAAGACGAATCATTTCGCAATTTTCCAAATTGTCTACGCTATATTTTTTTAAAGATTTTTCCAAATTTTCGGATGTTAAAAGAATGTTCCCTGAATTTGAAGCAAAAAACCATAAAATTGTTTTCTTATTTTCAGTATTGAGTAGTACTTCGAGTATAGATTTTTTCACATTTTCACATGTACATATCGATTCGCATTTCTAGGGGATTTATAGACACCGAGCAGAAAGTAGGGAAAGTGAGTTGTGATCAGCCAAGCCAGGCTGTACATGCTGTTCTCGCTCGCTCAATTGCGACGATATTTTGGGTCAGTCTACAGTGCTGCAATACTATTTATAGGTGCAAACGACCAATGCGTTGTCGAGTGAGAGAGGGGGGTCAGGGAGGGAGGGCTGAAAGGGAAGAAAGGTAAAAATTGGGATTAAAAAAAATGGTTTCTCCTGCGAGATTTTAGCGTATATATTTATTGCCGAAATTGCCTCGCGCAAAGAGGGATTTTATTACGTACTCTATCTACGACAAAGTTATCAAGCAGACATAGGCTGGTTAACAGCTAAAAAGTTGATGCTATTTTCTATTCTTTTCTCTCCTTGTAATTCTTAATTACGAAAGAAAATTGCGAGGGTACAAGCACTATACGTTTCATCCCTAATAAGTCTATTTTAAATACAAGATGAAAATATTATAGTTTTCGTAATTTAATTTTGGAAATTTAGTATTTCCTTGACAACACCGATCTACCAAAGGACACGACTATAGTAGCGATTTTTCTCTCCTATTTCAAACTGTCCAAGCAAATAATCGAATCGTTTACGGAATCCTCGTTAACAAGGCATTATTTTCTATCGTTTATTTGTCACGTCCTAACGATTACCGAGGAAAAGCACAGTACCTTTTTTTTCCTCTTCGCCTTTTTCATTTTCGCCCCGCAGAGAAATATTTTTTTCTTATTATCGAATATTATTCATTCACGGTGTAGAGAAACAATTCCTTTTTTTTTTATTTCGATATTACGAAACGATCGCGGACATGGGCTTATTTATTTATTATTTAATTACTGCAGAATAAATCCAAAATATATATTCGTTTCTGTCCATTTCCCTATATACTACTGAGGTTTGATCTACATTTTTCACGTTTTTTCTTCTTTTTTTAGTTTTTTTTTTACCGACCCTCTATCGTGTTGATCTTTTTTTATTTTTGTATTGTAAAAATCCTAAGACCTCCTATACGTACATATATATATACGTACACACACATACATATATATATATACATATGTATATATATATATATATATATGCTTAATAGTAATTATTAATGCTAAGATCGCGTTCGAAGAAATGGAGCCGCGCGCGGTGTTCAATCGTCGCGGGGAAAAGATTGTCCCCGTTGTGGACGGTCTGTCTATAATGTATTCATTATTTCGTTAAGTTTTCTTCTCTCTTACAAATGTTATTCGATACTTGCTTTTTCTCACCGTTTATCTTTATCACTATTGCGGATCCTTAGGAGTTTCACCGATTTCCCTACGGGGCGAACATTACTGCATCGCGTTCGAACAATTTTCATAATTATTGTGTACGTGTAGCTTGTGGTGCAAAAATTGCAGAACAGCGAGCGCGCTAAGCGTACGTGGGATACACGAGCAATAATAATGTTATTGGGTGATAGGGAAAAATTGTACATACGTGTAGCATCTCTTTACACGTATGTAAAAAAAAATGTGTATGTTTAAAAAAAGTGTATAATTTTTCACACGCAGGTGTAAATTTATTTGATTTTCAAATTCAAAACGCATGCGTGTAAAGTTAATTTAAAAATTAAATAAACTTACACGAGGAAAAACGTGTATAATTTTGTACACATAATGTTCAATTGAATTCACACATATGTACTTTTAATTCGTAAATAATTTGAAAAAGTAAGCAAATTTACTTACAGGTAAATTTATTGACTTTTTCAAATTAAAAGCACATATGTGTAAATTTAATTGAAGATCATACACGTTTTTTTAAATTACTTCAGAATTAAATTAATGATTCAAATTCACGCATACGTGTGATATCAATCGAACAAAAAATGTAACGTATGAGTAGATGTGAATGAAATTGAAAAAATTACACACTTTTTTGACATAGGTGTCTGTAACGGAAAAAAAATTACGATCTATCACCAAATGCAAGGATTTTCAATGCGCAAAGCAGCCTTTTCCTGCTCTCAAGCATCTCGATTCTCTCTAGTATATCGAGTACATATGTATATCACTAGTGTACGGGTGGCCAAGCGCGTATCTTGGACAAGTAGGGAAAGTCAACGTTACGTCCGGCGGCGCGGGGTTGCGGGTTCGCAGCGGCGGGACTTGGTGAAGGGAACCAACTTCAGGCAACGGTTTCCGGTTGAAGTTCGGAATAATGGGATAACTCGTTTTTGGGTTTGAACAAAGAGAAAAAACATACGAACGAGAGAAGAATTTAGAAAAAGCAACGGTTTGGTTTTTTGTCGCTGCAGCAGCTAAAACCCTTGACTCAAGTTAGGAAGCTCAAACTTGTGTGGATCCATTGTGTTTTCTGTATGCGCGTTTATACATCGGGTATTAGTCTTGTGTGGATAACTAGTTCTACTGTTTCTTTTTTTCTACTCCGTTTCGTGCACACCACTCGCAGTCCCTTTTTTTTTACAATTACTTCGGAATATTGCCAACATTTCGGATCGGAGAATTTTCGTTTACTATCATTTTGATTATGGTAATGATCAAAATTATAATTATTATGATAAAATGAATTATTCGAGTAATGATTTTTGTTTTCGTTCGCCGGATTCATCACGCTTAACGTTTTCTTTCGTTTCTTAGGAAACTCCACGTGCGACTTGAAAATTATAATTCTGCACGGAAAAAAGCAAGGGGAAAAGAAACATTTCCTCGTGTCTTCGTACGGGGATATCGAACTAAAAAGTACGAACGAGAGAAAAAAAAGTGAAAAGTTATTGGCTTGATCCCCAGGTCGCCATCTGGTTGTCGTACGTGTTACTTACGAAATTACGCATATATGTGTGTGTGGGTGTGTGTTCTTGTTCGTGTATATATCGAGTGTACAATAAATTTCTATATACATGCAGAATTAGGGCACGGAGGAACTCGTCCGTATATCCTTTTCCGTCTAATCTCAATTTTGACTTTTTCCGCTTCTCACGAATTGTCTCCTCTTATCCTTTTTTCACATAACCTTTTCTGATACAATTATAAAATAAAAATGAGAAACTCATAGAATATTCGGTTCGATCTTATCGTCAAGAATGACGTATTTTATTATTAGCCAGGGTCAACTTTTCAGTTCGCCACTGCCTTCTTTCGGATCGTCAGTCCATAGAAATGCAAGATGAAATATTGGAAACAAAAATTGAAGATTTTCAGACTCGATGATTAGCCAACGCGTGTTTTCTCGTTTTTATATTCCAGATTTTCTCCACAGCTAATCCTAACTTATGTACAAGGGTAATATACAAAGTTGAACTTTCGGGTTAGTCATCCCTATTTCACTCGATTCCCTTCTTGATACCGGGTGGATGTGCTTGTCCGTCTACTGTATTCGTTAACCTCTCTTTCTCTCGTTTCATATTAAATCCTTTTTTTAACTTTGAGGAGAGTATCATTTGATTCTTAAATGCTGTACAGGAACCTTCACTTGTTTTACTTGTTAATTGTTTTATATATTTTTTTATAACTATTATTCATTAATCTGTTAAATATAGTTATCTCGTAAGATAAATTTGTTACGTCTATTACATATCGTTTATATTAATTATTCTCATTATTCGAGTGAACGATTGAAAATGTCATTCGGTCGATAAAAAAACAACGAAAAATAATAGATTCGTATTATTGCGCTCGAAAGTAACGCAAGAGAGAACCTATACTCGTAACTGACTAGCTCAAAAAGTGCTGCTTTTTTTTTTTTGTTCATTTCTCTCATCAATTTTGTTCCTCGCCTTGTTTCAACGCCATGACTGTGCCCGATAAAGATCCTCCAGGAAGACACGCCAGCCTTTCTTGGACGGTTATAATCGCTTCGTCTCACCAATTACTATTTTTTTTTATCGTTTTTTCCATCGTGAGCCCTGTTACTTCGTTCAATTTAATCGAAAATTGCGATTCACTAATTCGCACGTTTATAATTCATACTCCAGCTGCATTGAAAATTGAAGAGTTTTCAATCATTCCGACTTCGAGTATCATTTTTTTCGATCGAAAATCATTTAATTCTCATTGAGCTCGTATAAAAAGTTTCTATATCGTTCTGGTTATGCTTGAGAGTCACGGCTCCAATTCAGAATTTTTCGCAATTCGTCGTGTGTCTTAAAAAAAATATCGAGTTTGCTTTTTCCAACCCGTTTTTCTTTTCTTCGCGCTAAAATATTAATACGAATAATAATACGATTTTTTGCGATTCGACAATTCGTCAGTGGTCTCGTTTTTTCACACACACACACACACACACACACATACACACACATTTTATTTTATTTCTTTCGAGACTTTTTCAGCATCGATTCGCTCGCGTGTCGGTGTATGTATGTGTGTAGAGGGTGTCTGTATACACACATATAAACATACATATAATATAAACAATACAATAATAATGATTCGCAATGTTTTACAAGTATAAAAATTGTCGTAACCTTCCTTGGCTCTCTTTCTCCCTCTCTCTCTCGCTCTTTTCCGCTCGTATCGTTATCTTTTATTCTTGGTTTATTAATTCACACGTGTCAGCCTTGCGGCCCTAACTACTTATCAAATAGAAATATGCAATTTATACGTACGCCCCTTGACGTTCTCGCTCTCACTCGCCCAGTTCATCAGGCGTACGTACAAATTGTTATTTATTTATTTATATTATTTATATTATCGTATTAAGGGGAACAAAAATCGCAACGTTTCCCGCTCACGTGCCCTTTGAACCAGCGAGTCATCGCGTCAAGACGATACTAACAAAAAATAATAAAAACGTTGTTTTTTTTTATGGAAATTACAAATTATTTAATTTTTCCAATCGAAAATTGTTAATGTACGTTGGTAAATGTCTTAGAACGACGGGTAAGACTGTAGATTTAAAAACGCTTAAACGTCGTATTTATGATATTGAAGTTTGCATCGTTGGATCGTAACGAGTATTATGTTTTTTTGTATTGCCGTATTTTTTTTTTGGCACATCAAACTACCAATATCACTAAAACATTTTTGAGAATCCTCAACCAAAATCTACAACCAAAACCAGCAACAAAAAAGTACGTTGATAACGAAAAAAAGAATTTTAAAAAAGTACAAAGAATCTTCGTTGATTTCCAACGGTGCAAACTTCAACACCATTCGTATTTATGAAAATAATATCACTGGAGATAACACGAGAACAAAAATAACCGACGAACACACAAGAGTGAGCGTCGACACAAGTTTCACGAAAACGAAATAACTTCGGTACTTACCGATCATCGATATATATATATATATATATATATATATATATATATATATTTAAAAAGATAATATTAATTGGGAGCCAGTCATTTCGCGATATTTCCGGAAACAAAAAACTGACTCAAAAATATACTGGCCCCAGTTAGTACGGCTCTGATCGTGTGTACAATTTATATTTAAATATCGCAACCAAGTGACGAAGACATCGCGAGCTATCCGCTCATCAATAACCGAAAACAACTAAAACAACAATAAATAGCAAAATCACTTCGTACATCGAGCGGCTACGGGTCGTTTTTCCCGTTACGATGTGAACTCGAGATCATTAAATAGAAATGAGACTGAACGGAGATCTAAATGGAGGGCTTGATAGTTGCGAACGATCTGTGGCCGGAGAAAAAATCGGTCACGTCTCAATTTTTTTTCGTCCTTCTTCAAAAATTAACACCTCGGCGTACTTCATGACGAAGTTAAGTGCTAATCATAGAAATAATGACAATAACGATAATAATAATAATAATAAGACTAATAGTATGCAGGAAGAAAAACGACGCAAAAATCGCAATCAACATGAATCCTCGATCGATATACAGCACCATAGTTATTTCGAGAGCGAATTTGCAGCACAGCCTCTGTAACGGAGAAAATCCGATCTGAAGTATCCCCCGCGGACTCGCGGGGCTGGTGGGGGATTATCGTTTTCTTCTTTTCTTTATTTCGCGTAAGAAAGACCTTTTACGAGTGATTTTTTTGTTCGTCGTCTTGTGACAAATACCACGGAAGAAGAGGAAGAGGAAGAAGACGCTCGAATGCTGTCGAATTGGGCAGGCCTCGGGGCAGTCCTCCGATTTAATATCCACATGAGCAGGGAGGCTGGACGTTCCTTCATATCACTGTCTCGTTTTATCGTTGTTGTGTGTTTTTTTCCTTTTTTTTTTAAAGGGGGGTCGGGGCATTTTTTTAAATATTTTTTTCCTGCCTCTTCTACGTTGCGCTCTCTTCGTGAGCTGAGTGAAAAAAAAAACGGGCACATCTTTGATGAGCCATGGCTCGCTCTTAGGCAGCAGCAGATGAAGAGAGCCAGATTACGGACTTGCAGGAGCGCTGATGGCCATCAGAGGTGCCGGGGGCAAGGCCACCGGTATGTGATAATATTTACACTGGGGCCGCATGCAGGCGCCTTTTACCGCATCTCTGCACACGGTGACGCGATTCTCCACCACCTCCACGTTTCCTGCAATTAGCGAGACGTTCCTTTTATTCGTTCCTCCTTTTCCCCAACCCCGAGAGATTCCTCGCATCGTCTTTTCACCCGCGCAATTTAGAGAAAAAATGTCTAACGCTTACTCGGACGCAACAATGGAGACATTTCTTTGGAGTGTTCTCGTTTGCACGGGCGCTATTCAATGGCCTAACAAGGAATTTCACTTTGGTGTACGCCTTCGATTTTGTTGAAACTCATGCATATGGTAGATTGAAAAATATTAGATTTTTTTGTTCGTCTTTAAAACTATTTAAAGTGTCTATGGGTAATTTTCCACCTATTACGAACATCACCGAGGTTTTATGGAGAGCTCAAAATTACGCGGGCTTATCTTGACAAACGTCTTGTCGAACAATTTCGACGATTTTTTTAAAATTTGGGTTGAAAAAGTGTTTTTGCCGTTGAAAAAATCTATATAACAGTTGTTAACACTCCACCATATACGTGAGTTTTAACAAAATCGAAGGTGTACACCGAAGCGATATTGTAAGGGACAAATGAGCTGTTGAAGAACACTTGCACAACTAACAAGGAACATCCCTTCGATTTGGTTGGAATTTGGATATGTTATAAAGCACCGAAAAGTAAGTGATACACGGAAAAAAATAATTCGTCAAAATTAATAGTTGGTGTTGATAAATTACTTAGGAAAGATGAACATAATGCAGTTTCACACTGTAAACCAATCATGTTACAGCACTTTTAGGAAAAAATAATGGATCAGACGCGCTTTTTTACTATTCGAACCGATGGAAATGCAGATTTAAACTGTAAAAAAATCATAATGATCACCGCGATAAAGTAAACTGTCGAATTTACAAATTAAATATAAGATATCGCGGTACTCAATGCGTAAAATATACGGAGTACCTCAAAAAAAAAGTGCGACTAGACTGGTAAGGGGGCATCCATTAATTACGTGAGGTGATTTTGGCGAATTTTCGACCCCCCCTCTCCCCCTGGTGAGATGTCGTGAGATTTTGCTTGACCCCCTCCCCCCCCCGTAATCTCACGTGAGATTTTTCAAAAATGCATACGTTCACGGAAAATAAATTGTAGTAGAAGTAACTGTGGTTGTAGTACCATTTACTCCACCATGTAAAGTAGTAGGGAGACTCTCCCTACGTGATAAAAATTACGTGATTACTAAAATTACTAAAATTACTAAAATTACTAAAATTACTAAAATTACTAAAATTACTAAAATTACTAAAATTACTAAAATTACTAAAATTACTAAAATTATTAAAATTACTAAAATTACGTGATATTTGCCGAAGGCCCCCTCTCCCCCACGTGAGATTGGGTGAGATTTCGCTCGACCCCCTCCCCCCCCTAAACGCCTCACGTAATTAATGGACGCCCCCTAATCACTGATTTGAACCATAAAATTCTTCAACAAGCCAATGTAAAAAATGAGATTAAATTCTATTGAAATTTGGTATTGTTTTCTGAAAAATGTGGTGTGAGTTTAAATTGAAAACTGCAGTCTACACCTCGCAAATTGTATCGTAGCTCGGTATTATTCAATACGTACAGATTTAATTTTTACAGAGTCAATTGTCATTTTTTAACAAATCGGGCAAAGCATATTTTGATAACGGGTTGTTGAATACTAATACGGATATTTAAATTTATTACTGTGATACATGAAAAAAATTTCAAAACGCTCAGTAGAAGTTACAGCCAACATTGCGCGGTACACCGCGTGTACCTCGAATTTTTACAATGTGCACTGTAAACGCGTGACCGCGTCAACTCGGGGGTTAAGGCGTTTAAACCTGCACGCCTAAATCAACAAAGAAAAATTCTATCGCGTTGTCGCCCTCAGTCTGGACATCTACTCAGTGCTCTTCTGTACCTCGTGGCGTAAAGTTTTGCGCAGTGTCTTCGAGAAATGACAATTATTTATAATCAATGTGAAAACGGACACACACAGTGAACAAGGACAAACTGTTAATGAAGAAAAAGTGCCGTGAAAGATTTGTTGCTGCTGAAAAGAGGACGAAAAAACGAAGTGAGTATTGTATTTGTACTTTTCTATCTCGCTTTCACGTATAATGATGCTTGATGTACATAAAGCTATTCACTATCTGCATTATTTGCTATTTCACAGTGTAAAAATTTGTCAATGATGTCGTTCATTTTATAACATTTTTAAATGTAAAAATTCGTGGGTCCGCTCGTTTACTTTTAACAGTTTCACATAGTAAAAATTCGCAAGTCGGTCCATCTACTGTTTTCAGTTTCACATTGTAAAAATTCGTGAGTCGGTCCATCTACTGTTTACAGTTTCACATTGTAAAAATTCGTGAGGCGGTTCATCTACTGTTCACAGTTTCGCATTGCGAAAATTTATCGATCGCTTAGCATAAACTCAATAGTCCTACAGTTCTTTGTGTGAAACGTGGCGTGCACTTTTTAGAGTTTTACGTAGCAAATGTCGAAGATTTTGTACCGAGAGGCGCTATTGATGTGAGACACAGTACATTTTGATGGGATTTCCATCAAAATTTACAGGATTTTTCGTCCGTGTACGTATTTTTTTTATCGGCGGAAAAACATTTTTAAGGGGTGAAGCCACCCCTCGAAAAAGGCATCTCTAGGGGTAATATAGAAGTTTCACACACAAGGAGTCCACCGATTTTAATGAAGCAAAAACGAAAATTCTTCTAATCCGAAGCAATGAAGAATCCACTATAGTGACATTGCAAAAAAAATTAAGGGGTGAACCACCCCTATATTAAGGGGTGGTTTCACGACTTGAAACCGTTTTTCCGCCGATAAAAAACAATACGTATCGCTTACTTTTCGGTGGTTTATACCATATCCAAATTTCAACAAAATCGAAGGGTGTCACCTGAGGGATGTTCCTTGTAAGCACTCAAATGAAATGTCGCCAAAACAGAATTCTTATTGGGGTGAAAATATAGAGAGGGAAGACGAGTTCGGCCGAAAACTTATCCGCACCCAGCAACGTCTTTTTTAACGTCAGTGCATCAGGTCCCATAAGTTTCGGACAGTCTTCCCTCTCGTGGCTTTCGTCTCTTTATTTTTCTTCGGATCCTTCGAGCGACTCACCGTTATGGAGATGGATGAATTTGCAGGCGGGACGGTTGCACAGTTGGCGATTAAAATCTTGGCACACCGGGAGGGTGTCCAGTAACTGAAATAAAATACACGACGGTATCTGTATACTGAGTGCACCGCGGGGGGCTTTTTTCACGTTAACAATAATGACAAAAGAAGAAGAAAAGGAAAAAAAAAACAGACACTTCAACAAAGATGACTCTCGCGTCCGCTCCCATTCGCAAACTCACGGGCCAACACACATGTATGGACACAGACTTACGCTCCCACACACGACGCACATACACGTAATCTTTCAATCCGTCTCGAACTCTCAAGTCTGTTAGAGCATATGTACGGTATATTTGGCATGCTCTCTAAGTTGGATCGCATATGTAAATATTAAAGGTAATTAATAGCTAATGGATGAACGAGCGGGTGATCGCTCCGCGCGACTATGCTGTGCCACGCGCTGAGCCTGTACAGCGCCTCGGATCACGCGCTCGTTCATCGTTTCTCTTTATATATAAATTTGCAGTAGAACCTTTTTCTTTTGTTTTCATCGACTTTCTTTCATGGTTTTTTTGTCGTTTCTTTTGATCATGGAACGGGAGAACCCTAGCGCTTGTAAATCGTGTCTCAAATTAAACCGCAAGCTAATCTTGCCTCGTTGTGTCATTAATCGTGGGAGGTTCGTGTCGGGATGGGAATCACAAAATGAAGACAATCACGAAAAAATAAATTAAAAAAAAATAAAAATACGTGTGTACAAGGAGTGTGATTTAGTCTTTTTGTAATGGTGACTTTTTGTAATTGTGTGAAATTGGAAGAGCGTGCCTGTAAGTGTCTCGTTCGGAAGTTGCTTGTATCCGTTTGAACGAACGTTGACCCAATTTATGCACCGCTGTACCACGACTGACTTTGCACACTGGCGAGAATCTACGCATTTTATTTTTAACTTTTCCGGTAAATCTTTCGCAATTTTTCATATTTTTGCCCCCTAGGACAAAAATTGGATTTTGGGCTCGAGACTGCGGTCCAACCGCTGTGCAAAGTCACCACCGCGAGTCGTCCGTACACGGTGAATAGTCGAGAGCCAAGGTAAGTTGGAAATCCGTGGAGAGCCCTCTTCCCAGCGGGCCATTGCGCTCGGTGACCAAATTTTCTCTACTAATCGACTTTCGGACTTGTCAATTGAAAGAGCGGAACGGAGGGAATTACACGAGGAGGCAAAAGGGTCCCTCGAATAGTCGCGCGATCTTTTTTTTTTCGTTTAGAACAATTCGTGTATCGACGTGTCTCTAATTATTTTTAATACGATAAATAATGTTACGCAATATACATGCATTTTTCTCCCTCCTTTATTTCCGGTAGCAACGATAAAACGTGGTATTTTTTCTTCAATGCTACCAGTGAGCGCAATGCACGAGAGAAATTCGAATAATAAGGACGAGAAAGAACAGAAGAAAATGTAAAACTGAGGACTCGATACCGAGTAATGCGGCATATATAGTGAGAGATTAATCGGATTAAAAAAAAAAACATTAAACAAAGATCGCAATATGCCCAATGAATATACACACACGAATCACGCGCATCTAATTAACGAAGAACATATATTCGCACGCGCACACTAGTGCACGCGTGTGCATTTTTGTGCACGTTCGCATATACATATGCATACATATGGAACATCAATTATCAAAGATTGTAATATTTGAGTTAGCAAAACGTTAGGTTATGGCGTAGGAAACAATCTACCAGACAGATATGTATATATATAGATACTTAAAGATGATTATTATTCATTAAGTTACGAAAAAAAGGCAAAATTATAACACATACAGATGTTATAATTTTGTGGCGAAAAAATATACTATAGGCTTCACCATATCAGCGTGCAAGTGTGTCAAATATAATGTTTGTTTTTCATTTATCGGGCAGGGAAAATTCTTAATAGGACAACCGTTTTTTGAAAACGAACTGAACGACACCCGCTCTTTTGGATATTGATGTCCGTTTATCAAGTTCTTTGAGGGAGCTTGAAATAATATGGTTATAATGTGTAATATACTAAATTTATATAGACGTATGTTTATGTGTGTGTGTATATATATACACAGGGTGTCCTGTTGTGAATGGATAATCCTGTAAAAGTACCACGGTTTGCGAAATTTTGAGCTTCACGTTATTTTTTGGAAAAAAATCACCAATCTGTTTTTGGTTTCTACAAATGATATGAATCAACAATAACCAAGCAACTTTTTTAAGTAATTGGCACGATATGCGTAGTAGATTTTTTTACACGCAGGCTATCAAAGTCAAACGTTCGAATTGGTTTGTATGAAAATTCTGCATGAGATCTTTTTTTATAAAGATTCCTTAATATTTAAGGTTGAAAAGAAGACTTTTCTAGATAAGCCAAATAACCAAGAGTTTTTTTTGTTCACACCGGGTAAGCTATCATTTGTAGAAACGGCATGTGAAAAACCAAAAGCAGATGATTTTTATTTCGAAAACGGTGGGACTTTTACTCAACTGAAATGCCAGCATATAGTAGGACACGATCTGACCGATCGACAGTTATAGGATTATCCCTTTATAACAGGACACCCTGTATACATATATACCGGGTGTATATTTTAATATTACATCTGATTTATCTCGAAAAATACTGCTGCGATCAAGTATTGAGTATAATAAAATTGTTAAGATTTAAAGGACGTTAAAAAAATCTTTTTTTGTCTAAAATTCAAAATGGCGACGTTAAAATGGCCAACATATTTTAAAAAAAATGGAATCATGCATTTTTTCACAAAAGAATTTGTTAGGCCAAAACTAACAACTTTACAGGAATTTTTTTTTTAATAACGTTTATAGTTTTTAGGTTAGAATGCCATTTTTTACTATTTAAGCGCTATCCAGAATGTACGACAAGGAAGTAAAGGCTAACATCCCTAGTGTAAGTGTGCGTGTGTATGATCGATAACCTAAGCAAACCCAAGCAAGGGCTAGGTCTCTGCGGATCGTCACTTCCTTTACCAAAAAACCCAAATAAACGCACACACACGCACACTTATACTAAGATGTTGAAGGCTTTATCTCCTCGTGGTACATTCTGGATAGCTTTAAAATAGTCAAAATTGGTATTCTAACCAAAAAATTATGCACGTTATCAAAAAACGTTTCCTACAAAAGTTGTTAGTTTTGACCTGAAAAAGTGTTTAGTGAAAAAAATAGTTATCCCCTTGAAAAAACATGGCGGCCACCTTAACGTCGCCATTTTGAATTTCGCACCAAAAAAGATTTTTTAACGTTCTCCGTTAACCCTTAAAAGTTTTATTATACTCAATGCTTGATCGAAGCAGTATTTTTCGAGATAAACCAAGTGTCATGTTAAAATGAGATACCCGGTATATATATATGTGTATATATATATATATATATATATATATATATATATATATATATATATATATATATGGTTATGTATGTATGTATGTACATGACCTATTCCGTGCCAACTCAACAAGTCTCTGACCATTTTTGGTTTGGCTGACTTTTTCCTTTTTGTATTTGGTCAAAGAAAAATTTAGGATTGTTTATTGATTTTTGCCTCTCCTCGATTTTTTTATGATAATGGGAGGAAAAAATTACAGAGGCTTTGGCAATGTCAAGGATGTAAAAAGAGTCTCAATCACAGGACGTTGAGTGTCATTTAATTATCAGAAATACGGAAATTCCATGAGACATCGTATTAAAGGAAGATTAAGTTGTTTCTTTTTTCAGTAATAAGGAATTATCATTCGAGAAAAAAAAACTTTATTTATAGGTAAGAGCTTCTACAAAATAACGTGTTATCTCTTGTCCCCACTTGATCAATTTCATATCAATTGTATATTAATTACGTTATACGTAATTACGTGGGTTAACACTTTTTTAAATCGTGTTTAATATTTTTGTAATTCAAGAATCGGTTGTCCAAATAAAAAAATCGTCCAGTATCTCTAAAAAGTATTACAATTTTACAATACTTCATATATGGAGAACGGATAGAGAAAAAAATTTACGAAAAATCACAAACGATTTTTTTAATATGTAGAAAAAGATAAAAAAGATCAACCAAATAAAAATTCGCGGGTCTAACGCTGGTCGACTAGGCATGTGACAGATCGTACACACACACGCACACACACACACACACACGCCCACATACACATACATATATATATATATATATATATATATATATATATATATATATATATATATATATATATATAAATATATATATATGCGAAAATCATGAAAACTTCTTGCAATTGCGTAAGGAACGCTACGAACACACGGTCTGGTCATGCAAGTGTAATGGCCCGGGGAGAAGGGGGCTGTGTGCTTGGGTGATTGAGTGTGCGAATTGTTCTCATAACTCGCAAAGCCCATGAAAAGCTCCATGTTTATGGAAATCGCGCTTTCAACTTAATCTTTCGTACATAAACAAAAAACCTTGTCGCAACACTGACCGATGCGATGCAAGAATTTGACAATGAAAATTCCATCTGATTTAAGAAAAAAAAAAGCAGCGTGACCGGGAATTATTTTTAGTCCAAGGATGAACGGAAGTTTGGAAAAAATTTCATGACTTTTATCGTACTGATCACCCAAGCTTTCCATTATCGTCAAGCGCTAACTACCGCCGATCGGTTTGTGTGCCTGATTTTGACTGAACACACACATTCACTCACTACTGGTGTACTATTTTGTAGCTATATGTATACACACTGACTTTGAAAATTAAACGATTGCGGGAAATGTCGTAATTCGCATTTGGAAAAGGCTGTATTTGCGTTATAAATGACCGAAGGATAATTTTGAAAAAAAATTGAACTTCAAACCTTGTGGTTTTCGAATCAGTAAAAAAATTAAGAAATATTACGCCAACTAGAGCTCATCAAAGTGTTCACGTTTTTCTTTGAAAGTACAATTAAGTTTATTTTTTCTTGCTATAGATGCAAAAAAAACGTTAGATCCTTATCGTTCAAAAACTAAAAGCTTTGACCTTCCAAACAGCCGTATGGAAATAACTAATACATAACGAAAATGTGGTCCATTCATTTCAAATGCCATTGTGTATACAGGCTGTTCCATTTGGACTGCAAAGCCCAAGTAAATAGCAAAAACGAAGTCGGAAAGAAAAACGTTCCCTACGAAAGACTTGCGCTTCCCAGGGGGACATTCACTGGACTGAAAAATCTCCTATTTTTTAAACAAGCGAAAGCTTTTCAAGTGACAAATGAGATTATTAACGTCGCTATCTCCCTCGGCTTAACATTGTCTCCCTCGGAAGTTTTTCGATCCGCTTTTGTTTTCCCGATTTATTTGGGGTGTGAAATTAAAGTGGGACGTCCTGTAGATATAGCTGCGAAAGACAGGAGGTTTGACGGGGTTTGATGAGGGTAAAACAGACTAAGGTGGTTCCACGCAACAAACCAAAAGACAGCGGAGCGTTAGCGGGATTTTTCGAGTGATGCCTGCGGTCTATACATACATACATACATACATACATACATACATACATATATATACATATATATATATATATATATATATATATATATATATATATATATATATATATATATATATATATATATATATATATATACACGCACACACCGTAGACTTAGATAAGGAAAATTGTAAAAGCTTTTAAAATCAAATATATTCTACTGCAAATAAGTTCAACACTATATTGTTCTTTTTTCTCTTTTTTCCATATTTATTCCAACTGCAATCTCCGCAACCATAACAAAACAGCCACGTGCGACAGAAAAACTTTTTTGCATTTAGGGTCATTATTTTTTTCCACTTCGGTCTCTCTCTCTCCCTCTCTCTCTCTTTCTCTCTCCTCTTTACCCGAGGAAAGTTTTTTTGCACGTAACTCAGCAACGAGTGTAAAAATGCAAAAATGGCGATGAAAAAAAAAAAATAGCGGATAAAAGACACGGATATTCCGACAGAAAGAACTAGCGAGAACCAATATTACAAGGAAAACAAATCGGAATAAGTTATGCGTCCAAGCTTTACTACGTAAGCGAATGTGAGCTTGCGTGGCGAGAAAAATAATTGTTTTGACAATTGACTGAGAACAATTTTACGGCAACGGAGAACTTTTGTATAGTTGTGGGGAGACTTGGAAAAAAGGTATTTTTTTTCAAATCGCGTTTTTATGAAAATACAAAGATTCGTGTTGAATAATGACGGCAAAATTACGACAATAGCTAATAATAATGATGATAATAATAACAACAATAATATTCGTCATAATGATAATAGACCAGACACCAGATAAGGCAGTGGTTATTCGTTGTATAGTTGCGGTGAGCAGTTGTGAGGGAGATACCCCCAAAAGCTACGTGGTAGCCAAGATTAACGAGGGCCATGATAACACTTGAATAGCTTTTCTTGCATTCGACCACAACGCTTTCTCTCTCGTTCCATTAATTCTTGAGATTAATTCATTTCAGACTATTGCCAAGCACCAATATGAAGAAAAAAACAATACGATGAAGAAATTGAACAACAATTGGCTATTCTCGAATGCTGAGCTCTCAAGTGTCTCGTGTGTCCTTTTTATTCTCGAAGGTTAGCAGCATTGAATTGTCGAGCCTGCATTACGAAGCCTCGATCTTCGTTGAACAATCACAAAAAATACGAAAAAAAATATCGATATACTTCAACCAAAAAATGCAATAAAAAATAAGAGTAAATTTAAATAAATATTTATCAATTAAGTGAAGAATGTTCATTTAAAAGAAAAGGTTAGCATTTTCCAACTAGATTTTTAGGGCGGTAAGGCAGGCTCGCGATTGGGTAAAAAACTGGTTACAATAATGAGTCTACCTGTCCGCAGCTGTCTGTGTAGACGACACAGTGAGCGTTTGGGGGGACCACTTGGGCCCCGACAGTGGCTAAGGCTGCTAAGGCGATCCACATGCAGCAAACGAGGCAGTATTCGGTTTTTGTCGGATTTTTTTTATTATTCGGTTTTTTTTTTTTTCGTTTTTTTTTAATCATCCGAATGGCGAATTCAGTACAGGTCGCACCGAATGAGAGAAGGCACGTTGAGTGTCCCCTCGGAGCACCCAGGTACATGTCCGAAACAATTCGAAACGTGGCAGCGGTTGCAGTAGGCGTGTATATGTATACGTGTGTGTACGTGTTGTAAATTGTCGTTGAAGCATTTTCATCAAAATTTAACACGACGCGATCATTAAAAAATGTCCGTTTGAAAATGTAATTCAAAAATATATATATATGAATATATAAATATAATTGATTTTACAATAATAAATGTAGTTCAAAATAAAATAATGAGTTTGATAAAACATATATAATTGAAAATGAAATATATGGAAACAAATTTTTGTTTTTAAATTTAACCGTCAATTGAGATTTGAATTCGGATAATTTTGGTTTTTTAATGCAATGAGTTTACGGGTTATTGGCAATAATGCGACCGTTGTGCATACGTACCAAGCCAGTGTTTCCAAATAGTTAAAATGTTCGCGTATGTGTCGATCGTAATATATAAATGTGAGTACGCAGGACAATACATAGGGCGATAAATTTGCCGTTTGCATATAGATATATAGGTCAATTGAGTATGTTAAATCAATAGGAAAAAAAACAATCGTTCTCAAATAGCCGGCGGAATTGACGCGTTTGTTCGGCAAAATTTGTGTGTTTTTTTGTGTTTGTATATGAATTCATTTTTGTCGTCAATTGGCGAGTCCACACGTGTCACAGCCGGCAATCGTGTATCAATTTGTCGGTGATACAAACGTAAATCATAATTGTAATATATATATATATATATATATATATATATATATATATATATATATATATATATATATATATATATATATATATATATATATATATATATATATATATATATATATATATATATATATATATATATATATATATATAATCAAATTGGTTTTTTTGCGTAAGGAGACGAGTCGAAGGCCACGTTAGTAGAGCGATCCAGCGTGTGTGCCATCGTGAGAGATGACAGGCCCAACACCACATTCGTTCGATCGGAAAAATGAGCAGCCGATTTGTTGAATTTAGTTTTTGATTTTTTCGAAATATTAATATCCGGTAAATATTCACATCAACTCGGATTAAATGAAATATTAAATGAAAAAATATTTAATTCGTTTCGTATCGTTGATGAAATCGATTTCGCGGTAGCACGAATATTACGCGGTCATCGCGAAACGATTTTTTTCCATTTTCCGTTTCACGAGCGCGATTGCCGCATATTTGTAGTTTTTTTAAAAATTATTTTCCCGATCAGTTCGAAATTCGTTAATATATATATTTTTTTTATTCACGTTTATGTTTAATTTTGTAGGATGGATGGATGGACCATGGGAGTAGGGATGTAAGCATTGGCGGTGGTACGATTCGTTTGAAAGTCGTGCGGCGAGTCCAGGCGAGGGCAAGCATGAAACAGAAAGTTTAAAGAGAAATACATGAACGAACATGAGTCACATGCACAGTGTACCAAAAAAACATAACCTTATTGAACGAAAATCCATTTTAAAAAATTACGAAATTAGAGCCAATGTTCCGTCGATATTGCGACGTTCAAGATCTTGCGCTAAACGGCTAAAAATATAATGAAAAAAAAAAAATGTAGTTGCAATGAGAGAGACAGATCAGGGCACGAGAAAAAGATAGTCCGTTGTGCAAACATTTATAGGAAAGAGCGGAGCTTTTTTAGTGCATCGTTTGTGTGTATTTTATTTTTCGTGTACACAAATATCGTGTGTCGGATTAATCGGCGGGTCGAATTAATAAATCGACAATGCGGCGAAAATGGGTATCTCGTACCGAAAGCTGAGCACAATTTTTCATTCACTTATTTATAACACAATGTAAAAACGAAGCCGAGCGAAAAAATATATATATAATTAGAGAGAGACAAGCCGTTAGATCGAAAAAAAATGTATATTAAGTACATTGGTGCGACATTAGGGTCGAATAATCAACACACCAAACGTTTGTCTTTACGGTACCGGGGATTTGTCATGCGTCAAAGCGTAAAAATCTTACCGAGAGTTTGAACAATCGCAGCCACGAATATGACAAGGAAAAACAAAACTCGTGATAACTTATTTTACCCAAAATGTGTTAAATCTGGAAAAAAAATAAGTCGAAAAGCTTAATCACACAGATTTGTCACATGGTCCTCGCTCACTTGGATATATAGAAAGAGTAGCACATGGCGATCTACGCTAGATTTCCGTAGAATCGCACTCCGCGTGTCCAACATCACAGCCATAGTCCGGTGTACCCTTTAAAAGCCTGGATGCGGCAAAGCTGCAACAACTTACTTGCTAATATGCGAGAGCGATAAGACAGCGACGAAAAAAGTGCACGTCTGAAGGTTTCTTTTTTCTCGTGTGCCTCGCACGAAACATTACGATAACAACGAACACCGACTTTTTTCTCCTTTTTTTCACTTTCTTATCACAATTGAAATTCGCCGTACGTACTTTGTGTAATTTGCGGTGCATTTCTTTCGTATGCCCGTATATGACGCTCGTCGTAGCGAAGACTACTACTCTTAGAAACTTTTATTTTTAGCTCGAACGAAAAAAAAACCAAAGAGTGCGAATGACAAATACTGTATATATCTGCATACGTATACACATATATTTATATATTTATAAGTATATAACATTAATTTGAATTAAATTATATAATATATAATCGATAATATTTTATTATATGTCGCATATAATGTACATTAATAAGGATAATTAATATTAATCATCCATATTAATATCCGTATCAATAATATTATATTATATAATGTAACTAATATATAATTATTATATATTCATATATTTTTATATTTATATATTTACATATAATAAATATATAAATATACATTTATGTAGATATCATTTCGTACGCCTTGAAGCGTTTTATTTTTCTTTCCTCAATTTTTTTTGTGCTCATTGTACACATATTTGCCTTTGTACTTTTTTTTTTATTTCTTTTTTATTCACAGCGAAAATAAAACCACGACAGCGTGTGTATCGTGCATATCACAATTTTATATTTTTCTACCAGCAAGGTATATGTGTGTGTGTATATATATATACACGCGTGTGTGTATATGTAAATATATGCGGCTAAAGCTGTTCGAGGAATAGGGAAAATGTTTTTTTTTGAGGTTTTTTAAAAAATCTCCTTTCGTTTCTTTTTTCAAAATAATTTAATCGTGTTTTCCTGGTGACAGGTAAATTTTCTTTTAATAGGTCTTGAAATACGAATTGTTGAATCTTTCATTAACGTCCTTGAAAAAGTGACTCGTGCACGAGAACGCGTACGTGGCGATTGATCTGCCTTTTTTTTACATTTTTTTTCCTTGGGATGTAAATATATATGGATATTGGGTAATAGATGTATGAGGTTCGTGTCGGGGTAAAGGCCTGCCAGCTGCTCGTCTCGTCAGGCGCGGTTCCTCTGGACCCCAGAATCTTTGTCAACTAAAGCGCTGGAAGCGTTACGAGGATATATAACGGTATAGAGGTAACATCAAAGAGAGCTCGATAAGTAGAGAGATAAAGAGGCATTTACAAGAGTAAAGACGAAGAGAGTGCAGGGAGATCGTGGCGGTAAAAATGTCTCGTGAGGTATCGCAATATTATTCTCTTGCTGGTATTTCATCGAAGAGATGCATGATATACGCAATTAAAGTGCACGGGAGAACTTTCGGATTTTTTTTTCATTCGAGTTTTCGTAAATAGGTAAAGCTCAATAGATAATTTCACTGAATTTCGCGTTTTTTTTTCAGGCACGAATTTTTTCCCCGCTTTTTTTCGAACCTCATTTTTCTCGTTCAAATTATTTCATTTTTCATCATTTTTCGATAACTCGACGACGAAAAATATCATTTTCAATGGAAAAAAAAAAATCGTCAGCCCGAGATGGATCCTTTTTTTTAAGCTTGAAGTTTTAACGATTCGTTGACGAAAAAAAAGAGCAATCTGCAGGGACGAAGAGATCTCGAGACTTCCGGGGACTCGCTCGACGTGAAAATTATCGGGGAGGAAAATGGGGTAGCGTGAGAGAATTGCTTCGTAGGTGGCAAAGGATCATCGGAGAGTGATGAACAACGCGCTGCAAGCACCAATTCGTCGTATATTGGAGGATTATGTCGATATTTGGGAAGCAGGAAGCAGTGAACATATATATGCATATGTGTGTATATATATATATAAAATATAATACAAATGTATTTTATATTATATATTTATTATATTTCTTTACAAATATATATAAATATGCATATATGTATATATAATTATTACAAAGAATGATAGCCGAGGATGAGGATCGGGCGAGGTAAGATATACAGATGAAATAAGAAGAAGCATTAATAAAACAAATATTCATGCATTTTTCAAGCATTATTATTACAAATACTGGCTGACTCCTGACAAAAAAAAAAAGAATTTCCCACGAGCGTGCACGCGCAAAAACGCTCCCGGCCTCCGGTGCTAGACAAAATTTCAAAAAACGAATTGCAGTGTTTTTTTAGCCTCAACTTTTTTTGCATTTGCACTCTCGGGGTATACACGCAGTGTGTTCGAAAACATACACACACACACATATATATATATATATATATATATATATATATATATATATATATATATATATATATATATATATATATATATATATATATATATATATATATATATATAACATATATATGCATGTGTGTATGTATGTATATATAGGTACTATACATATGCCGTGGATGTGTGTAAGTGTATATCCAACGATAAAGTACAATGAAGAATTAGAGACAGTACAGTACACAATAATAAATACTACCTGTATGCATGTATATGTCGTTTACATCATAACATGTTTTGTATTTTGTTTTTCTATTACGATTATACTCCGGCAATGTGTATCTGCTTGTTAAGCGAGATTTCAAGTGAATGAATACATATAGCTCATTAATTTCGTTCCATCCCTCTCTTTCTATATATTCGTAAGTATTTTAATAAAGTATGGTAATTTTTTCTTCATCGCTGCACGCAATTCATCGGCAACAATAATATTGCGCAGTATATATATATATATCGATTTGATAATTATATCATATATATATAAATGTAATATTATATTATTCGGATATATAATGAGTGTACGTTTTTTTTTCTCTTCTGCTTATTCACTATTTTTTTTTTCATTCTTCTAGAACGTGTGGTGTTTTCGTGTGCATTTCAGTGTGTATTTTTTTTTTCCTAGTGCAGTGGAAGGCACTTCCGCTGTAGGGGACTCGGTACTCTTGACTTCCGGAATTTCATCGTCTGAAAGTGTCACTATCTTTTCTTCTCTCTTGAGCAATTCTAGTTCGGAATGTCAATATATGACAAGGAAAAAAAAGGACGGTGTGTTTCGATGTATCTTGTTTATAAACATAAAATAGTCCGGTGAATTTGAAAAAAAAAAATGGCAGTATGAAAAACAATAAAAATCCTGGGTCTCGAGCCCGAGTCTCTGAACAGCCATCCTCTCGTTGATGTTCAACGTTATTTGTTGTCGTTTTTTTTTCGTGAAATCTTCGATAATGTTTAACTGACATTAAAGTTAAAACCCTAGAACACCGGTTCGCAAGTTAGGCATATATATATATATATATATATATATATATATATATATATATATATATATATATATATATATATATATATCGGTCGATTTTCAGCGCAAATTAATAAGTTATCTTATTCGGTTCGTGAGCGAATAAAAATGTCATCCGAATATTCGTGGTGAGGGAGAGTGATTTCAATTCCTCTTAATAAATCGGCCTGTCCCCCGGCAATAGGGGTCAACAGGCCTTTTTTTGCACTTTGTGTGACTTATCGTTTCTCTTAGTCTACCAAACCACACATCGTAAAATATTGTTCGTCAATAAAATTAATCGCATGCGCGCGCGCGTGGGTCTACTCGTGTGTGCCGAATGTTCGGTGTGCTTGGAAATTGCGGATAAATGTTGTCTCGTGGGCACTATGGTAATCGACTATCACAATGGGCAGCCCCTAAACGACTCTTCGCAGAAACGAAAAATGCCTCCTCTTTTCAGGCACGGACCTACGTTTCATGTTTTCCTTTTTTATTATTTTTCATTTACCACGGTATTTCAATTATCGATTGAAAAAAATCATCTTCCACAAAACTTTAACACGTGACGATAAATAGGCATCGACGTATCCGGTTGCCAATCAAACGAAACCAAAAAATATTCACTGCAAAGGATCACCGTCGTGTTGCGCACCATGTTTTTCTGTACAACTGGAAGACTTGCGGAATCACCTCGGAGCGCGAAAGAGTCTAGCGTGCGTGCTTACAATGTGTGTGAGAGCAAATACTGTCGCTGCGAACGGTAAACTACCATCACCTGTTATTGCAAGGACCCTGAGATTTCCCACCGATAGTGGTCGGATCGGATATGAAAAAGTCCCGGAAAATGGACCAGTTTTTAACAGTGCAAATGAGGATTTGGAAAAAAAGGACAGCGATAAAGAGGATCAACGATCATCGATTAATCTTTCCAGCCACTATAGATACAAACGTCAAAATAGTTGAATATCCGGTTTAAGCCATCTTGAGAAAAAATAGGAATCTTGAATAAAAAATAGACCAATCGTGGGAAAAAAAAATCGGCGACGATGATAACCGAGGTTGCCCTGTGCGAGAATTCAAAAACCGAGGCATCCCTGTTACTTTTAAATTTCCTTTTCTTGTGCGTGTCTTGCATGGCTTATTTATTGTGCTCGGAGGAGTCATTTGTCATTTCGTGCGAAGGATCAAAGCCCTCGGAAGGATCAAGGGCCCAGGCGACGACGAAGCCCCTTGTCTTTGGCTTCCTGTGCTCGTAATCGTCACGCGCTAACCTCTTTTTTTTCATATTTCAAAAATCTCCCATCTTTTTAACTGTACTCGTCTCAACATTACTGGCAGTTGATGGGATCAGCAGCGTAGGCAATTGGCCTGTCCGACGCTTGTGCTATTGATCTCTTCGAGCGCGCATACACTCACGCGCGCGCCCGCACACACGCACACACACGTACACGCACACGCACACGCACACACACACACACACACACACACACACACACACACACACACACACACACACACACGCACACACACACGCACACGCACACGCACACGTACACACACACACACACACACAACTATTTATATATTTAGTTTACGGCCCAAGCCTCGTACTTGGAGGAACAAAAATCAGAAATTGTTTTTTCTTTTGTGTCGAAATTTAAAATTCAAATTTGTAATTTGTAATGGCTCATCTCAAATTTCAAAAATTGTTCGTCCTTTTTCCCTTCCTAATTGTCAAATTTTCCATGCTCTTTTTTAATAAAAAAAATTCTTTCCTCCTTTTCTTTTGTTTAGTCAAATTTTAATGCTTGTATCCAAATTAAAAAAATTCTTCGTTCTTTCTCGTTTTTGTGCAATTTTAATGCTCGTTTCAAATTTTTTAAATTCTTCTTTGTTTTCTTTCTTTCGATCCAAATTTCAATGCTCGTTTCTAACTTCAAAAAATCTTATGGGCGTTTTTTAAAATTCGTTTTTGTTTATCAAGTTTAGTATTCGTTCATATCAAATGTTCATGTGTGTGCGTGTGCGTGGGTGTTCCAATTCGAGATGCATTCAAATCCCTGGCAAGTGTTTTTCGTAATCGATTTAAAACTAGGCTGTCGTTACGCGCTTGAATATATAAATTTATAACACGTTCATCGGAGAATACAATACGACGTTAGGTTTTTTTCTTTCCTTCAACTTTGTTCTTTGACATATATATATATATATATATATATATATATATGTGTGTATATATATATATCGATCATCCATCCTGGCACTGTTTACGTAGTCTCTTGCACTTTAATCACCTTCGCACTCTTCACCGTGTCTCTGTACGTCCGCACGAACGGCTTGTTTCTTTTGTTCTTGATTTTTTCTTTCAATCCGTGGCGGAGGAATATCAACTCGTAAAAATACATTACATCGATTATTCTGCATCGGTGTTGTCTGTTTGGTTTTAAACGTCATATTCCTTCGAGGCGATTTTTTTGGAGACGGTCGCTTGGCGGATACATTTCACGAACTTACGACGATACTACTCTTTGTTTTCCGCGTTGGAAGGATATCGTTCGTATTTTCATTCCCTCGACTCTCTTATGCGGTACGGATTTTTTTTTTTTAACGAATCGACATTTATTTCCCCGGTTCTGCGAAAACAAATGTCGAGGCTCGTTCGATAATTTGTAACGCTTTTTCCCCCGTAGTATCGTTAAATATATACTAGCGAGAAACGATGACTCTCGTCATCGTGGGCAAAGAACTCTCCCGTGGCGGATCTCACATTGGGTCGAAGGCCTTGCGCGCTTAGTCGTATCGTAAGTAGTATAATAAATGATTACTTTAAAAATACATCGTTCAACGAATAATAATAATGTAGTAAATATTATGCGTAATAGTAATAACGTGCGACGTTCACGAATAAAAAATAACGCTCGGAAAAAAAGCGTGAAAATCTAAATATTTATATATTTTTATATGTCTATATATGTATATAATTTTTTTAACGAGCCTCCTACGCTCGTGGGCAAGTTACGCCTTAGGAAACATTTCGATCGTCTATGCATATACTTATCATTTCATACTCTCGGTCGTCTATGCACGAGTTCGACCTAATCGAACGTACGAGAAAGAAAAAACAAATTTAAAACAATCGAATACTAAAAATTTCAATAAAATTGTGTGTTAAAAGAAACAGCCGCGGTTTTAAACAGCGGACCTAATTGTGACAACCTAATCAACGAAACAATTGTTTTTTTTCTCTGTCCTGTGCGATAATCGTTCAACAAGTAAAAATTGTTTAAAATTGAACATAGTACGATCGATGATGATTAATTATCGGAACATCGATTAACAACCACAAGCTGACATCAGCTTCGCAAAAAAAAAAAAACGATTTCGAGGTCTACATATGCGTGTGCATGTGAAATAAAAAATTAAACAAAAAAAAAAACAAAACAAAACCTTGAAGACAAAAGAAAGCATGGAAAATCGAACTTGGCGGATCATCTTCTTTTCGGTATCCTCGAGGTGAAAACGATTCAGTGGGATCGAGTCATTAAGGCACTGTTCACCGACAATGTCTGACTAGAAAATGAAACTATGTATTTACGGAACTTTATTTATTTTTCTGATTTTCTGTCATCATATCTCTCTCGTCTTCTCTTGAATGTTCATACGAACGCGATCGCAATGACGACGGGCGTCAGATAAAAGAAGAAAAACACACACACACCAATGACCCGAACGAGCGTTACGAAATGTGCCCGAGAGAGGCAATTATTTCTTCAGCTATTTTACGGTGTGCGAGACAGGAGTTTAAAAGACGAATTTAAAAGATCCATGGACAAGCTCATTGGAGGCCTAAAGACGAAAGTGGTCATTGGTGGTGGGCTTATCCGAGAAGCGAGATCCCAAGAGCCGGCATTTCAATTCGATTTACGTAGTTTTCATTTTCTTATAAGGGGGCATCATGACCCCGCTGCTGGGTGGCAAAGCGACTTGAGGCTGTGCAGCGATGGTAGCCGGATTTGCGGTCTGGAGCTGAGGTACACCGGTGACGGAGCCGGGCATGCCGTGCACACTGTGTACTCCCGGCATTCCCGCAATTCCCGGCAGCATCGCGTATGGATTTTGCATGTAGGGATTGGGCTGATGATGCACAGCCGAGCTGGCGGGCATACCGGGAAGCGTGGTGGTTTGCATGTAAGGCGAGGGTAGGATAGGGTGTTGCCGTATGAGGGAGTAAGGGTTGATCGGGCTGGCGGTTGGTGGTCTTGGATAGTGGAGCAAACCTGCGGGTAGCTGCGAAGACAGAGCGCCAGGAATACCACTAAGATTCTGCATCATCTGTCTTTGCGCTGGATTGCCAGCCAGGCTGGCTTGCTGATTCATCGCCAGGGCCTGTTTGTTCAGAGCTACACCGGTGTAATTCAACGCGCTCAGGGGATTGACCCCGTAGGGCTGCGCCATCTGGCCGTGCTTCATCGCCTTGGCGTAATTCTTTTGGGCCACCTCTTTAGCAAGAGCAGCAGCGTCCATGGAGAAACTAGAGCCCATGCCCAGCGTGTTGAGGACGCTCAGGTTCGCCATGTTCGCCATCGTGTAATGATTCGCCATTGAGTTTACATTGGGCATCGCAGCCATCGACGTAATATTGGCCATCGAGGTTAGACCAGCCATATTCGGCATCGAGCCAAGACCAGCCATTGATGTCATTGGACTCATCGATGAGGGGACCTGCATAGCCTGCAGCTGGCCTACCTGCGACGAACCCGTGTGATTCATGTCGGGAGAGTTCTGTGCGTTCTCGTTATCGTGATTGGCAGCCGCGGCTGCTGCTGCCGCTGCGGCCGCCGCCGCGGCCACCGCCTGCTTATTGCTACCGTCGCCACCCGGTGGCGGCGGCGGATGGTTCGGATCCACGAGGATCCCGTGGCCATTCGCATCGGCCATGCTCGACGCAGATTGGCCCTGCATCGAGTTTTGCGAACTTCCTACCGACTGGTTAGAGGTTTGAGGAAGGGGTGGTGTTCCAGCGTACTCACATGACACAGGTACGAAGGGCTGCTGTAACTGCATTAACTGCTGATAGGTCGTTGCACCGGTTGGGTGGTATACCGGCATACCCGACTTGTCCCCAGCTGGACGCTTGTAAGGTACCATCCCTGGGAATGCCTGCAATCAGGTTTCAAAAGGTTCCGGCTTTAGTACGTACTATCCTCGCGCACTCTCGCGATGGCCCGTACAAATGTTGGGCTCTGACAATTGTCGCAATGACGGCCCCGTTGCTTTTAACTCGACATCTCTTTATTGGCTTTTGCAAGATTTATCAATGAGCGCCGTCCAAGAACATCGAGGGAGAGAAGTTATTGGCTTTTGGCTGAATACATTTGAGGGATGTCTGCAATCAGGTTCCAAAAGGTTTTCGGCTTTAGTACGTACAATCCTGGCGCACTGTCGCAAAGGGGTGTACCAATTTTGCGCTTTGTTTTTAACTCTGGCTGTCTTTATTGGCTTTTGCGGGATATATCAATCAGCACCGTCCAAGAACAAAGAGGGAGACAAGTTATCGGTTGACTGTTTACATTTGAGGGGATCGTTGCCATTTTGGGGAAGAAAAGCTCGTATCCTACGCTCTTTTGCGGTCTTTGCGAGTATTACGTGTCTTTGCTTATAGCACTTACAAAGTTCTCGTAGTAGAACGACCCGAATGACTTCGTGTCCATCTGTAACAGAGACAGAATAGGTTTCAACCCGTTACGACCTCGAGGCGAATGCTACGTTGCTTTTTCTTCGCCGTTACTTTTTCTTTGGGAAAATTTCTCTAGGGCAGACGGTTTTTCTTTCTTTTTCCGACAGAGAACGAGAGAGGGAGGAATCGCGGGACGGGCTTATTAGTGTGTAAGTTGTGCCGATGACGCAGCTTGCAGCGACGTTCCCACACGACGAGGCGCTAACCCCTGTTGGATCACTGTAAAACGTGACTCTCTAACACGTGAACATGAATATCAGCGAGAAAACTAAACATCGGCAATTTATCAACTGTCACGGTCCCTGAGACTGCTTGCTTTTTACTCTTTGGCAGCTCGAAATACAGAAATCGCTCGGCAACAAACAAAAAAAAATGGAAAATGCGCAAAGAACGTAAATTAAATTTAAGGGTAAGGATTCTCGGCGAAAAAAAAAACACGCCGGCTGCGAGCGCCTTCGCGATCGTCAACGCAAGCACGGTGAACCAATGACCATTTGACATTGTCATTGCGACAACGAGCTTCGTGAAATTGTAGCAGTGATGTCGGGATCGCGCGTCAAAGAGTTAATCGTTAAATACGTGAAAAGCCTTCCAAATGCTCACCAGGAAATTAGTCAAAAAAAAGCATCGCGAGACCGGAAATTGTCGAATGGGCCCCAATTGACAAATGACAGGGAATGCTTACGAAACTTTTGGACAACTCATCGGAGAGACAGAAAGAGAGAGGGGAGAACGGATAAACGGAGAATAAATTATACGGAGGTAGCAGCAAATGCGAATCAATTGTTCGTTTTATTTTGCTAACGTGACAGGCAAAATAAAATGTCTTGTGTTGAGAAAATTTTGTCGTAAGCTTGTGGACGTAATGCGAAAGCTTGAAAGCCAAAAGATCATTCCTTTTTTGTTCTCGTAGGGAAACAATTTTTTTTTTTTTTCGATCTCTAGTGAAAGTTTGAAAAATTCTCGTCCGGCATTTTCTTCTCTTGTCGTGGATATTGTATACACAGATTTTGCTGGCAAAAAAGTGGGAATACTCGCGTCAATTCAGTAGAGAGAGCAAGAAAAAAGATTGCGCAGAGCGAATGTTTTTCTTTGTGACGTATAATAAGCGGTCTAACGGTGCTCAGCGGAAAACTCGACGTGGCTCTAACAATGATTCGTTGCGAGAGCGATAACAAAAATGGAGATCAAATGATTCGAATTAGAAAAATTACGGGAAAAAATAGAATGCGCAACGATGTCATCGAGTCGCTCGAATTTCCGATTTTTTTCCCTCGATTTCTCGATCGACATTGACTCGAGTTGACGACGCAGATGTCGCACCGTCACCTAGGGGGTTTTTTTTTTTTTTTTTTTTGGAAAGCACAACATGCATCATCGGCGCAAGCTCGGAATTACACAAATCTGATTAAAAGAGAGGCTAAATTTTTGTCAAATTTATATCTCGCGCGCGATAAAATCGCCGCGTCTCGTGGGAATTTGGGCGTCAGGAAATATCCTTGCACTTTCACCCCTGCGCGCCAAACCGTTGCTCTTCGTCCCTCATTGCCGCGCACAGGATGAAATTGCAATTTTTTTATTGGACTCTATGTCGATCAGTTTTTTAATTTCTTTTTTTTTTCTCTTCAGGGAAATAGCAACAGGATCTTGCGCCCGTGAAAACTTGGGTTTAGCAAAAGTAGCTCAGTCACGATCGATCGGTAAAGTTACTCTTGTAATTTAGTGGTCGAGTAAGAAGCAATTATTCGTCTCGCTTTCAATTCCGATCGAACCGAATGGAAAAGTACAGACGATCTATAAATACAATTACGAGGCGTGTGTAAGCTCCCGAATGAACAACATTGCAAAGTACGACAGAGAGTAAGCCAAAATGAAGAAAAAAAAGAAAAACAAAAAAAGAATAGTACATAATGGACATTTTGAGCGGGAAGAGAAAGTTTGGCGCTTGTTGGTCGGCGTTCCTGTATAGAACAGCCAGATACGTTAGAGTAACAAATGATAATTGACTTGGATTGCAAAGCTACGATATCGAAGCCAGGCTCGCAAATTTTTATTTCGTACTGTTTTGAACTAAACTTTAATACTTCACGAGCCAACAAAAAGTTATGCGTTTAAATGTCTTTGCAACAAAAGGAAAACAGGACCTCTCGTTGACCTTACGACAAGAGACAGAAATTGAGCACGATTTTTTTTTTAGTGTAAGTCTCTGTGGTATTTTACTGTACAGTGAGTCCGGTCACTTATGGCAGATCGAAATTATGTTTTTTTTTTTTTTTTTCGGACGAGGAGCCAGAATGTCTAAGCGCGCTCGGCAGTGTATTTACAATCGCAGTAACTATAATATACATATATATCACTTAAGGATACGACTACTACGGGCTCGCGGCGATTGGTCTTCGATACTAATTATGATAATAATTTCAAAAAATAATTATAATAAAAAATGTTGTAATAATGAGAGAATCATGTTATCTTAAAAATTATTATTATTATAACAATAACAAAATAATAAAAATCGCTATTGTGTAGAGAAGAGGAAAATTTCCAAGCTCTTCTGCAACAATATTATGCTCCGAGTGATAATTCCTGATAAACTTTGATCAAATGACACTTTTTGGACATTTAATTTTTCGGGCAATTTTGGAGCAACTTGATTTGGGATTTTGTTTTTCCCGAGTGCGAAAGAAATGAGATCATTGACGAGACCATTCACCGATACGAGCACGCTACGAGAAGGAAAGTGTACATCATGCATAAGCCGTGGTACCATTAGCAGATCATCATTGGTGTCGCGCATCCGCTTCTTTCCGAGCTCGATACTCGCCATACTCGCGTTCTGCAGTCCTCCGGGTACAGCCGACGTCGGCACTCCTGACATTCCGCCAGCCATGGCACCCATCCCCGGCCCGTTTGTTGGCAATGTCGCCGTCTGCTTATCCCATTTTTGTCCGTTTTTTGTTTCGTTTTGTTCATCGATTTTCATTTTTCATTTCGTTTTTCGTCCAATCCCATCCACGAGGAGTGATGCCGGCAATGCGTCACGTTTTTTTTTTTTTTTTCGTTTTTTTTTTTCGTGTTTCCATGTACGCGTTACGTGGAGCAGTGTGATCGATCATTCGTGCGTCGCGGAATAATTTTCGACGGCGATGGGAGTTTTTTTTGTTTTTATATTTTTTTTTGTCGGCAGGCGTTAATTGGCGGATAGCGAAGCGGCAACGAAGATTGTTTTTGGTATCAGCAAGCATGAAGCATCGTCAGCAAGAGGGCAAGATAAAAATCAAAAAAAGAAAATAAGACAAGTTGAGGCTAGGCAGACAGTTGGCGAGTGTAGTCAATTTTTGATAATTGTAATAATAATAATAATAATAATAGTACTATAACGACAACATTGATAACAAGTGATAACGGTAATAATGATCGTGATACTCGAAAATAATAATATTGTCACTATTGTCATCACGATGACGATCATGAAACAAATGGATATTGATGGCGACAATTTTCATAACGACGAATGGTACGATAATCATTCAGTTGCATCAGAGAGACACCAGGTCATATTTTTATACACGTCGTTATATGCAGCTTCGTAATTATGAAAGACATCCGTGGCATATGGTGATTTTTTGTTTCTGCATCGCAATGTCAATGACCGCCCCCTCGGATGCTACACGGGTCCGTGACGTATGCAGAAGATACTGGGATCGGTAAGCTGAAAGGATTTCTACGATCGTGGCAAAAATTCTTCAGCTTCGAGCGATCATCGACTTGTCGAACTCGCGCGAAGATGCAAAGTGGGAGGGGGCTGATACGGGATGAAAGATTTTTCGTAATAATGGGGCAAAATACGTAAAGCGATACAATTTGTCTACGGGTGATCAATGCATGGTGAACTTCCGTATCTACTGCGGCTGCTGATTTTTTCAATACTGGCCCAAACCTGCAATCAACTATCCGAACAAACAAAAAGAAAAGAACAAACAAAAAATCATACTACCCACAAACTCGCACACGTGAATTTTTTTACTAAAATCAATGTTTTCCGCAATGTCCCGTGACGTCCTTTCTGCTATTGTGACGTCGGAAAAATTAAATAGCGGATGAGAAAAAGAAGTGGCATTACTGTGGATGAAACTGCTCCGCCTGCGGCCACTCGATCTGAAAATGATTTCGATAGGCACGAAAATGTGAAGTATTTCTGGAGCGTCCTGGAATTTTGTTCGGAAAAGCGCACGATTAACTATTATTCTAGGCCCGTCGGTCTTTTTTGCGAAAATTCTGGTGGCCCCAAGTCTGTCCTAAAGAAGAGCTGGATTGTGTGAAAATGTTGAAAACAAAAGAAATATGTCGATTTTTCGCTCTTATCCGCACGTGTATCCGCGTTTTGTATGTCTGAGTGTTCTCAATGCTGTGCTGTGGTGAGAGGAAAAGTGCTTAATATAATTTTTCGTTTTTTTTTTTTTTTCGTTTCTTCACTTTACATTTGACAAACATTCATTAATGGTGCTGCAATACCAAAGAGTGCAGTTGGCGGACATTTTTCGGAAACTTTCGTCTTCGCTATCAGCGCTCGCGTCATAATTCAATTGTTTTTTGTATATCGTTTTTTTAAAATGTATAATATCGTTTTTTTGTATCGTTCTTTTGCCGGAAAATTTAGTGGGTTTTGGACAAATTTGACAATTTGAATCCGCTGCACCCTTCAGTGATTGTAAACCATTTGTAGAGAATGAGACTTCCCTGCCAACAAGCTGGTCTGCCAGAATCCGTGCGTGATTTCTTCTAATGTGTTTGTCCGGGTGTTCCGTAGTCTCCCTGCCGATGTTCACTGAAATTTTTTTTATTTTTTCCGTCGCTCGCTTATTCGTTCTTCTCGCTTTTCTGCCCTCTTCGTTTGGCCCTTCGATTCGTATGTTCATGTATACATGTGTAGAAAGAGAGAGAGAGAGAGAGAGAGAGAGAGAGGGGGGGGGAGGGGGTGGAAGAGAGTGATGGGTCTGGAAGGCTAAGGGAGGAAAAGAAAGAGTCACGAGGCTCGTGAAAAGATTTTCACAAATGTCCGATCTTGCGTTCCGACAACACGGCAGCGTAATATCCGCGGAAAATCGGTCCCCGATCGGTAATTCACATTTTTCTTGCATTTTCCATTTCGATCCGAAAAATTTCGTCGCTTTCGTTGGACGAATCTGCGGGTCGCGAGTGTAGGCATATATATTTCTTTTTTGTGTAGGGCAGCAAACAGCAGCGGGGTTCATAGCCGGGGTTCGTGCAGCACAGCTTGTCAGCAGGGTTGTGTTCGTTGTGTCGTTCAAGAGAGGAAGTTCACTACGCTTTTTATATACACTTTTCCTTAAGTCCGCGGCTCTATCGACCGAGCCACGCAAAGGGATTTCGTCAATTTTCAAAACTTGACGCGCAACGCTTTAGCTTCGAATTACTTTCCAACTCATTCCTATCCCTTTGCGCCCTCGAGACGAAAAACCTTCGGATATTTTCGTTCGTTAAAAAAAAAAAAAATTAAAAAAACAACGATCAATATTACGAACTAGATAATTCAATCAGGTGATTGGTGTACTTTTGCCAGCTAGGTATATATACATATACTTGTCGCGTATACATATATATGGAGATAAAAATATTTGCACCTGGATAGCTGCGATAGGCTGCTAGAAAAGAGAGAAATAGAGAACAGTGGTGTCGGTGAATGATAAAAAAACGAGATCTCTTTCCGGGTATCGAAAAAGACTGTACTACTCTCAGCTACACACTACAGTCGTTGTGGCTATGAACGTCAAACAATGGATAGACAGATGGACGAACACAAAAGCGACAAACTGGGAAATCGGGAGGTGAGAATCCTAGCCGAATCAAAATACCGGTGCGAAATTTAGTTTCATTCATTTTAAATTTTATACATATATATTTTTCTATCTTTTTCTATTATTTTGTAATTTTTCACGTTTCGTTCTCACGTCCCGACTATTTTTTTTTTTTTGTACCACGAGCATGACCACTGCGCGACATTTGGCCAATTTTGCCACTGCGCAAAAGACACAAATAAAAGACAAAAATTAACCCTTCCCCGAAGCAAGGTGTGAAGATCGAATGTGCCCCGAGACTATTATTTTAGACTCTTTTCTTTCACGTGTGAGGCCGGATTAGAGGCTGACTGGGAGTATAGCGACATATTCATGTATATTTATGTGCGTGTATGCGTGTGGTTTACGGATTGGCGAAAGGCGGCGCAGCGACCGAAGCTTCTTCGACGCGTATACCCAGCAAACTATAGGAAAATTTCATAGACAGATCAAAGAGTTACGACAAAGATGAGGGACCGGAAGAAGGACATTTTGACGGAAGTGGAGAATGAAAAAACCATAATTATACTCGCAATATCGTATGCAAAATAAGCAAATAAACGGTGAGTAATTAAATTCGCGACTCGATTACTTAAGAAGCTTCGTCAAAATTGTATACCCAAAAAAAGGATTTGCAACAGTTACTTTGTCAATATTTAATCAAACTATTACAATTATATTACAATACGTTACATTTTCATAAAAATAATCATTCGGGAATTGAAAAAAAAAAACTCAACAAAGTAAAAAACGATCGCAGAGAAACCAAAAGTACGTTGGTCCCTCTGTTTTTTTTTTCCCCCAACCGGAAATGGCGAATCAATACGACTAGTCAACTGCAACGATTCCCCGAGGGCTGGAAAACGAGAATAAGGAATTATCGAGATGGAAAATGAACGGAGATAAAAAAAAGGAGGAGAAAGAAGAAGAAGAAGAGGAAGAGAGAGAGAAAGAGAGAGAGAGAGAGAGAGAGAGAGAGAGAGAAAGAGACAGACAGATAGAGAATGCATTACCGCAATGCTAGCCCGAGATTGTGCGGCCTTAATGTGGGCTTGAAGGTGCAGAGGGGGGTGGAAATAGCGGCAGGGGTCCCGATTGCATCGGCCCTTGACAGCGTCCATGCAGACCGTCACAGAACCGTCCTCGTTCGCCTGCACCGTCTCGAGGGGGTGCGCAAACCGGCACTCCGTCTCGCCGCGTTTGCACGCCCCGCGTTGAAACTCGCGACATACCTACAGCAAGAGCGAACACGCATGGCATAGCACTCTATCTATGGAGGGCAAGGTTGGTACATGAGAGGGTAGTTCTTTTTTTTTTTTTTCAAAATCTCGCATTGATAAACGACCGGATGGAATGTTGAGGTTTCGAGAATTGCGTCTGGGGCCCTAGAAAAATACGCTACTGGTGAAAAAGATACGCAGGGAGAGGTAGGTAGAGCGAGAGAGAAAGAGAGAGAAAAAAGGGGGGAGGATATTTAACGGAATTATAATAATCAATACTTGTATATAATTATATAATCATATAAATAATTACAAAATTATACAAATAATTATATAGTTATATAATTGTATAAATATATATAATTATCCTTAATTTATTGGAGGGAATTATCATTAATCAATATTTGACACGTAAAAACATCTATTTGTGGAACGAACGTTTTGCTGGCTCGTCTGCATACACGTAAATGGGATGTTGAATCAAATGTTCAGCTAGTACGAAAATATATGACAAAATCTTCTCATAACATGTATATTGATTAATATTTGAAAGGAAATGGATATTCGTTTACGTACGTGATTAATTGCATGGGTCTTTGCGGTCTCTGTGATCAATATTGGGAACGAGAATTTTCAATACGTCTATAAATACAGATCATCGAACCTCTGTATTTTTTTTTAAACTAAGCCACGCCGGATTCTGTACCGTGGATATTGCTCAATTTTGCACAGGAAAATAAACGAGGACGTAGAATAATGATGATCGTGACAAAAATATGAGGTCGCAAATTATGGTCGTGAATCTCCGATGGGAGATCGTAGAAATGTTCCAGTGATTTTCATAGTCTGAATCGAACGGAGGTTTATTTCCGTTTGTTTGTCATTTTATAGATGGCTGAAAGAAGCTTTGCTAATTGAAAATAATTTAAAAATAAGTTTTATTTTTATATACTTTTTACTTTCCTTATTTATATATAATTTATATATATTTTGGAATATTTAACGATAAATGATATAACATTGATTATATTGTAAAATGTATACATATATATTTGGCACTTAATTTTTTTCGTTTTCAAGCATTCGATAAATAATGCATCGCTTGAACGGTGTTATTTAAATAAAAGAGTCGATATTCCCCTCGATTTTTTTCGAAAATGGGATTCCTAGTGAATGAGGATTTCTTGCCTCTTGGGGAAGTTTTGTTTCGCACTCAATATATATTTTTTATACCCGCAGTTCTAGTTCTATGTCTATGCAATGATTTATTTGTTCGCCCCATGACGTGGGCAAAGCTGAGAGACATCCACGATACAAGAATTGACTGTTGAAGAGACTAGTGATGCACAAGCAAGTGTATGCGAGAACTGTATAATACATGTTATGTTATTATTATATATATATTATGCATTCAATATAATATATGGGAAATATTACGAATGTAATACATTCACGTAAATAAATAAATGAACAAACAAATATATTGCCACGTTATACGAGAACAGTGTCGTGTAAACGTCATAGGAAGGGGAGGGAGCACAAATTTAGCAGTGGAACGAAACATTACGATAAGGAGATAGATAGAGACAGAGAGGGAGAGAGAGAAAGAGAGAGATAGAGCTTGGGCCGATAAAAGCGTTCAGTGATAAGGGACAGCGGATAGTACGAATGAACGGCAGGTCGGTGAGTTCGACGAGGGAAATTACGGGGCGAAAGAGGGGGGAGGGATCAAAAACATACAGCTGTTGGCTTTGGTCGCGCTGGTGCGTTGGTGTGTTTTCTATGGTGATAATTGTTAGTGTTCTTTTTTTTTATAGTGTCGAATGACTCGTGAACGGTGTCTGGACTCCATCGGAGGCGAAGCAAAATTGACTCTTCGATCCCTTGATCGTTGCGGTATCCCCAATGATTACGTATATCTCGATTCAGTCTCGATTCAAATTTCACCAAGAGATCACAACAATTGACGAGTCTCGCTTCGCTCATGACGTTAATTTCTACACTGAGAAAAAGAAGCCAAGTTTCGCAGTTATCGGCGAATCACGTTGAGATTCCGCGATACGACAGTCCCCATTGTCGACGCTTGTTGCTGTTGGGCCGCAAATTGTTTTTGGGCGAGCCAAGACGAAAAAAATTGATACAAACGCTAGTGCAACTTCACGCAAGTGACGGCTCTCGGTATTACGATTGATCAATTATCGCAATGTAGAATGTTCCAGTGTCACGGAATTTTTATCATTTAGGCTTCGTGATGGGCATACACGGAACAAAATAAAAATGTATTTCTATTTCTAGTTTTATCTCGCAATCAATCGAAACCGAGCCGAAAAAGTTTTTTTCTTCAAATAACAACGGACGATCTTTGGCCTTGAAAAATAAATTTCAATGGATTTTAAAATAAATTCCAAGAAATTTAAGATAAGTCCAATAAATGTTTTAATAAATTTCAATAAATATTGATAAATAGCAATGCACTCTTTGATACTTTAAAATAAATTTTCATAAATCGATATACATAGTTTAATCATTTTTTAAATAGATTTTTCAATGAACCAACACTAGTGGATGGGCGGTCGGGGTTCGGTTCTGGCGGTACTTGGAGTTAAGCAGCGTTGTGCATGGCCGATACTTGGAACAGTGACCGTTTAGCAGTGCACCGGCTGGCGCATCAACTAGTGAGCGGGAGGCCAATACTTCTGATACCTTGGTGCAAATACTTGAGTTAAAGTCCGTGCACCAGAGAATCAGAAGAATATGGTCTACACTGGTTCGGGTTTTGCACAGTTTCCCCGTGCCCTCGGTAAATGCGCTATAGTGTGGCTTAAGGGGGCAGTGGACGCAACGGAACGTTAGGTTAGATCAGCGAAGTGCGGGCAGGGAGCGATAGGAATGGGTTCAATTCGGAAGGGTAATGCGTAAAAGCCCGCAAGGCTTTATATACGTTGGAACTCGGAAAAACTACATTTTTCAAGAAATTAAAAAAAAATAAAAATAATCAAAAGAAAATTCGAATAAATTTTCAAAAAATTTGGAAATATTTTCAAATAAATTCAAATCATTATCAAAGGAAATTTGACAAAAAATCGGGGAGTAAATATATAAATTGATACGTGCGTAGCCCATCTTTGCCACGAATATGTTTGTGCCCTAAAAACCTTTTCTACGTTTCTCTTACGCGAGCGCACGCACACTTGTACACAATAAAATCACGCGCATACGATAGCGATGGGTGGTTAGTCGTGTGAATGTTGAGTTACGCAATTGGCCACAGTCGGATACACAAAAAGCGCAAGTGGTAAGTTGAAATATGTTTCAGCGTTTCTTTTTTTTTGTCCTTTTTCTCGTATAGACAAGCGTAGAGACGAAAGAACCCAGGCCAATGGAGCCGGACATTCATGCCAAATTTCGCCACGGTTAATCTTACGCACGTCTCGTGAAGATTCTCACCAAATAGAGCAGAAAGTATGCCGCACACCCACGCGTGACACAAATGCACACATCCGAGAATAAGCACGTCTATACGAAATCGCAATCGCCGCGACATACGATTTTTATAAGCATTTTATTACTAGTTTTTTTCCCCCAAAAACGCTCGTGTACACTCGTGTTCAATAAAAGGGCACTCAAATTTTCCTTTTTTTTGACCATTCGTACCCAAACGCGTTTGTTTGGGTTTGTTCGACGCAAAAAATTACGGTAAAATGATTATAAAATAAATTCAAAAAAAAAATTTTTGGATCTCGTAACTTCCAATTTTTCAATGATCGATTAACAGTTTTTTTGTACTTTAGAATTTTCATTTTACTTCAAGTAATATTATCCCAAGGAATTCATTGCTAAAGCTCCAAAAATCTTTTTCACATTTTGCGATAATCTTTTTCAAGTTTAAAAATGACCAAAAGATTGGGAAAATTTTATGAATCCTCTAATTGCGAACACTAGTCCGTGTTTAAAGAACGATGGGGCCAGAAGGGAGAGGGAGTAGATGGAGAGGTGTTGTAAGATTCGATTTTTTCGTGTGCGTGCCTGTGCGAATGGGATGATCCATCCGATCGTGGAAGATTACCGCGACTGAATGACTGGAGGGGCCGCGAGTGGTGAGGCTGTTTATCAAAGTGTAGTTGCACACTGATAAACATTCTTATGCATTGGTTCAACGTGAAAGCTAATTAGTGTTGCTTTTACATACAAATATATATACATATATGTGTGTGTGTGTGTGTGTGTGTATAAAATCATTTTTAAACAAATTACGAGCTGTGCTGTGTCGATAGTGCATTCGAAATTTGTTATGTTCTTGTTTGGGTTTTCCGATGAGAATAATCGCCAGTACCAAATTTCCATTAGTATCTCCCCTGCGTGTACAATTTTTTTTAATCACCCTGCAGCTTATTGCCGCCCTTGTTCAATCTTAAGAGTCATCTTGCCATCTACTCGACAAGTTGAAATTCCGAAAAAAAAACTCCTGTGATTCGTTTTCTCATCCAAATCGGTTAAAGAAAAAGCAAAAAAAAAAAAAATCGGTTCCAAAAATCGTTACGATTGCCGAGTGTGTTCGCGACTCGGAGCGCTTTGCGCAGGGCCGCAGAAAAACACAGAGGACACACGATATAATGATGCTGAAAAAGTGTAACGAAAAGTACTGTAATTGAAACAAGGAAAATTTCCAAAATAATTAGAGAACGTTAATTGCCCCCTGTCGCTCGTTATCGACGTTCCTTTTTTTTTTTTTTTTTTTTTAATGTTCCACGCTCTGTTTCATCGCAGGCGCGTTCAATACGATTTTACTGTGTAAAAAAACAACAATTGAAATGCGCATAACACGAAAGAACTCAGAAATAAAATATGCATTCGTAAATGTATGAACAAATATATATGTATATGCGATATGCATGTTCGTACGCATGAAAAAAGTCACATGCACTTTGTGTATACAAGCCCCTTCTCCTAGCTGTAAAATAAATGGCCAGTAATACCGTTTTGCCGATTATTGCATTAGTCGGATTAACAAATGTGTACACAGTAAAACGAGGGCGATGTAAGAGCAAAAAAGAGAGGCCGGATGAAGGAACGGAAAAAAAAAACGTAAATCCTAAAAATGTTCAGTGACGTTTGGCGGAGCAGAAGTAGAAAGAGAGGGCAGCGATAATCACAATGACTCTCCGATACGCTTGTTAAAGTGACGGAAAACAGCCGTAGAAAAATTCAGGTGCGAAATTATTTCAACGCCCGCGTTTTTGAGAATGACCAGCAACATTTTTTAATTCGTAAAATTAAAATAAAATTCAATACTTGGGTATTTTTTTTCGAAGGAAAGTCATTCTCATCCACGCGACGTTCATCAGCCAATCGATTCTATAATTATCATACGTGTATATCGACCGGAAGTTACGAAAAAAAAATAATTCAACCAGGACTTTTAGAATGAGCGAAACAAAGAAAAAAAACGGGTATTTAGGCGAGGCAAATGCGCTTTAAAAAATATTCGATCTCGCAATTCAACGAAAAATTCATCCGGTTTGCACTACTGTTTTTTTTCCAGCATTTTTTCTTCAGAATAATTTTTTCAGCAATTTTCCGTTTTTTTTCCTTTACCGTATCCAGACCGGCCGAATATCGCACTCGATGATTAATAATCGACCATCGATCGAAGATCCGATCGGAAAAATTGCATACCGATTTTCCGCGAGTCAATTCAGCCAATCGAGACTCAGTCGGTTTTCAATGGTCCCATTAATTTAAAACAAAGGAAAAAAAGAACTAGTTATATTTATCACAGGCAGCAAGCATATCTCATGAACACATAGCTACGGGAAGTTTTTTTTTTTCGAGCAAGTGTAGCTTGATAGTATTGTTACGAATTTGGATACTGGACATGTAGGAGTCAGGACAGCGAGTAGTGGGGATTGGATCGGGGGGAGGGGGGGGGGGGGGGGGGTGGGGCTTGATATGGCTGGAAAGCTTTGCGTTTCGACAGCTAAAACGTAATATCAAATCGAGACTCACATATATATAACTACCAAAATGATCCGTGAGGTTATAATTTTTTTGTCATTCAATATTTAATCCCCCGGACAATTCGCGATTTTCTCGATAAGCATGAGCCCAAAAAAAAACACAGTGCATTTTTGTCGTTCCACCCGCGGGACGAATAGCAAGTGAGATCGGGTCAATATTTTTTTTTTTACACAGCATCCAATATGTTACCAAAGCGGACCGACTTTTATTTACGCATTATAATTATCCAAAAAATGACATGACGAAATTCGCTAAAAACCAAAGACTTCATATTTTATTCCACTCTGACAATGAGTATTCTTTACCAAAAAATTAAAATTTATCCGGCTAAAAAGCAACTTCCCCGCGGGATCATATTGCAAAGAACCACAAACGAACGAAAAGAAAATTGAATACTTTTTTGTTCGGTTGAAAAGAAAAAGAAAAATTTCATACGTAAACTGAGGATAAAGAATCTCAAAACTGTGCAGTATCGAGATTTCACGTGGCGTGTCAAAAAAAAGTAAGACAAAGAATAAGAAAATTGACGAGACGTATGCAATAAACACAAAGTCTATGCAGGTTTGGTTTTTTTAGTTTCAATTATATTTGTTTTATTTGAATTCCATCATCAAAAGTGTTTTTTTTTTTTTCGCGTGACCCGGACTTAGTGCAAGTCATCGCGGTACATCATCACAAGTAGTGTATTATTATGATTATTCGTTATTAATCATCGTTATTGTTATTATTTTACTCAATAGTATTATTATTAATGTCGTAAAACCAATCATGATTAGCCAAACAATCGATCGATCAAATATCTCAGATTCCTTTCTTACATTTGCAATATGTGGGTAATTATACGTACGTAATATTCAATTAACAATATCACATTGTATATACTTTTTTTCTTCTCATCGTTCGTCCATTCGTTTTCTCAAATGCGTTTTTTTGTTCGTTTTTTTTTGTTCTTTTTTTTTTGTTTCACGAGTACCAATATCGTTTCGTTTCTTCGATACCTATTTTTGTCATCACTGCTCGCTATCGATTTTTACGATCGAATATCACGAGTTGCTCGCGTACTATACCGGCTGGACATTGGTTAAGAGATAAAAATAAAATTTGTTTTTTTTTCTTTCTTTTTTGCGATCAGTTGGGTTACGAGGGACAGGTTTTCAAGGAAACAGCAAACTGGGTTGCAAGAGTATAAAAAAGGAATGAGCTCTTCGTTATAAAAAAAATTTGGAAAACTCAAAAATAACGGGCGAAAAAAATCGCTCGAGAGTGAAACGAAAATTAATTATGTTATTCTCATTCGCGAGACAATTAATTCAATGAGTGAAGCAAAAAGAATAATACGAGAACATCGATGAGTCCACAACAACATAAAAACGCCCCCCGCTTTCCCCGGAGACATTCGCCAAATTCACGAATTCAAGAAATATAACATTTGTTAAAATACGAATTATCTTATAGGAAATTTCGATGTCTTTCGCGTATAAAAGAAAATAAAATAAATATCTCATCTCGTTTAGACTTTTTCTTTCGATCATTGCTACCGGTCTTGTTGTGATACAAAATACAATCAATCAATTTGTTAACCTACCTACTATATACATATGACATATATATCCTTATGTGCGTATGCATGTTATACCCGGAATTGTGAAAAAATTCAAGTCACACTTACGCAATAAATGTACTATAGAATCTTGCATACGTACATATTTGTACACATATTATGCATATCTGTATAGACGTTGTAATTTTCGTATGATAATCGTACGTGCAATTCATATTTGACGAAATAATCAATTAGTATAGTACAACGATAATAAAAATTGCATTAATAATAATAATAATAATAATAATAATAATAATGATAATAATATGATAATAATAACGTAAGAATTAATGTTGATATGCTATATATTGACAGACACATAGATTTGTGGGACAGAGAGATACAGACAGAGGGAACCGAATGGAAAAAATGATTAACATTTTGCCTAATGTTTCGGAGGATTTTCCAATAAGTATTTGTTTTTTTTTCCAATGATATTTTTTTCCACTCAGTAAACTTGATCCTGAATTATTTTTTCTTATGAATTGTGTATTTTATTTTATTCTTTCATATATTTCGAGCGCATTTTTTTTCTCGACATTCGGTGCTGCTACATGTGCTTGTTTTTTATTTCTCGTTTTGTTTCATCGTGGGGTGCGATCCGTATTATTTTTCCGTGTAGCGTGAAAAGTTTTCCGAGTGTTTTTTTGTTGTTGCTTTTTTTCCTCTCGTTTATCTCGACGCGCGAGTGTCGTGAGGTCAAATCGATTGCCTGAATTTCATACCCAAAATGGGATGGGAATTTAGTGGGTCGAAGATGCGCCCGAGAGGCAAGGTTGGAAAGGATGGAAAAACAAAAGTTTCGTTGATCGCATAAAAAAGTTGTTCACAGGTTATTTCCTTAAACCTCATATACACTATAAAGCTCTGTAATGAGATTCAACCTCAATACGATTTGAAAAGGTACGTATGATAAAGTCGTTGATGCGCGTGTGGATGAGAAAACAACTTTTTTTCTCACTCTATCTCTCGTCGAATGTGCCTTTTTTTTTGTCGCCATTCAAATATCGTATCATATCTTTTTCGCGTTCTGCACTTATTCTCCAATACCGACTTATAAAATAATTTCATTTGCCGAAAAATCGACACTTATTTGCCCTCTCGACTTCCGCTCCTATATAGCTTTCGATCGCTCTGGTAAACTCTCTGCGCGAGTCGAAAATAAATTCAACGATATTCGGAAATACATTGACAGATGGAAACACAAAGTTCGGTTCACATTGCGAACTATTCGGTAAGCCACATTAATTATTCGTTGGAGATTTTCTATTTTTGTTTTTTTCATGCCGAATTAGCGTACAAATATCGCCAATTATGTTGACGATCCGACAGCTGGATTTTTTTAATAGAAATATTCCACTCCGTAAATGCAGCGATATTTCCGGGTTGAAAAATCTTTCTGTGGCTACTCGGACCATTTTTTAAATCGCTTTTTTCTTCGTATCTCTTTGAATGATAAATCTCGCGGAAGGATCTCAATCGAGCGATTTTTTTATACGCATCTTCGAATCGGAAGAAAGGCCTTTCGGAGAACACGCAAGCTTCGTTTTCGCGTAGAAAAAGAAATCAAGAAAAACAACGGCAACGTTTTCTTTACTTTTTCCTGTACCGGTGCTTTTTAATTAACGCGTCGTGTAAAATTCGAGTTTTTGTGATATATCAGAGATTCCAGAGCGATTTTTTTCTCCTTTTTTTCATTTACTTGCATCCAAATTCAAAATTAAACTATTCCTCTCTCTCTCCCTCTCTCTCTCTCTCTCTCTCTCTCTCTCTCTCTCTCTCTATCTCTCTCCCTCTCTTGTCATTAAATTACGACATAGGAAAATTGAATACCTTAATATATCATTATTATTGTTGTTGTTATCATTATTCGCATTAATATTATTATCATTATTATTAAATACCTATATATTTACGCGCGGGAAACAAGTCTCGGTTGCGGTCGCTCGAGCTAAAAAATATCCGCGCACTAACCCTCGGTACCTGTTTCGATTCAGCGCATTGCGGCTCTCTTGCGTCTCTCGTTAACTTATATCCATTTTTTTAACGCACTTGTACTTCGTTTATGTAATCGATATACGTTCTTCCGTTCAAACTCCCGCGCCAACAAACACCCCCCACCCACCGTCCATTAAACTATTTTTCCAGTCGTCACTTAGTGTGTATATTGAAAAATAAATAATTTTAAAGAAAAATGTCGACGGTACGGATAGTTCGATTTTAAAAAATACACACAACTTCGATGATTTTGTGAAAAAAGTGTCAATGCTTTTTTCGATATATTTATCATTTATTATTAATGTGGAATTTTTGCCATCTTTAATATCGCGCGTAAATAATACGTTGAAAAATTTCGAATTTTTCTATGAGAGCACGTGATTCATACATTTCGTGATATAACTAATATTTCGCTGGATCAGATTTTGTTTCGTTCTCTACTTGTAGAATATATACCGCATTTTTGTTCGTAATTGACGTTAACGGAAATAAAGATTGATTTCAAATAAAAAAAATTACAAAAATAACTTAATAACAAAATAATGCATTTGTAATTATTTCGTTGGAAAGTTTTCTTTCTTAGCCTTCGATTCGAGATGCTGCCGAAATAGATATAAATAAATTCATTCCTCGAATGAAACATTTGTTCACTTCCCGTGCGCATTTTTTAAACATTATATTAGGGTGTTATCTCCGAATCTCTTACGTTAATTTTTTCGCCTCGATTGGTGCGTCCTTCCGTTACTTTTACAAAACTACTAGCAATATATCGTGTACGAATATTCCATGAATATACTCTCATATATATGTGTGTACTCGAAAGATATATGTATATATATATATTGTATATAAATGGAATATACATGCACACTTATTCGTCTTATTCGTCTCTGGTCACTGGAGAACGTATCATTGGAAAGAAAAGGAAATTTACGAGCCGCCGGCGAAAACGGAGGTCGTAAATTTTGGGCCATTGCGAGCGACAAAAATCGACTCAAAATTCGCTCAATCGACCTTACGATAATCGTTTGGGTTAATATTATGAAAATTGTATCATGAGCAATCTCGAGATGAATTATCATTGCTGCTTTCCAGTCCTCAATTACTTTGGGCATCCTGCGAATTCGTCTGTCACTCTTACTTCCCTCTGGCAGTCTTCCTCGACATTTCTTTTCCACGAGATGAGCACGCACACGAACAACAAAAATCTCACTCGAAACTTTTTTCCAACGATGTAATTACAAACAAGTGTCCTTCGAAAAAGATTGTCCACTTATCGGTGCGGAATCAAAGTTTTATACTTTTCGGCCAGTTTTCCTAGCTTTGTTTCAGTTCTGCAGGCCTTCAGAGGCCGCGAGTAGTGATTTTTTTTTGTTTCGGTTTTTTTTTTTACCAAAACCGATCGTGCTAGAACTGGCTTGAAGTTTTCAACCACGAGGAAACATCGTTGCGTCGGTTTTAACCAATCCGCTCTCCAATCTCAATCTGAACCCAAATATTCGCATTATCCACCATAACTAACGGAATACAAAACTCATCGATTATTTTTTACCACAATTATCCTTCGATAATGAGACCGAACGAAAAAAATAAATCGTGAAGGTTTTTACCTCGACAGCCTCTTCGAATTATTGTTATCGCAATTTAAAGAGGCTGCTGAGTTAAATGCTGAGCGCCGTTCTGAGTCAATCTCTTCGATGATAACTATTCGCTATTACTTCGCCACAAAATCATTTTGATTCTTCATTCCTTTCAAACTGTGCCCATCTCAGTGCATTCGGACAGCTCTCTGCTTTCTCATTTATTACTACTATTATTATTATTATTATTATTATTATTATTGTTGTTATTATATGTTTTCATAAAGGGCCTACGTTGTTTCGTTAATCCGGCCTTCTCTTCGTTTTATTTCTTTTAGTCCGTTTTGTTTGGTTTCTTTTTTTTTTTCCCGTGAGTCGTGGACATTCGCGAGCTAATAATACGCATGAACGTAGACAAGATTGTGGAGGGGATGGTGGTGAGGATGGGGATTGTGTAGAGGGGTGCAAACGGAGGTGGTGATAGTGGTGGGCGAGGGAGACTGATTGACCGATTGTATGGTGGATACGGGCGAGACCTGATTGGGAGGACCTGCCGGGACCTGATGATAAACAGCCTGACTCGGGCCGGTCATCGGGCATTGGGCCCCGGCGCCGTGTTGGCCACCGTGCTGAATGTAGTTTGGCGGTAGACATACCTCTAGACGATCGGTACGTGGCATCTTCTGCGGCATTGCGACTGTCTGTGGCACAACACCCAACGGACTACCGACTCCCGTTGGGTCAGCTGGGCCCATTATCGTCGGCATTATCGGGCTCTGTGTGAAATACGGGGTGTATGTGTTGCTCACCTGCGGCATTCCCGTCAAGTAAGGATTGGTCGCCTGCGAAAAATATGGGAGAAAAAGTTCACCCGGAACGCGTCCAGGTTTTTTTTCGGTTAGTTCCTTTCTTATCATCGATCGGAAAAAAATTAAAATCGGGCCAGTTACTCGTCCGTTAACGATTCGTTTGACCATCTTATTTTCTTTTTTTTTTTTTGCGGAAATGATTTTTCATTATTTGTGCTTTTTCGAAATGGCCGGTTTTTTTTTTGGCGTTTCTCTTTGGGACGAATTTTGGGCGCCAACATTTTTCCTTTTCTCGCGTTATCCGCGCTTCATCTTTATTTTTTTTTTTACTTTTCAGTGACAAGGACTCGGTTATCGTCAATTCGCAGGACCAGCTCGAGAAAACGTGTAAATTATCATAATCTTTCACTTTTTCATAAGAGATCGGTGAATTGTTTTCTTGTACTATTGAGGAAGCATGCGTCATTTGCACCAGGTTGCCCAAAATTATTGTCTTTCATGCTAAGGTAAGTGCGAATGCGAATCGTCGATCATCGAGACATTAAAAAAATTCACAAAATTATATCTATCGCGCTCTTTCTTATCTGTGCTTTAAATTACTCCGGGATATTCCATTCAACACAAATGCCATTTTTTTTCTTCATTTTTCGGTGTTTGATATCACGATTGATTAGGGATCGTCCATTAATCACGTGAGGGTTTTTGGCCACTTTTTGAGGCCTCCCCCATGGTGATATGTGGTGAGGTTTCTGTTATCCAAATCCTCTCCTCCCCCCCTATTTGAGCCTCACGTAAATTATGGACGACCCAACATCATCATGAGGAAGGGAGGGGGGGCTCACAAAATGGCCAAAAAACCTCACGTGATTAATGGACGATCCCTTACTCCTATGATAGTTCTAAAAAATATCCAGCAAGAAAAAAATCCCGGAGTGTTACACAATTTTAAAACGAATTAAATGTTTCGAGTGTCTCGAACGGAACTTATTTTTCTTCATTTTTCCCCGCAAATAATTATAGCAAAAAACGACGTTGCAAAACGTTTTGCAGATCCAAGCAAGCGTGTATTCTCGTGTGTTTTCTTTCTTCGAAATGTGTCAACTTTGCATGCATGACGGAAAGTGATATAGTGTAAATACTATATATATATATATATATATATATATACACACACATATATATGTATGTATGTATGTATATATATTCACATATATAAGTGGAACAATACTGTAACTATACCACTACCAATTTGGCGACAATCGAAAAGGTAATACAAAAATAAAAAGCTCTCGCTCAAGTGCGTATACTGGCTAAAGACAGCTGTCAGGAATAGGAAATTCGAGTGAAACGTTACGCATAACGAATTTACAAGGACGGTGATCGATCGTTGGTAAATAATAATCGTATGTATAGATTCTTTTTGCAACAAACTGGGAGACCGCGTACAAGCCCCGATAAATGTCAATCGCCCACGAACTTTTTTGAATTACTTTTTCCAGTCGGAATACGCGGCTTCTGGCAGCGATGGGGAATTATTCGTGGGCTATTATAATTGTGATAAAAAGTTTAAGGATCTTTAAAATTTATCGTACACTGGTAAAAAACATTTACTTAATTTCAGGATTTATCAGAGTCAAGTAACTTTTTTCGTTGCCCGAGGGCTTATTGGTATTCCATTTGTTTCAAATATATTTTTTTATTTGTTTGTGCCATACATCGGTATAGACAATGCAATAAATACGTATTTGATGAAAATACATTGTCGATTTGAATGTACTCGAAATATATTTTAATTTAAAAAAATCTTTATTTGCATGCAGTTAATGTGTCTTTGATTGAAATATGATGTTATTTCGGACGACAAAACAATTGTATTTGAATTATTATTAGTTTAAATTGCAACTGATATTGATTGATATTTTCTTATATTCGATACATATTTATCCGCGTTTTTAGCAATACTTAATAGTGGAAAAATATAGCATTTTTTCATTAGCCCCGTTTCGGCATATACGAAAGAAATGTCCCAAATACGTGGCTATCACCAGATGAGTAATTCCTACGTCTTTCGGAATATACTTAGCCAACCATGAGCGACAATGCGCAAAATTCATAATGCGTCGATACGTTTCGCAGACTCGGTTATACGCTGTCTCGGAGCGCAAGTGGCTTGCGGGAGAAGTCTCGGGCCCTGCGCCACACTTCGGCCACAAAACGTACTACTGCATTTATGAATTTGCTAGTTAATTTTTATGAAAGAATCTAACAATACCCATTTAGTGTATACGACTGTATATTTTGTTGAGTAAATTATACCAAACGTCAAAATTATTAGAAGCATATACATTTTTTATCACTTAAGGGGGCGTCAAGTAGTTTCTGACTTAAATAAATAAATATACTTGAAATTGAACTCTGGAATGGTACGATCGAGTAAAAAAACAGTTATTTTACGAAAAATTTAGTCAAGACAAATAAACGCATCAAGTTGATTTCAATAAATCTTTTTTACCAGTATAGATGTGTTCTCAATAGGATCTTATTCTGCGATCCTCGTCCACAAATAGGTAGGACATTTTTACGTTTTCGATATCCAACAGACCCGCGACTTCGATATCATTAAAAAATACTTTCGCGAGTAATTCCCATGACAAACGAGCCAAATTATCCATGCCAGCATAAAGAACGAAAAGTTTTTCTTTAATTCGTAAAACTGTTCGCTCTTCCTCGTCCCGATTGCTTTCTTTCGAAAAAAAAAAACATTATCTTTTTGAACGTTCTTTTATTCCTTTCGAGCCGGTGGAACTTATTTATCGATAAGTCTAAATGTAGCACTTCGATGCACGCCATACCGAGGGGAGTGACTTCGAGAGCAGAGAATATGATCGTCCTGATTTGTACGAAAAAAAATATATATATATTTTACCGCCCTTAACGTCGCTCCCGGCGGTACGGAATTCACCGAAAAGTAGAAAAAATAAATTAGTGAAAGCCGAACCAAAACCAGGAGTTACCATAAAGGCGTGGGTAGCGAGAAGTTGCTGCTGGAGTTGCTGTTGAAGGTGATGGTGCGATGGCGGAGGAGGTTGGGACTCCTGTTCGCCAATGTATTGTAGCGATCGGAGGACACACCAACAATCAACCACAACCACAGGCGCCACAGCGGCAAACATAGGGGACAGACAGGCAGTCATACGTGTAGTACGGTGATGACAAATTAATGATTTTCGTTTCTTTTTTAGTTTTTTTTTTAAGTTCTTTGCTTCTCATGATGTATTGCAATACGGACGGACTTAGGCGACATCGTTTCGGTGAGAAAAAAAAAATTATATTTCGCGTACGAATAACGTAACGGAGGAAATAAAAATTGGTCTTTTTTTTTTAAAGAATATTGACGTACGATGCCAAGACGTGATACGAGGCCGCGTGCGTTCTCGATCGTGCACTCCTCTCTGCGGCGAGAAATCGGCAATATAAAAGAATATTATGGATAAGAGTTTATTTTTCTCCGGGAACAATCATATCTTTTCTCATATCATTTTGAATAATTGAACGGGCAATTCAAATAATTTTTATCGATCGTAATCGAACCTTTTCCGCCTCCAATTCAAATGGTCTCGAATTTTTTATTCGTTTTTTTTTTATTATCATCAAAAAATGTTTTTTTTTTTGCAAGTTGCGGTAGTAAATCTCGAGTAAGAATACATCAAAATATTCCCAATTTTGTCAATTGAAAAGAATTCATTTTCCCCGAGTTAAGATGCCCACAGAGACGAGTGTACGAAGTTCCGTACGCGTTGACGCATCGCATGCGCAAAAGAAAACAATTCTCTACGGATGCAAATATACACGAGTATAGAAAAAAATACATATATACACACAGGTATTAAAGGGATCCTAATTTTTTTAAATACATACATTAAAAAAAACAATACCGACTGAAAAAAAAACCAACAGGGAGCAGAGAGGGTAACACTGACCAAAATCATGCGGCGTGCTAATTTATATTTTCAGGACAAGGATGTCATTTTTTCGCCCGTCCATTCCGTCCAGTATCAATTATCGAATAAGTCATTTACTTTACTCAATTAAGACGATTGAAAAAAAATTCGATTTCGCGACAAGTTAACATTGTTGCGAGAAGAATTCACGGGACGAAATGATAAAGGCTAGAGGGCTAGATAGGTATACACTTCTAATTGTGAATGATCGTAATTTTCGAACAATGTATAGACGATTAAATTTGAAACAGGAGCGTGTATATATATATATATATATATATATATATATGTATGTATGTATGTATGTATATACATGTGTGTGTGTATATATAGACAAAAGCACACATGTTGAAACAAATTTAACGTGGGGTGGAAATAAATTATTTATAGGAAACACTATCACATACGGGTGAATATTTGAATGTGTAAGGCAATATTAATAGAAGCATCATGTGATGCGAGAATATTGATATTATGTATATATGTATTGTGTGGTAAAGCATATTGTAAAATTGACGTACCACTGCGGGCACCTGACCAGGTACAAGCGGTTGACCAGGTGTCAGACCCATTTGTTGAATCAGAGCATTCTTCAGGGCTAGGTGATTACGTCCGTTTATTAGTAACTGGTCCTTGAGATGCTGCGGGGGATGAAAGTACTTGCACGGAGGCTTTTCCCTGTTACATCGTCCCTGCAAAAATATAAATACATTCAACCATTTAACTTTGGTTAACTTCACAATTATTTATAATTTAGAAAAATATGGTAACATAGTACTTAACAACTTTTATTTTTGAGTATTCTGTTTAAATTGTACATTATTATTTATACTATGTTTATTATATTTATTTAACTATGCTATTTTATAATATATATTATAATAATAAAATTGCCTTTTATTATTATTTTTTTTATAGTTACCTATATTTAATTACAATTTATTTCATTTTTGATTGAATTCAATTGTAAATTTGAATAAAGTAGAAATTTTAACTATTTTGAATTAATTGTATTTCATCAATAATTGCGACAATTAGAATTAGCCAACTGATCGATGACGAGGAGCTCCGACAAAACTATCGACAACCCAAACAAACCCCAGCATATGGCTAATTTCTCAACCTGAGCGAGTATTCTATAGGTGGTTCCAATAAAACAGGTACTATCGACAAAGTGACACGATAAATACTCGGACAGTGAAGTAATATAGACGAATACCCTGGGGCGCGATAGAACATCGTGCGTCGAGGCACATACGAATGACACGTTGTTTATCGATCATTTCGAATAACGTCAATTATTAGGAATATGGCAAAAACCGACACGAAACACTATCAAGCAACGACAACTATGATTGGTGCGCGACTAATTGAGGGCAAGGGTATCAATGCTGATTTACAAGTTTGCTACAATCCATCGAGCTCCTTGAAAAGGGAATCCATGGTACCAATGATTCGCGAACATATTCGAATCTCCATTATTTGTAAATTTGTAGAAACTGTTTAAAAAAAACCATAAGCTAATAAATAAGTCCTAGGACACGATAAAATTTACTCCGATCATCATACTACTGATGACAAAGAGGAAAACGTGAAATAGCATTTCTATTGGACGGAAATATGCAAGCTTCGTTAAGAAATAAAGGAACCATAAGCCAATGAATGGATCCTGGGGCCTGATAACATTGACTCTGATCATTATCAGTATCATCATGGTCGATTGATTTCTTTCACGAACGCGTGCAGCTTGGCGAGAGCCAACGTGCCCACTATCACAAAAGTCCAATCGTGCTTGACGCTTGATAAAAATAAGCCACAATCAGTTATCATTCTCAACGATAATCTGGAATAAAAAAATTCGCGCAAACTTAGTATATTTAGACCTTTTTACATGTTCTCTAAAAAGTCGCGTACAAATGAGATGATTTTTGGAGTCGTAATTTTTCGTTAAAAGTTCGCTAACTTAGCTTCAAATTTGACCAGTATATGGTATGTATTTTAACTTGATTATAGACGAAAATCAGTCAAGTGTTAAATACTCGGTTTCATGAAAGGAATATCTTAATTACTCGATTGAGGAAACTCCAGAGGAAGTCTCCGCAATAGATACCAAGGAAACAAATGCCTAATCCAAATTCCCAAGAGCTCTCAACCCAATAAACTTCGCTATTGACAGCATAGATCCAAACTTGAACCCGAGGCGAAAGTTGCTTTCCATTCCGACTTGAAAGGACAATAAATAACCGCCGGAAGTTCCACCAAGGCTAAAGCAGAAAACTGAAAAACGAGTAGTCAGGCCGTTGGAAGCTCAGCCAGCGAAACGCTTGAAACGCAGGACGATGATTCAAGCGCGCAAGCCCAGAGTTCGAGAGGAAGGATCGGAGGAACCAGCAGCAAGAAGGATGTGCAAAACGGAACGAGGAAGGCGAGCGGTCCCTGCGGTACTAATTAGACCCTAATAATATTAGTTGAGGTAAGACGTTTCCGCGAAGCGCCTGGTGTGCTATACAGCCCGAACTACTGACGTAGAACGCGAAAGGTAGGGGGGAAAGGTGGAGGATGCCAAGCACCTAGATAGCTGTTGGTGCAACCCGCCAAAACCGCCAACGGCTATGCGCGTACGTCCTAGCGGAAATCCAGTGGCTTTTCGTAATAGCCGCTCCGGCGAACGTAAACTCTCGCGGCGAGTATTTTCAAGCATAGAGAATGGGCCCTGTATCTCTTACCGTGTGAGCTTTTCCTTCGGCACAGCGCTCTGAAACAGTTCACGGTGGGATAACTCTCACCCTGTATCCATCGGTTTTGCGACCTCCGCACTTGACTACTCAAATATCCCCTAATTAAGTACGTTCGAGGGTTACCCGCTAGACAGGCTCGTCCTCCCGGCCACCACCGTCTACCCAAACTTTTGACCCACTGAAGGTATTGCTCCTACAGCAAAGAAAATACAGTGATACTGGCTCGAAACCAAAACGGGTTATCCTTATATCACCGGATCCTCCTTCGAGTTTAATGTTCCGAGAAACAAATTTATTCCGCGTTTTTCCTCGTGATGTGTCCAAATCGGACAATTGTCTGCGAGGTAAAAAATCAAGGTAGCCCAGCATCCCATTTTTTCATGAATAAGTAGTTGGTATCCCCCACCGACGAATTTCCCGAGCCCGAGTCTTCTCTGCTCAAGTTATAGGTGGCGAATTTTAGCAGAGAGATGAACTTATTGCACTTTGCAACAATACAAATTTGAGTAAAAAAAAACATGGACAATGAATGTTGAGCGTTGTTCTTCGGATCGCCAGTACTGCGGAAACAACGTTAATCGTTCTGGCGGAACAGCCGAGCAGCTAATTCACCAATTACTGCAAAATTGGGTGCTCCCACGTAAATTGGTAAACGCTCGTGTAGCTTTAGGCGTTGGATCATTACACCAACAAAGGGAATGCGAGTCGCGGAAAAGGGGGAAAGAGAAAAAGTAAGGCAGGGGGTGGGTTCAAAACCCTACAGCTCTCGCATCCCCGAGTCAGCTCCTCTTTGCTCAATCTAACATATAATGATGTGCCTAATGAGCGCACCTTCACAATTCGTCTAGACCATCGTGTTCTCGTGCTCTGTGTCTACTGTCGGGTACCAATACCAGGTAGCAGCGAATTCGAATAGACTGTAAGAGCCAACGTAACATACACGTTGAACGCGTAAAAGTCGGGAAAATTCCTGCCAAGATGGTGAACACACCAACCGGTAGTTAAGAATGAAAATGACAGAGAATATGTCCATACAGCCTTCATCCACATTTTCCATGAATACATACATGTATACTGATGGTTATTATTTTATGGGGGATTGGGCGAAAAGGACTATGGATGATTCTCGTTTGGCCGTGGGATATCCTCTTTGAGCCTGGCGGAAGATGCGGAGACATGCAAATACGTGGAAATAAGGCGTGAGGGTGAGGGGCACATAAGGGTAGAGAAAGTGGAAGATCGCAGAGTGCGATCGTAGGCTCTTAGGTGTTGGACGTATATGATCCTTCAGACCCAAGCTAACCCCACTTTACGAGCCCTTCTCCACCCCTGACATTAGCCAGCCTTTCTTCCCGTTGGTATCATCGACACTGCACCCCCGAAACACCCTTAGAACCACCTCAATCGCAACCTCCTACCATACTCAATCCTACCTCCTCCTGTGAACGCACACGAACCCACGGATATGGTATGACCCCAACGCGTTCTCCACCCCTCGTTTTCCTCGACGCTGCTGGCACGAGATGTGCCGTCAGGGGTATCGTATCGCCCGCCAAGTTGCCCTCCACCGTGTACAACGGTGTCCCTATAGGTGTCCCTCTCACACACACACACCCCCTTTCGTGTCCTTCTTCGTCCCTTGCCGGAACACGCAGTCGACGGTACGAGACTATGGGGCGCGCAAGATTACTAGGATTTGCGCGCATAGGATTTGCATATCTATCGATTTTCTTCGGGTAATGGCGGCGTCGTGTGGCGCCAAGCGGGCCACACTTAATTTTGTGCCGCTCGATCGCCGTCACGAGGCAAGCGAGCAAGGCAAGTTGGCTCGTAGGCAACTTTAGGCCAATGCGTTTACCACATATGCGATAGACAACTTCGGACTTGTCTTTGCACATTGTGGAAAAGCTGGTGTTCCGATATGGGTCCGATCACCACAAAAGCCGAATGTGGACAGACAGCTCCTAGCGAGAAAATTCCAATGTTTTCCGTAATAAAAGGCATCGACTGGGGGATGCCGTGGCTGAATGTAAAGAGGATTATAGCTAGAAAGGCGGAAGAGACGCGCGAAAGATGGAAAGAAAAATGAGGCCGCGCAAGGTAGACGAGGGAAGTCTTGGTATTTCCAAAGTCACGCGACATTTACCTCGAAGGGGCTTCACCGGTCCGATAATAGGATCAGCGATGAGGTTTGCGGAAAATGCCGATAGTAAAAGCAGTCACGAGGAAAGGCGAGGACGGGCCCTTTGCGGGATCTAGGTTCACAGCATGCTCATTCTCCCCAACCAAAATGTCGCTCTCTTTGCTCAAATGTGAAAATGAGATTAAAAAGGACTCTGTTATCTTCACTTTGGGAGCGCCGAAGGGGAAGTTGAAATAGGACAAAATGCCCAGGTCGCGAATTGCATGCGCCCGTCGATGACGACGACACTGGTGACATGGTTCGTCAAGTAGTCGAGGCGCTTTTCCAGTATTGCGCCGGGTGGGTTCGTGACGCGTTCATACGGCCTCGAATGAAACGTCTTGGCAGACGAGGTCAAGGCTGGTAGATACACCTACAATGTTGCAGCTTCGTCATTGCAGCCTGTAACGCGTTAACACCCAATGCAGTTATAATTCAAGCACCTGCATAGTCCAAACGGCCTCCAGTGGTTGCGCGCTCGGCTTGTTTATCGCTGCAGTGTCTTCAATAGCCTGGCTGCATTCTATCCGGCGACTTCCTGCTGTCGCGAATTGGTTCACCGCCCGCTCATTATTTCCCTCATCAACGTCATTAAATCACGTATCTCTTGTTCCTACAGCCAGGTAGTTGAAGTAGCCTAGATCGGAGGAGACTATCGGATGAGACGATTTAGTGCCTGCGACGTGGTAATTTATGTGTCAGGCCAAGCAGACAAACGTGTGCGCTCACGTCAAGTGTTGCCATATATTCGTCCGCTTTGAAGCGCGCTTTATCGTCCGTGTCATCTGTCAAGCCGCGTGTTGGCCTTGGAGGTCAGGATGATTCGATCGAAGCCACGTAGATGCAACCAAGATGTCATTATCGAGTTCAATGGTGGTGAAATCCAATCAAAGAAATAGCACGCCAATGAATTGTCTGCGGAAAAGAGTTATCGCTTGACGAAGAGACCCTTTCGAGTCGGGAAGGAGCAGTCCACTGCATGCCCGGTGCTTCTTGAGCACCCTAACAGCCTACTGGCAACGTATATACAGGGACTCCTGGGCTCTCGAGTTGAGGGTTGGGCTGTCTCGGATTCCCGAAACTTCACCCTCCTTCTTCATCAGCAACTTCATCTTGCTCTCTTTTTCGACACTGCCTCCAGTTTTGGCGAGAACCCCAACCCCGTTCTTGCTATCATCCCAGCTAAATGCGAAGGACGCGTTGCCCGTAACAACTGCCAATCTTGCCGGGGCCAAATCAAGTCCTCGCTGAGGATTCGCGATAATTTGCACGAGAGTATACCGTAGAAGAGTGTGGTGGTAGACGGTGGGGAAGCAAAACTCGAGTCCTTCCGTTTTGATTCATCAGCACGATTAAGCAGTCGAATTAATTGGCGAACAACCTCGCAGCAGTCTGCTCTTGTATTCTTTACTCATCCTCATTTTACCATTCGGCTACCGCAAACACCCCGAAGGTTCTTCCACTGCTTTTCGCTTCAACTTCTCATTTCAATTCGGAAAGGATAGACGTGAAGGGTGAAGAGCATGGCGAAAGAACGAAACAGGGATATTAGCGTGCCGTCTCACCTCAACGAGAGCCACGGCCTTGGTGTTTCAAAGAATAACCAATTTGGCGCATTAGAAGCGTCAAAGAAAGTCATTCTCTGGAGCAAGCGGATAGCAGGCACTTGCAGAGGAAAAAACCTCCAGCGATGCGGAAAAGACTGGAGCGAGGCTTCGTAAAATTTCACAAATGTCTTTCAAGTCGACGGGTATGAAAGTGGAAACACTCATGAGAGGAATTACGAGAGCCAACCAGGGAGAACGAAGAAGCGAAGGAAGATTTTCCAATGTAGATATGCAATGAAGAAAAAGGGAGTGGAATGTAAAAATCCTTATCGAGAGAAATATCCCCGCCCAAACGCTCTTTTCGTTTACACTGCATCATCACTCTGTGTAGGTATTCCATTTTCATCCGCGTTCCGCACCTTCAACGCACCATCGCACACTTTTTATTCAGCTATCTAAGACTCTCTTGTGGAACATGAAAGGTGAAAACCTCTATGGAAGCCGGAAAGAGCTCCGGCACTTTGCGCTCTGATACTATATCCCAACGGTCTTTTTCGTAATGGCAAAGCGCAATGCTGTACATTGTGAAATGCTAGACATTTTTCAATGCGATAGCAAACCTCACCATGCCCTGTCGAACTATTTCTGCCAAGGTGAAGCTGCCTGGTGAAGAACACAAGCTTCGAGGCTGTCCGATTCGATGGTTCAATCCAATGGCAAAACTCGATAGTATTGATTCAGAATCAAAAGCATATTTCTTTGAATGTGCTGGTGAAGAACACAAGCTGCAATGCTATCCAATCGCATTGTCCAATCCTATGGCAAAAATTGATAGTATATTTATTCGGAATCGTCAAAGCTGCTAGGTCACGAAAAATGTTTCACCAAAGTCGCTACCGCAGCTTTGACGTTCCCACAAGTAGGATCACTGTAAAAGGATCGTTTCCGGCCACTAATGGTAGCGTTGTCGCTATTGAGCAGCACAAAACTGCAAGAGCCAGCGATGTTTCGCCCTGAACTTCTCCAGCCAGAAGATCCATCGTATTTAGCGAGGGAGGCTGCCTATTCGCAAACGCGGGAAGAAAACGCGAGCGGTACTTAAAATACAATTAAGGAAGGAAATCTTGTGAAGCTACGAAAATTAATCTCTCGTTGGCATTTATTGCAAACCCGGTTAGACAGCAAGGTAATTTCGTGGTTGAGACGGATAAACCAGTCCCGTTATCTGTCCCTCTCGTCGCTGGAGCAGCTGCCAACATTTATTACTCCCAGTCGGCGGAACGTTTTTTTTTTCACTTGGAAATTTCACGTCGTTAAAAGAACAGCCCGATCAAGCGAGCGGGTGTTCTCACTGCTGCGGATCGCTCACCCTACGTTTACAGTACATTATTTCCTCGCGGTTCGGCAGGTGACGCGCCATCTGCTGTCACGGGAAAAGGACCCGTCGGTGTTTTCGAAATCTGCGCGCTTGCCGATTCGCGAATGGCGCTTGCAGGACAAACAAGCACGCATATGGCGATCGGTAGGATACGAACGGGGGCAGGACAAGTGAGGGGGAGGGGGTTGCATAAAAATACGGGTGCGAAGGAACGAAGGCTGAACAAACTTCCGCCTGATACAGGTGTTGCTCAACTTCATTGCTGGGGTGTATCTAAACATGCAAGTATCCAAGACGAGACCGGTGGCCGGAAGACAAAATGTTGACATTTTGGGATGTTTGCTATTTTTGAAAAGTGGCCGAAAGGGTTGTAATGTGTGTTTTTTCAACTTGTGCACCATTTCAAGAGTCTATCCGATGGAAAAAATTTCGTCAACTACGAATGTCAGTGAGTTTTTTTTTTTCATCGACATGGGCATATGGAAAAAAAGTATTAAACATTCAGCCCTTTGCCTCTCTTTCGGCCACTTTTCAAGTGCACTTCCCGAGAGAATTATTGACATATCAGGATGAATCTAACGCAACTCTCCAAGGCCCGGTTCCACAACTCTCGGTTAACCGCGTTAACCAGAGTTTAGCCCGCTAAGCGTGGATCTGATTGCTCCACTCGCTCTTAAACTTCGGTTAACTCGACTAACCGAGCGTCGGGAGGCGCGCTTAAGTCTAGCAAACTTCTTTTTAAAACTCCTCATTAAATTAATGTCACTCGAATAGGATCTACGTTACGGCTGTTTGAAATTCCGTGATTTTGGCGATTCTGGAAACGTGGCCGAAAATGTAGACATTTTGTTTACTTTTACAACGCTTTATGTGCTTATAGGATGGAACGGTTTTAACCGATAACAAATATCGCTGAGTTTTTGTCGAAAGCTCAAATTATGTCGGCTACATAGTGGATAAAATGAAACTTTTGATCTTTGTATTTCCAAACGTCCTATCCGATGTAAAATCCGTTCTTGCCACCAGCAAAAAATCGATCATCCTAAAAATACGAGTACCAAAGCACATTTTCGGCACATCCCGATGCCCACTCTTTGGTTTTTCGATCCTCTTAGCATTTCCGAAGGTTTTTCTCGCAGAAAAAATGTTGATAGCCGCGCCAGGAATATTAGGTTGGTAAGAGGGCAGCCTGAGAAAACCTCCCAATGAGATCCCTCGCAAGTCTCGAGCACGAGTCGAAAAACAAAAAAGACCCGCTCGTGATTTAACTATCCGGGTTGTTCAACTGCTGGATGAAACGGAGGAGGTTTTCGCAGGAGGTATACTGCCTCGCGCCAAACAAAAAGTAGCCGAGGCGGGCTCTGTTTCATTCTCGGCTTAAAACGTATGAAAAAGGTAGAGGAAAGCCCGAGAGACGGAGATTCCCGATGGTGGATCGAGGAGAGGCGAAGGAAAGTGTAAAATTATCGCGAAGGGAGAGAACATTTTCTGGGAGAAGGCAGAGTCGGGAGAGACGGTGGGGCTCATCAACCACCGAGGCTCTTACTCCTTTTTCACCCCCAAGTGAGCAACGCGCACGGTTTTCGGCGGCAATAATCGTCTTGTTTTCGAAGCAAACGAAGCGTGGCCCGCTCTTTCTTCACGCCATTCCGCTACTCTCTTCTCCGCTTTCTTCTTTACTACCCCAGCGGTAAACCCGGCGTTTCCCACTTTGGTTTTCCTTCGGTTCTTTAAAGCTCGCGGATCAGCATCGCTGCAGCTTACAACGAATACGCTACATTTCATCCTAAATCGTGTCCTTTCCCCTCCACTTTTTTAACGTCGATCGAGCCTCTTGGCGCTATTATTTCGCCTCCAAAACGTAGCTGACAAATATAAATGTTCCCGCGCGATCGTTGTATCATGGAATCATAATTATAGGCTATTTATCAATCGGATAATCGTTAATTAAAAAAAACTTCAAACGTCAAATTTGGCAACAGTCCTCATGGCTAATATCTTAAATTTGACGTTGAGAAGTAGAAACATAACCGTGAGTAATAAATAAAAAATAGTTAAGTATTAAATTTAAAAAATGAAAAATATATATCGAGCCGAGAAAATTCGCAACTTCGACAAAATTCGTTTCATCAAATTCGGAAGTAAGAGTCACGAGTAATAAATAAAAAAAAAACCAAAATATTCCAAAGGAGATAAAAAATATTTATCAAACTGATAACTTCGATCGAATTAATTCCCTTCGTGCACAACTCGCGGAGGACCTTCGCCGCATTATCCATCGAACGTGTTTATTTTCTTCACCGATTGTGCTCCACGCCACAATTATTATATCGATACCTTACCACCCCCGTACGGGCGATCTTCCGTCGTAATTTCTCCGTACTTGCCGCATAGTGCAATCGCGTGCTCACTTTCTCGTTAAAAGAGCAAGAATTAATACGGTGCTCATAGGGATCGCTAGCGGGGTGCACACGCGACTCGAACCCTAACGGTTCATTATACGGTAAAAGCAGTCCCAGCTTGTGCAGCCTTCACAAAGAGAGAAAGAGAGCGTGAGCGGTGGCGACGACGAGCCCACTCGAGTGCAGAGTGCACTCCCGAGTGCAACGCGGCCGCGCGCCATGCTTTTCTTCTCCCACTCGCTCGCCCTTCGCACCGTTTATCACGGTCCAATGACGAGCGAGCTTTGGACCCAGAGCAGAAGTGACACGAAGAAACTTAAATGACTCACGAGTGAATGAAAAATGAGAAGGTCCGCGTGTACATGTACACTTTTTGTTAAGGGGCTGAAAAAAGGGGCCGTACAGCATCCCTCCCAGGATACCGCGAGAAGGTTGGCAGGGGAACAAGGGGTTGCGTGCTCTCATCACCGGTACATTGCTCCGCTGCTTCATCTTCAGGAGATCCGAGCCAGGAGAGCTTGCGATCGGGGCGGGAGAGACAGAAAGCAACAGGTTGCAAGTGGAATGCACAAGTGACAACCGTTGTGGAAGGTGGGGTGTGTGTAGTCGCGAGAGTTGACGCGACCCAGACAGTGGAAAGATCACGGAGTGTGTGTTTGGGTTTGCTTGGTTGGGCCTGTGGGTGGTTGTGAGCGCACGTATGTCATTGCGGCATCCTCTGGCCTCGAGGAGCGTCACCGAAAGTCCTTTTGGAAATATGGGATGTATAAATCGTATTCGAGCATTAGAAAGGGAATGATTGCTACGAGGTGAATTAAGGCATGCAAAACGAAATCAATTTGTAAGAAGCATTTATTTTTTCAACCAATAGATTCCGCATATTTCATCGGTTATTTTGTTTGCTTATTCATTTATTGAGTTGGTTTTTTTTCAAACTTTTACTTGGTAATTGGTTATTGCAATTGTAATGATTTATTATAATTATTGATTTGATTGGTAATTAATTATCATTATTGGTATACATAGTAAGCTGGATGAAAGTCATTGATTGGTGTTTGATTGAAGGAAGAAATTAATTCCCGGGGATATAAGTATCGAAGAACCCTTTCGTGATTTTCCTCGGAATTTATTTTTCGTTATCCTACGGAATGAAATATTTCCGCGAGAGAATGCTTCTGAGATTCGCCAAATTTATTCCCAATAAGAGGCAAAAGTCCTCGAATGAGCAATTACAAGATTCTCGCCACTTTTCTCTCCCTTTCACCATACCAAATTGTTCAACGTTCCTCCTAAGTGTCTTTCCTCGTTATCGGGAACGCAAAGAGAAGAAAATGCAGGAGACTGCAAGCGGGGTCGCGGGGGTAACGAGGAAAATGAAGGAAGCTCGCCAGGGTCGGTTGGATTCCAAATCTTGACAACGATACGGCAACCGAGTGAGCAAGAGTGAAAGCTCCTGGTGCAAAAAGACAGGGTAAAAGCGGCTTTTCTCATTTCGTAATAATGGTCGTGATGAGAATACGTCTCCGAGACTCGATGAGTACTGGGCTTTCTCTCGTTCGACATGGGCTACAAAAAACGAAATAAGGGATACAGAAAACCAATGGAAAATATTGTAGTAATAATGAGAAAAGGCAGGCTGCTCTGAAAGAAAAATGACAGGCTGGTTGTACATTGTAATAGTAATAGTAATAAAACTATTACATTCTCATTATAATAAAAATCCAATAATATATTGAATTATCAAATATAATATATTATTACGAAAATAATGTGAGGCCAGTTACATACAATAATAATGGCAATAATCCTAATAATAATAATCGTGAAATTAGTATATCACTATTTTAAAAAATTGAAAATAATATATCATCAAAATAATAATGAAATAACGAAAATTCGTACTATGCATGGAATAGTTACGCTGTCAGGGTGGCCGCGAAAAAATATTCCGAAGCTTTCCATTTTTCCACTCGTACTCTTTTCATTTTCGTATATATTTCCAAATTAATTGCGACTGCATAACTATAACGAGAGAAAGAGCGAGACGAAGGGCCGTTAGAACTTGTAAATTCCGCATAATTAGGTGGGTAAATACGCAAGGCAGGAAACAATTTAGCAGTGCCACGTCGTCAGCCATAGTTCGCGATTAAATTATATATTAATTAATAGATCATTTAATAAATTATAATTAATTCAAATCCTATGGTCATTATAATTTAATATATAATTATATCGTATGATATTATTAATATATCATTTAATAACTCATAATTGAATGAATTTATTTAATCGTAAGAAAAGTAGGTACCAAGGGATTGTACGATTATCCTTTTTTGTACAGTACACACATATTGTGTCGAATTGACCCAGTTGTCCCTTGTTGCACTCCCTATTCTGGCCAATTCCCTTCTTGTGGCAAAAATTTAACAAAAAAAACGAACCATTCTTTGAAAATTTGCTGCTTACCGTGATTGGTAATTAGGCTCGTGTCCTCGTGAGCTCTTTGATCTCTCATTTGTTGAAACCTGGCTCGAATGAAAATACGAGCGAGGTATATGTAACGGAGGAATGAGAGAAGAGAAGAAGGGTAATGTGGGGAAAACACTGTAAAGCTCCGAGAAGCTGAGAGGAAAATCTGAAAAAGCGTGGAGCGGGTAAACGAGGAAAAACGCGAGCCAGAACGGAAGAGAGGGACGAGAGAGAGAGAGAGAGAGAGAGAGAGAGGCAGAAAGAGGGAAAGGGACAGAGAGAACATGGAGGGGGGATTCGAAAAAGAGGGTCCAAACTAATTCAGTTCATTACCATAAATACTGCCGGAGGTGTTCGGTACCATACGGATTGTTCCACCTCTCTCAGTCTCTCAGTCTCTCTCTCTCTCTCTCTCTCTCTCTCTCTCTCTCTCTCTCTCTCTCTCTCTCTCTCTCTCTTTCTCTCTTCTGGAGAGAGCATCCCACGAGGATGGTCTTTGCGCGCGCTTCATTCGGTTTTTAAACCACTCGCACTCCCATATTTATCTCTGCTTTCGCGACCGGTAGCTGTCGCGTTTTATCCCCAATCTAGAGCGCGTTCATTTGCGCCGGTCCTCGCGTGCGTACACTCTCAACAGAGGGAGCGTTCATTCGCTATCGATATTGCATTTTGTCGTTTATCTATCGACACCTACACTTCCGGTAATATATGCTTATGCTTCTTTCAACCCCCAATGCTTCGAGCACCGCTCGCCCGCGGCCTATCGTCCTTCAATATTTTGGAAAAACTATGGTGTCAAGGAGAAAATTAAGAGCAAAAATATTGTGTTTTTCAATTGGAAAAAGAGGTCGATGCTTTTACGTTTATCTTTGCTTCAGTAATTATTTTTTTTTATTCTGCCCTCGTCCTATATTTTTGTATGTACAGTACCGCTCAAAAGTTTGGGTACACCAGTCGATATTTCTTGCAGCACTAAAAGTTCGACAGCTTCGTTAAAAAAAAAAGATAACCAAATTTAACGAACGGCGTTTTAAAGGGAACAAAATCAGCTTTGTTTTGTTTTTCTGAAAGATTTCTTATGATTTTTTTTCGACCCGGTACGTCCTTTTGTACGTGACTGTTTTTCGGCTATTTTTCGACCATCGAATAGTGAGCGCGTGACTTATGGAAAAAAATCTTGTCATTTTTATCCATGGTGAACTTGAAAAGGGTAGCAGAAGCTCCATTTTCGGTTTTTAAAAAGTTTCGTACGATTTTTTTTCGCACAGTTCTTTCATTTTTGGCTAAAAAAAGACAAATTTTGGAAAATGCAACATAACTCAAGAACTATAGGGTTTAAGAGGGAATATCAAAGATAAAAAAAGTTGCGTAAGTTTGTACTAAATCGACTGGAATTTTTTCAGATTTTTCCTGTGAGATTTTTTTTTTTACTGTTTTCACTCGAAACTCTGATGAGTAGGATGGCTTTACCCGAAAAGTATGGCGTTTAGGACAAAATATCAAGGGAAGAAACATTTTTAATTTTCGATTTTTAATGCGCTCGAATTTTTTCATAATATTTTGTGAAATTTTTGTTCGACATTTTTTTGGCCGAATCTCGGAGAATCGTCCAAACAATTGATTGGCTTATCTTGAAAAATATTAAGTTAGAGACAAAATATCTGGATAGGAAAATGTTGCAGTGTTTCGTTTTGAATATGTTGAATTTTTTTCAGATTTTTTTCGAAATTTTTTATACAATGTTTTTTTCCAGGTCGTTAGGAGCTTTTGAAATATCGTTAAAAAAAAAGTGGAACAAAATCTGCAATAATTTCAACGTTTTTAAAACGAAACACCGCAACATTTCCCCCTCTTGATATTTTGTCTCTAACTAAATAGTCTTCCGGATATGCCAATCAGCTTTTTGAACGATTCTACAAGATTCGGCGAAACAATTTCCAAACAAATTTCCAAAAAAATTCTGAAAAAATCCAAGCAAATTTAGAATCGAAAATTAAAAGAGTTACTTCTCCTGATATTTCATCTTAAACGCCATACTTTTCGAGTTAAGCCATCCTACTCATCAGTGTTTCGAGCGAAAATAGTAAAAAAAAACCTCTAACAGGAAAATTCTTTAAAAAATCCAGGCGATCCAGTATGAACTTACGCAACTTTTTACATCTCTGACATTTCCTCTCAAACCCTATAGTTCTCGAGTTACGTTGCATTTTCCCAAATTTGTCTTTTTTTAGCTAAAAATAAAACAACTTTGCGAAAAAAAATCGTACCAAACTTTTCAGAAAACGAAAATGGAGCTTCTGCTATCCCTTTCAAGTTTATCATGAATGAAAATGAGAAAATATTTTCCATAAGTTAGGCGCCCAATTCTCAATGGACGAAAAATAGCCGAAAAACGGTCAGGTACAAAAGTGCGTACTGGGTCGAAAAAAAGTGTCAGTGAAGTTAGCAGAGCATTTGCCAGCAGATCAAAATTAAGTGAGAGTTCTCTTGGCATGCAGTTGAGTTCTATAGTTCTTGATGGTTTTTAGCAATAGTTCTGGTGATTTTGTCCAAAAAAAGGTGATTGATAAAATGCTCTGCTAACTTCCCGTAGCAGATCATTGTGCAGAAAACCATAGATTACCGGGAGTTCTTTCTACATGCGGTTGAGTTCTATAGTTCCTGATAAATTTTAGCAATAGTTCTGGTGATTTTGCCAAAAAAAAAGTGACGGAATTTTTTTTGTGTATCTTCCGATAAAAATATGCTGATGGATAGGCGTGAGTTCTGGGTGCTATTTGTGTGAGATATTATGGTTTTGGTATTGTGTGATGGATTTGAGAATCGTTCTGGCTTCCAGCTATTGTAAATAATTGATACAATTGTTTATTAATATCTCAACTATACAAGGGTGCTCTGCTGATGGGTAGACGTCAGTTCCAGGTGCTTTCTGTGTAAGATATTATAGTTTTGGTATTGTTTGATGTATTTGAAAATAGTTCTGGCTTCCAGCTATTTTCAAATAATAGTTAAAAATGTTTATAAATTTCTCAACTATACAAGTGTGCTCTGCTGAAGGATAGGCATGAGTTCCAGGTGCTTTTTGTTCGAGATATTATAGTTTTAGTATTGATCGATGCATTTGAAAATAGTTCTGGCTTCCAGCTACTTTCAAATAATTATTAAAAATGTTTACCAGCACCTCAACTATACAAGTGTGCTCTGCTGATGAATAGGGATGAGTTCCAGGTGCTTTTTGGGTGGGATATTATTGTTTTGGTATTATTTGATGTATTTGTGAAAAGTTCTGGCTTCCAGCTATTTTGAAATAATTATTTCAAATGTTTATAAATATCTCAACTATACAAGTGTGCTCTGCTGAGGGATAGGCATGAGTTCCAGGTGCTTTTTGGGTGGGATATTATTGTTTTGGTATTATTTAATGTATTGGTGAATAGTTCTGGCTTTCAGCTGATTTGAAATGATTATTAAAAATGTTTATCAGTATCTCAACTATACAATGGGGCTCTGCTGATGGATAGGCGTTAGTTCCAGGTGCTTTTAGTTTGAGATATTATAGTTTAGGCATTGTTTGATGTAATTGTGGAGAGTTCTGGTTTCCAGCTATTTTGAAATAATTATTTAAAATGTTTATTAGTATCTCAACTATACAAGTGTGCTCTGCTGAGGGATAGGCATGAGTTCCTGGTGCTTTTTGGGCGGGATATTATTGTTTTGGTATTGTTTAATGTATTTGAGAATAGTTCTGTCTCCCAGCTATTTTGAAATAATTGTTAAAAATGTTTATAAATATTTCAACTATACAAGTGTGCTCTGCTGAGGGATAGGCATGAGTTCCAGGTGCTTTTTGGGTGGGATATTATTGTTTTGGTATTGTTTTATGTATTTGTGAATAGTTCTGGCTTCCAGCTATTTTGGAATAATTATTAAAAATGTTTATTAGTATCTCAACTATACAAGTGTGCTCTGCTGAGGGATAGGCATGAGTTCCAAGTGCTTTTTGGGCGGGATATTATTGTTTTGGTATTGTTAGATGTACTTAGAATAGTTCTGTCTTCCAGCTGTTTTCAAATAATTGTTAAAAATGTTTATAAATATCTCAACTATACAAGTGTGCTCTGCTGAGGGATATGCATGAGTTCCAGGTGCTTTTTGGGCGGGATATTATTGTTTTGGTATTGTTAGATGTACTTGAGAATAGTTCTGTCTTCCAGCTGTTTTCAAATAATTGTTAAAAATGTTTATAAATATCTCAACTATACAAGTGTGCTCTGCTGAGGGATAGGCATGGGTTCCAGGTGCTTTTTGAGTTGAATATTATTGATTTGGTATTGTTTGAAGTATTTGAGAATAGTTCTGGCTTTCAGCTATTTTCAAATAATTGTTAAAAATGTGTATAATTATCTCAAATATACAAGTGTGCTCTGCTGAAGGAAAGGCATGAGTTTCAGGTGCTTTTAGGGTAGGATATTATTGTTTTGGTATTATTTGATGTATTTGTGAATAGTTCTGACTTCCACCTATTTTAAAATAATTAATAAAAATGTTTATTAGTATCTGAAGTATACAAGTGTGCTCTGCTGAGGGATAGGCATGAGTTCCAGGTGCTTTTTGGGCGGGATGTTATTGTTTTGGTACTGTTCGATGTATTTCTGAATAGTTCTGGCTTCCAGCTATTTTGAAATAAATGTTAAAAATGTTTATAAATATCTCAACTGTACAGGTGTGCTCTGCTGAGGGATAGGCATGAGTTCCAGGTGCGTTTTGGGTGGGATATTATTGTTTTGGTATTATTTGATGTATTTGTGAATAGTTCTGGCTTCGAGCTATTTTGAAATAATTATTTAAAATGTTTATAAATATCTCAACTATACAAGTGTGCTCTGCTGAGGGATAGGCACGAGTTCCAGGTACTTTTTGGGTGGGATATTATTGTTTTGGTATTATTTGATGTATTTGTGAATAGTTCTGGCTTCCAGCTGATTTGAAATGATTATTAAAAATGTTTATCAGTATCTCAACTATACAAGGGTGCTCTGCTGATGGATAGGCGTTAGTTTAAGGTGCTTTTAGTGTGAGATATTATAGTTTAGGAATTGTTTGATGTATTGAGGAATAGTTCTGTCTTCCAGCTATTTTCAAAGAATTGTTAAAAATGTATATAAATATCTCAACTATACAAGTGTGCTCTGCTGAGGGATAGGCATGAGTTCCAGGTGCTTTTTGGGTTGGATATTATTGATGTGGTATTGTTTGATGTATTTGAGAATAGTTCTGGCTTCCAGCTATTATGCAATAATTATTGAAAATGTTTATTAGTATCTCAACTATAGAAGTGTGCTCTGCTGAGAGATAGGCATGAGTTCCAGGTGCTTTTTGGGTTGGATATTATTGATTTGGTATTGTTTGATGTATTTGAGAATAGTTCTGGCTTCCAGGTATTTTCAAATACTTGTTAAAAATGTGTATAAAGATCTCAACTATACAAGTGTGCTCTGCTGAGGGATAGGCATGAGTTCCAGGTGCTTTTTCGGTGGGATATTATTGTTTTGGGATTATTTGATGTATTTTCGAATAGTTCTGGCTTCCAGCTATTATGAAATAATTATTAAAAATGTTTATAAATATCTCAACTATACAAGTGTGCTCTGCTGAGGGATAGGCATGAGTTCCAGGTGCTTTTTGGGTTGAATATTATTGATTTGGTATTGTTTGAAGTATTTGAGAATAGTTCTGGCTTTCAGCTATTTTCAAATAATTGTTAAAAATGTGTATAAATATCTCAACTATACAAGTGTGCTCTGCTGAAGGATAGGCATGAGTTCCAGGTGCTTTTAGGGTAGGATATTATTGTTTTGGTATTATTTGATGTATTTGTGAATAGTTCTGACTTCCACCTATTTTAAAATAATTAATAAAAATGTTTATTAGTATCTCAAGTATACAAGTGTGCTCTGCTGAGGGATAGGCATGAGTTCCAGGTGCTTTTTGGGCGGGATGTTTTTGTTTTGGTACTGTTTGATGTATTTGTGAATAGTTCTGGCTTCCAGCTATTTTCAAATAATTGTTAAAAATGTTTATCAATATCTCAACTGTACAGGTGTGCTCTGCTGAGAGATAGGCATGAGTCCCAGGTGCGTTTTGGGTGGGATATTATTGTTTTGGTATTGTTTGATGTATTTGAGAATAGTTCTGGCTTCCAGCTATTTTCAAATAATTGTTAAAAATGTGTATAAATATCTCAACTTTACAAGTGTGCTCTGCTGAGGGATAGGCATGAGTTCCAGGTGCTTTTTGGGTGGGATATTATTGTTTTGGTATTATTTAATGTATTTGTGAATAGTTCTGGCTTCCAGCTGATTTGAAATGATTATTAAAAATGTTTATCAGTATCTCAACTATACAATGGTGCTCTGCTGATGGATAGGCGTTAGTTCCAGGTGCTTTTAGTTTGAGATATTATAGTTTGTTTGGGTTGATGTGGTTGTGAAGAGTTCTGGTTTCCAGCTATTTTGAAAAAATTATTTAAAATGTTTATTAGTATCTCAACTATACAAGTGTGCTCTGCTGAGGGATAGGCATGAGTTCCTGGTGCTTTTTGGGCGGGATATTATTGTTTTGGTATTGTTTGATGTACTTGAGAATAGTTCTGTCTCCCAGCTATTTTGAAATAATTGTTAAAAATGTTTATAAATATCTCAACTATACAAGTGTGCTCTGCTGATGGATAGGCATGAGTTCCAGGTGCTTTTTGGGTGTGATATTATTGTTTTGGTATTGTTTGATGTAATTGTGAATAGTTCTGGCTTCCAGCTATTTTGAAATAATTATTAAAAATCTTTATTAGTATCTCAACTATACAAGTGTGCTCTGCTGAGGGATAGGCAGAGTTCCAAGTGCTTTTTGGGCGGGATATTATTGTTTTGGTATTGTTAGATGTACTTGAGAATAGTTCTGTCTTCCAGCTGTTTTCAAATAATTGTTAAAAATGTTTATAAATATCTCAACTATACAAGTGTGCTCTGCTGAGGGATAGGCATGAGTTCCAGGTGCTTTTTGGGCGGGATGTTATTGTTTTGGTACTGTTTGATGTATTTGTGAATAGTTCTGGCTTCCAGCTATTTTTAAATAATTGTTAAAAATGTTTATAAATATCTCAACTGTACAGGTGTGCTCTGCTGAAGGAAAGGCATGAGTTTCAGGTGCTTTTAGGGTAGGATATTATTGTTTTGGTATTATTTGATGTATTTGTGAATAGTTCTGACTTCCACCTATTTTAAAATAATTAATAAAAATGTTTATAAGTATCTGAAGTATACAAGTGTGCTCTGCTGAGGGATAGGCATGAGTTCCAGGTGCTTTTTGGGCGGGATGTTATTGTTTTGGTACTGTTCGATGTATTTGTGAATAGTTCTGGCTTCCAGCTATTTTGAAATAAATGTTAAAAATGTTTATAAATATCTCAACTGTACAGGTGTGCTCTGCTGAGGGATAGGCATGAGTTCCAGGTGCGTTTTGGGTGGGATATTATTGTTTTGGTATTATTTGATGTATTTGTGAATAGTTCTGGCTTCGAGCTATTTTGAAATAATTATTTAAAATGTTTATAAATATCTCAACTATACAAGTGTGCTCTGCTGAGGGATAGGCACGAGTTCCAGGTACTTTTTGGGTCGGATATTATTGTTTTGGTATTATTTGATGTATTTGTGAATAGTTCTGGCTTCCAGCTGATTTGAAATGATTATTAAAAATGTTTATCAGTATCTCAACTATACAAGGGTGCTCTGCTGATGGATAGGCGTTAGTTTAAGGTGCTTTTAGTGTGAGATATTATAGTTTAGGAATTGTTTGATGTATTGAGGAATAGTTCTGTCTTCCAGCTATTTTCAAAGAATTGTTAAAAATGTATATAAATATCTCAACTATACAAGTGTGCTCTGCTGAGGGATAGGCATGAGTTCCAGGTGCTTTTTGGGTTGGATATTATTGATGTGGTATGGTTTGATGTATTTGAGAATAGTTCTGGCTTCCAGCTATTATGCAATAATTATTGAAAATGTTTATTAGTATCTTAACTATAGAAGTGTGCTCTGCTGCGAGATAGGCATGAGTTCCAGGTGCTTTTTGGGTTGGATATTATTGATTTGGTATTGTTTGATGTATTTGAGAATAGTTCTGGCTTCCAGCTATTTTCAAATACTTGTTAAAAATGTGTATAAAGATCTTAACTATACAAGTGTGCTCTGCTGAGGGATAGGCATGAGTTCCAGGTGCTTTTTCGGTGGGATATCATTGTTTTGGTATTATTTGGTGTATTTTCGAATAGTTCTGGCTTCCAGCTATTTTGAAATAATTATTAAAAATGTTTATAAATATCTCAACTATACAAGTGTGCTCTGCTGAGGGATAGGCATGAGTTCCAGGTGCTTTTTGGGTGGGATATTATTGCTTCTGTATTGTTTGATGTATTTGAGAATAGTTCTGGCTTCCAGCTATTTTCAAATAATGGTTAAAAATGTTTATAAATATCTCAACTACACAAGTGTGCTCTGCTGAGGGATAGGCAGGAGGTCCAGGTGCTTTTTGGGTTGAATATTATTGATTTGGTATTGTTTGAAGTATTTGAGAATAGTTCTGGCTTTCAGCTATTTTCAAATAATTGTTAAAAATGTGTATAAATATCTCAACTATACAAGTGTGCTCTGCTGAAGGATAGGCATGAGTTCCAGGTGCTTTTAGGGTAGGATATTATTGTTTTGGTATTATTTGATGTATTTGTGAATAGTTCTGACTTCCACCTATTTTAAAATAATTAATAAAAATGTTTATTAGTATCTCAAGTATACAAGTGTGCTCTGCTGAGGGATAGGCATGAGTTCCAGGTGCTTTTTGGGCGGGATGTTTTTGTTTTGGTACTGTTTGATGTATTTGTGAATAGTTCTGGCTTCCAGCTATTTTGAAATAATTGTTAAAAATGTTTATAAAAATCTCAACTGTACAGGTGTGCTCTGCTGAAGGATAGGCATGAGTCCCAGGTGCGTTTTGGGTGGGATATTATTGTTTTGGTATTGTTTGATGTATTTGAGAATAGTTCTGGCTTCCAGCTATTTTCAAATAATTGTTAAAAATGTGTATAAATATCTCAACTATACAAGTGTGCTCTGCTGAGGGATAGGCATGAGTTCCAGGTGCTTTTTGGGTTGGCTATTATTGTTTGGGTATTATTTGATGTATTTGTGAAAAGTTCTGGCTTCCAGCTATTTTGAAATAATTATTTTAAATGTTTATAAATATCTCAATTATACAAGTGGGCTCTGCTGAGGGATAGGCATGAGTTCCAGGTGCTTTTAGTGTGAGATATTATAGTTTAGGCATTGTTAGATGCATTGAGGAATAGTTCTGTCTTCCAGCTATTTTCAAATAATTGTTAAAAATGTAGATAAATATCTCAACTATACAAGTGTGCTCTACTGAGGGATAGGCATGAGTTCCAGGTGCTTTTCGGGTTGGATATTATTGATTTGGTATTGCTTGATGTATTTGAGATCAGTTCTGGCTTCCAGCTATTTTGAAATAATTATTGAAAATGTTTATTAGTATCTCAACTATAGAAGTGTGCTCTGCTGAGGAATAAGCATAAGTTCCAGGTGCTTTTTGGGTTCGATATTATTGATTTGGTATTGTTTGATGTATTTGAGAATAGTTCTGGCTTCCAGCTATTTTCAACCAATTGTTAAAAATGTAGATAAATATCTCAATTATACAAGTGTGCTCTGCTGAGGGATAGGCATGAGTTCCAGGTGCTTTTTGGGTTGGATATTATTGATTTGGTATTGCTTGATGTATTTGAGAATAGTTCTGGCTTCCAGCTATTTTGCAATAATTATTGAAAATGTTTATAAGTATCTCAACTATAGAAGTGTGCTCTGCTGAGAGATAGGCATGAGTTCCAGGTGCTTTTTGGGTTGGATATTATTGATTTGGTATTGTTTGATGTATTTGAGAATAGTTCTGGCTTCCAGCTATTTTCAAATAATTGTTAAAAATGTGTATAAATATCTCAACTATACAAGTGTGCTCTGCTGAGGGATAGGCATGAGTTCCACGTGCTTTTTGAGTGGGATATTATTGTTTTGGTATGGTTTGATGTATTTGCGATTAGTTTTGGCTTCCAGCTAATTTGAAAAAAATATTAAAAATGTTTATTAGGATCTCAACTATACAAGTGTGCTCTGCTGAGGGATAGGCATGAGTTTCATGTGCTTTTTGGGTTGGATATTATTGATTTCGTCTTATTTGATGTATTTGTGAATAGTTCTGGCTTCCAGCTATTTTGAAATAATTATTAAAAATGTTTAACAGTATCTCAACTATACAATGGTGCTCTGCTGGTCGATAGGAGTTAGTTCCAGGTGCTTTTAGTGTGAGATGTTATAGTTTAGGCATTGTATGATGGATTTGGAAATAGTTCTGGCTTTCAGCTGTTTACAATTAACTGATAAAATCGTTCATTAATATCCCAACTATAGAAGTATGCTCTGCTAATGGATTGGCGCCGATCCATCAGCAGAGTAGACTTGTATACGTGAGATATCAATAAACATTTTGAACAATTATCTGAAAATAGCTGAAAGACAGACCTATTCTTGAATACATCAAAGAATACTTAAAGTATAATATTTAACACGAAAACACCTGGAACTCACGCCCATCCATCAGCAGAGCACACGTGTATAGTTGAGATATTAATAAACATTTTTAACATTTATTTGAACATAGCTAGAAGCCGGAGCTAATCTCAAATATATCGAACACTACCTAAATTATAATATCTCATACAAAAAGCACCAGGAACTATCGCCTATCCATCAGCAGAGCACACTTGTATAGTTGAGACCTTCATACAGATTTTTAACAATTATTTACAAATTTCTGGAAGTAAGAACTATTCCCAAATACATCAAACAATACCCAAATTATAATATCCCACACAAAAGCACCTGGAACTAACGCTTTTCCATCAGCAGAGCACACTTGTAGAGTTGAGATGCTGATAAACATTTGTAGTAATTATTTTAAAATAGCTGGAAGCCAGAACTATTCTCAAATACATCAAACAATACCGAAAAAATAATATGCCACCCAAAAAGCACCTGGAACTCATGCCTATCCCTCAGCAGAGCACACTTGTATAGTTGAGATGCTGATAAAGATATTTAATAATTATTTCAAAATAGCTGGAAGCCAGACCGATTCTTAAATACATCAAACAATACCAAAACAATAACATCCTACCCAAAAGCACCTGGATCTCATGCCTATCCCTCAGCAGAGCACACGTGTATAGTTGAGATGCTGATAAACATTTATAATAACGATTTGAAAATAGCTGGAAGCCAGAACTATTCTCTAATACATCAAACAATACCAAAACAATAATATCCCACGCAAAAAGCACCTGGAACTCATGCCTATCTCTCAGCAGAGCACACTTGTATAGTTGAGATGCTGATAAACATTTTTAATAATTATTTGAAAATAGCTGGAAGCCAGAACTGATCTCAAATACATCAAACAATACCAAAACTATAATATCCCCCCCAAAAACACCTGGAACTCATGCCGATCCCTCAGCAGAGCACGTTTGTATCGTTGAGATGCTGATAAACATTTGTAATTATTATTTGAAAATGCATGGAAGCCAGAACTATTCTTCAATAGATCAAACAATACCAAAACTATAATATCTCACACAAATAGCATCTGGAACGAACGCCTATCCATCAGCAGAGCACCATTGTATAATTGAGATACTGATAAACATTTTTAACAATTATTTCAAAATAGATGGAACCCAGAACTATTCTCAAGTACATCAAACAATATCAAAACAATAATATCCCTTCCAAAAACAACCTGGAACTCATGCCTAGCCCTCAGCAGAGCACACTTGTATAGTTGAGATTTTAATAAACATTTTTAACATTTATTTGAAAATTGCTGGAAGACAACTATTCTCAAATACATCAAGCAATACCAAAACAATAATATCCCACTCAAAAATCGCCTGGAACTCATTCCTATCCCTCAGCAGAGCACACATGTATAGTTGAGATATTTATAAACATTTTTAATAATTATTTCAAATTAGCTGGAAGCCAGAACTATTCACTAATACATCAAACAATACTAAAACAATAGTATCCCACACAAAACGCTCCTGGAACTCATGCCTATCCCTCAGCAGAGCACACTTGTATAGTTGAGATATTAATAAACATTTTTTACAATTATTTGAAAATAGCTGGAAGCCAGAACTATTCTTAAATACATCAAACAATACCGAATCAATAATATCCCACACAAAAAGCTCCTGGAACTCATGCCTATCCCTCAGCAGAGCACACTTTTATAGTTCAGATATTTATACACATTTTTAACAATTATTTGAAAATAGCTGGAAGCCAAAACTATTCACAAATACATCAAACAATACCAAAACAATAATATCCCACACAAAAAGCTCCTGGAACTCATGCCTATCCCTCAGCAGAGCACACTTCTATAGTTGAGATACTGATAAACATTTTCAATAATTATTTCACAATAGCTGGAAGCCACAACTATTCACAAATACATCAAACAATACCAAAACAATAATATCCCACCCAAAAAGCACCTGGAACTCATGCCTATCCCTCAGCAGAGCACACTTGTATAGTTGAGATATTTATAAACATTTTTTACATTTATTTGAAAATAGCTGGAAGCCGGGACTATTTTTAAGTATATCAAACAATACCGAAACTATAATATCTCACGCAAAAACCACCTGGAACTATAGCCTATCCATCAGCAGAGCACACTTGTATAGTTGAGATATTATTAAACATTTTTAACAATTATTTAAAAATAGCTGGAAGACAGAACTATTCCTAAATACATCAAACAATGCCTAAACTATGATATCTCACACTAAAAGCACCTGGAACTAACGCCTATCCTTCAGCAGAGCACCCTTGGATAGTTGAGATACTCATAAACATTTTTAATAATTGTTTTAAAATAGCTGGAAGCCAGAACTATTCTCAAATACATCGAGCAATATCAAAACAATAATATCCCACCCAAAAAGCACCTGGAACTCATGCCTATCCCTCAGCAGAGCACACTTGTATAGTTGAGATATTTATGAACATTTTTAACAATTATTTCAAAATGGCTGGAAGACAGAACTATTCTCAAGTACATCAAACAATACCGAAACAATAATATCCCGCCCAAAAAGCACCTGGAACTCATGGCTATCCTTCAGCAGAGCACACTTGTATAGTTGAGATACTAATAAACATTTTAAATAATTATTTCAAAATAGCTGGAAGCCAGAACTATTCACAAATACATGAAACAATACCAAAACAATGATATCCCAGCCAAACAGCACCTGGAACTCGTGCCTATCCTTCAGCAGAGCACACTTGCATAGTTGAGATATTTATACACATTTTTAACAATTATTTAAAAATAGCTGGAAGCCAGAACTATTCTCAAATACATCAAACAATACCAAATCAATAATATCCACCCCAAAAAGCACCTGGAACTCATGCCTATCTCTCAGCAGAGCACACTTCTATAGTTGAGATACTAATAAACATTTTCAATAATTATTTCAAAATGGCTGGAAGCCAGAACTATTCTCAAATACATCAAACAATACCAAATCAATAATATCCAACCCAAAAAGCACCTGGAACTCATGCCTATCCCTCAGCAGAGCACACTTGTATAGTTGAGATATTTATCTACATTTTTAACAATTATTTGAAAATAGCTGGAAGACAGAACTATTCCTCAATACATCAAACAATGGCTAAACTATAATATCTCACACTAAAAGCACCTGGAACTAACGCCTATGCATCAGCAGAGCACCCTTGTATAGTTGAGATACTGATAAACATTTTTAATCATCATTTCAAATCAGCTGGACGCCAGAACTATTCACAAATACATCAAATAATACCAAAACAATAATATCCCACCCAAAAAGTACCTGGAACTCATGCCTATGCCTCAGCAGAGCACACTTGTATAGTTGAGATATTTATAAACATTTAAAATAATTATTTCAAAATAGCTCGAAGCCAGAACTATTCACAAATACATCAAATAATACCAAAACAATAATATCCCACCCAAAACGCACCTGGAACTCATGCCTATCCCTCAGCAGAGCACACCTGTACAGTTGAGATATTTATAAACATTTTTAACAATTATTTAAAAATAGCTGGAAGCCAGAACTATTCACAAATACATCAAACAGAACCAAAACAATAATATCCCACCCAAAAAGCACCTGGAACTCATGCTTATCCCTCAGCAGAGCACACTTCTATAGTTGAGATATCTATAAACATTTTTAACAATTATTTGAAAATAGCTGGAAGCCAGAACTATTCTCAAATACATCAAACAATACCAAATCAATAATATCCCACCCAAAAAGCACCTGGAACTCATGCTTATCCCTCAGCAGAGCACACTTCTATAGTTGAGATACTAATAAACATTTTTAATAATTATTTCAAAATAGCTGGAAGCCAGAACTATTCACAAATACATCAAACAATACCAACACAATAATATCCCACCCAAACAGCACCTGGAACTCATGCCTATCCCTCAGCAGAGCACACTTGTATAGTTGAGATATTTAAAACCATTTTAAATAATTATTTCAAAATAGCTGGAAGCAAGAACTATTCGAAAATACATCAAATAATACCAAAACAATAATATCCCACCCAAAAAGCACCTGGAACTCATGCCTATCCCTCAGCAGAGCACACTTGTGTAGTTGAGATATTTATAAACATTTTTAACAATTATTTGAAAATAGCTGGAAGACAAAACTATTCTCAAGTACATCAAACAATACCGAAACAATAATATCCCGCCCAAAAAGCACCTGGAACTCATGGCTATCCTTCAGCAGAGCACACTTGTATAGTTGAGATACTAATAAACATTTTAAATAATTATTTCAAAATAGCTGGAAGCCAGAACTATTCACAAATACATGAAACAATACCAAAACAATGATATCCCAGCCAAACAGCACCTGGAACTCATGCCTATCCTTCAGCAGAGCACACTTGCATAGTTGAGATATTTATACACATTTTTAACAATTATTTAAAAATAGCTGGAAGCCAGAACTATTCTCAAATACATCAAACAATACCAAATCAATAATATCCACCCCAAAAAGCACCTGGAACTCATGCCTATCTCTCAGCAGAGCACACTTCTATAGTTGAGATACTAATAAACATGTTCAATAATTATTTCAAAATGGCTGGAAGCCAGAACTATTCTCAAATACATCAAACAATACCAAATCAATAATATCCAACCCAAAAAGCACCTGGAACTCATGCCTATCCCTCAGCAGAGCACACTTGTATAGTTGAGATATTTATCTACATTTTTAACAATTATTTGAAAATAGCTGGAAGACAGAACTATTCCTCAATACATCAAACAATGGCTAAACTATAATATCTCACACTAAAAGCACCTGGAACTAACGCCTATGCATCAGCAGAGCACCCTTGTATAGTTGAGATACTGATAAACATTTTTAATCATCATTTCAAATCAGCTGGACGCCAGAACTATTCACAAATACATCAAATAATACCAAAACAATAATATCCCACCCAAAAAGTACCTGGAACTCATGCCTATGCCTCAGCAGAGCACACTTGTATAGTTGAGATATTTATAAACATTTAAAATAATTATTTCAAAATAGCTCGAAGCCAGAACTATTCACAAATACATCAAATAATACCAAAACAATAATATCCCACCCAAAACGCACCTGGAACTCATGCCTATCTCTCAGCAGAGCACACTTCTATAGTTGAGATATCTATAAACATTTTTAACAATTATTTGAAAATAGCTGGAAGCCAGAACTATTCTCAAATACATCAAACAATACCAAATCAATAATATCCCACCCAAAAAGCACCTGGAACTCATGCTTATCCCTCAGCAGAGCACACTTCTATAGTTGAGATACTAATAAACATTTTTAATAATTATTTCAAAATAGCTGGAAGCCAGAACTATTCACAAATACATCAAACAATACCAACACAATAATATCCCACCCAAACAGCACCTGGAACTCATGCCTATCCCTCAGCAGAGCACACTTGTATAGTTGAGATATTTAAAACCATTTTAAATAATTATTTCAAAATAGCTGGAAGCAAGAACTATTCGAAAATACATCAAATAATACCAAAACAATAATATCCCACCCAAAAAGCACCTGGAACTCATGCCTATCCCTCAGCAGAGCACACTTGTGTAGTTGAGATATTTATAAACATTTTTAACAATTATTTGAAAATAGCTGGAAGACAAAACTATTCTCAAGTACATCAAACAATACCAAAACAATAACATCCCGCACAAAAAACACCTGGAACTCAAGCCTATCCCTCAGCAGAGCACACTTGTATACTTGAGATACTAATAAACATTTTAAATTATTATTTCAAAATAGCTGGACGTCAGAACTATTCACAAATACATCAAATAATACCAAAACAATAATATCCTACCCAAAAAGCACCTGGAACTCATGCCTATCCCTCAGCAGAGCACACTTGTATAGTTGAGATATTTATAAACATTTTTAACAATTATTTGAAAATAGCTGAAAGCCAGAACTATTCTCAAATACATCAAACAATACCAAATCAATAATATTCAACCCAAAAAGCACCTGGAACCCATGCCTATCCTTCAGCAGAGCACACTTCTATAGTTGAGATACTAATAAACATTTTTAATAATTATTTCAAAATAGCTGGAAGCCAGAACTATTCACAAATACATCAAACAATACCAAAACAATAATATCCCACCCAAAAAGCACCTGGAACTCATGCCTATCCCTCAGCAGAGCACACTTGTATAGTTGAGATATTTAAAAACATTTTAAATAATTATTTCAAAATAGCTGGAAGCCAGAACTATTCGAAAATACATCAAATAATACCAAAACAATAATATCCCACCCAAAAAGCACCTGGAACTCATGCCTATCCCTCAGCAAAGCACACTTGTGTAGTTGAGATATTTATAAACATTTTTAACAATTATTTGAAAACAGCTGGAAGACAGAACTATTCTGAAGTTCATCTAACAATACCAAAACAATAATATCCCGCCCAATAAGCACCTGGAACTCATGCCTATCCTTCAGCAGAGCACACTTGTATAGTTCAGATACTAATAAACATTTATAATAATTATTTCAAAATAGCTGGAAGCCAGAACTATTCACAAATACATCTACCAATACCAAAACAATAATATCCCACCCAAAAAGCACCTGGAACTCATGCCTATCCCTCAGGAGAGCACACTTGTATAGTTGAGATATTTATAAACATTTTTAACAATTATTTCAAAATAGCTGGGAGACAGAACTATTCTCAAGTACATCAAACAATACCAAAACAATAATATCCCGCCCAAAAAGCACCAGGAACTCATATCTATCCCTCAGCAGAGCGCACTTGTATAGTTGAGATACTAATAAACATTTTAAATAATTATTTCAAAATAGCTCGAAGCCAGAACTATTCACAAATACATCAAATAATACCAAAACAATAATATCCCACCCAAAACGCACCTGGAACTCATGCCTATCCCTCAGCAGAGCACACCTGTACAGTTGAGATATTTATAAACATTTTTAACAATTATTTAAGAATAGCTGGAAGCCAGAACTATTCACAAATACATCAAACAGTACCAAAACACTAATATCCCACCCAAAAAGCACCTGGAACTCATGCTTATCCCTCAGCAGAGCACACTTCTATAGTTGAGATATCTATAAACATTTTTAACAATTATTTGAAAATAGCTGGAAGACAAAACTATTCCCAAGTACATCAAACAATGCCAAAACAATAACATCCCGCACAAAAAGCACCTGGAACTCATGCCTATCCCTCAGCAGAGCACACTTGTATACTTGAGATACTAATAAACATTTTTAATAATTATTTCAAAATACGTGGACGTCAGAACTATTCACAAATACATCAAATAATACCAAAACAATAATATCCTACCCAAAAAGCACCTGGAACTCATGCCTATCCCTCAGCAGAGCACACTTGTATAGTTGAGATATTTATAAACATTTTAAATAATTATTTCAAAATAGCTGGAAGCCAGAACTATTCGAAAATACATCAAATAATACCAAAACAATAATATCCCACCCAAAAAGCACCTGGAACTCATGCCTATCCCTCAGCAGAGCACACTTGTGTAGTTGAGATATTTATAAACATTGTTAACAATTATTTGAAAACAGCTGGAAGACAGAACTATTCTTAAGTACATCTAACAATACCAAAACAATAATATCCCGCCCAATAAGCACCTGGAACTCATGCCTATCCTTCAGCAGAGCACACTTGTATAGTTGAGATACTAATAAACATTTATAATAATTATTTCAAAATAGCTGGAAGCCAGAACTATTCACAAATACATCTACCAATACCAAAACAATAATATCCCACCCAAAAAGCACCTGGAACTCTTGCCTATCCCTCAGCAGAGCACACTTGTATAGCTGAGATATTTATAAACATTTTTAACAATTATTTAAAAATAGTTGGGAGACAGAACTATTCTCAAGTACATCAAACAATACCAAAACAATAATATCCCGCCCAAAAAGCACCAGGAACTCATATCTATCCCTCAGCAGAGCGCACTTGTATAGTTGAGATACTAATAAACAATTTAAATAATTATTTCAAAATAGCTGGACGCCAGAACTATTCACAAATACATCAAACAATGCCTAATCTATAATATCTCACACCAAAAGCACCTGGAACTAACGCCTATCCATCAGCAGAGCACCATTGTATAGTTGAGATACTGATAAACATTTTTAATAATCATTTGAAATCAGCTGCAAGTCAGAACTATTCACACATACATTAAATAATACCAAAACAATAATATCCCACCCAAAAAGCACGTGGAACTCATGCCTATCCCTCAGCAGAGCACACTTGTATAGTTGAAATATTTATAAACATTTTAAATAATTTTTTCAAAATAGCTGGAAGCCAGAACTTTTCACAAATTCATCAAATAATACCAAAACAATAATATTCTACCCAAAAAGCACCTGGAACTCATGCCTATCCCTCAGCAGAGCACACCTGTATAGTTGAGATATTTATAAACATTTTTAACAATTATTTGAAAAAAGCTGGAAGACAGAACTATTCTCGAGTACATCAAACGATACCAAAACAATAATATCCCGCCCAAAAAGCACCTGGAACTACCGCCTATCCATCAGCAGAGCACCCTTGTATAGTTGAGATATTTATAAACATTTTTAACATTGATTTGAAAATAGCTCGAAGCCGGAACTATTCTCAAATATATCAAACAATACCCAAAGTATGATATCTCCCACAAAAAGCACTTGGAACTAACGCCTATCCATCAGCAGAGCACACTTGTATAGTTGAGATATTAATAAACATTTTTAACAATTAGTCGAAAATGGCTGGAAGACAGAACTATTCCTAAATACATCAAACAATGCCTAAACTATAATATCTCACACTAAAAGCACTTGGAACTAACGCCTATCCATCAGCAGAGCACCCTTGTCTAGTTGAGATACTGATAAACATTTTTAATAATTATTTCAAAATAGCTGGAAGCCAGAACTATTCTCAAATACATCAAACAATACCAAAACAATAATATCCCACCCAAAAAGCACCTGGAATTCTCGCCTATCCCTCAGCAGAGCACACTTGTATAGTTGAGATATTAATAAACATTTTTAACAATTATTTGAATATAGCTGGAGGACAGAACTATTCTTAAATACATCAAACAATACCTGAAGTATAATATCTCACACAACAAGGACCTGAAACTCACGCCCATACATCAGCAGAGCACACTCGTATAGTTGAGATATTAATAAACATTTTTTAAATTTATTTGAAAATAGCTGGATCCCGGAACTATTCTCAAATATATCAAACAATACCTAAACTATATTATCCGACACGAAATGCACTCAGAACTCATCCCTATTCATCAGCAGAGCACTCTTGTATAGTTGAGATGCTTATAAACATTTTTAATAATTATTTGAAAGTAGCTGGAAGCCAGAACTATTTTCAAATGCATCGATCAATACTAAAACTATAATATCTCGAACAAAAAGCACCTGGAACTCATGCCTATCCCTCAGCAGAGCACACTTGTATAGTTGAGATATTCATACACATTTTTAACAATTATTTGAAAATAGCTGGAAGCCAGAACTATTCTCAAATACATCAAACAATACCAAATCAATAATATCCACCCCAAAAAGCACCTGGAACTCATGCCTATCTCTCAGCAGAGCACACTTCTATAGTTGAGATACTAATAAACATTTTCAATAATTATTGCAAAATAGCTGGAAGCCAGAACTATTCTCAAATGCATCAAACAATACCAAATCAATAATATCCATCCCAAAAAGTACCTGGAACTCATGCCTATCCCTCAGCAGAGCACACTTGTATAGTTGAGATATTTATCTACATTTTTAACAATTATTTGAAAATAGCTGGAAGACAGAACTATTCCTCAATACATCAAACAATGCCTAAACTATAATATCTCACACTAAAAGCACCTGGAACTAACGCCTATCCATCAGCAGAGCACCCTTGTATAGTTGAGATATGGATAAACATTTTTAATAATCATTTCAAATCAGCTGGACGCCAGAACTATTCACAAATACATCAAATAATACCAAAATAATAATATCCCACCCAAAAAGTACCTGGAACTCATGCCTATGCCTCAGCAGAGCACACTTGTATAGTTGAGATATTTATAAACATTTTAAATAATTATTTCAAAATAGCTCGAAGCCAGAACTATTCACAAATACATGAAATAATACCAAAACAATAATATCCCACCCAAAACGCACCTGGAACTCATGCCTATCCCTCAGCAGAGCACACCTGTACAGTTGAGATATTTATAAACATTTTTAACAATTATTTAAAAATAGCTGGAAGCCAGAACTATTCACACATACATCAAACAGAACCAAAACAATAATATCCCACCCAAAAAGCACCTGGAACTCATGCTTATCCCTCAGCAGAGCACACTTCTATAGTTGAGATATCTATAAACATTTTTAACAATTATTTCAAAATAGCTGGAAGCCAGAACTATTCGATAATACATCAAATAATACGAAAACAATAATATCCCACCCAAAAAGCACCTGGAACTCATGCCTATCCCTCAGCAGAGCACACTTGTGTAGTTGAGATATTTATAAACATTTTTAACAATTATTTGAAAACAGCTGGAAGACAGAACTATTCTGAAGTACATCTAACAATACCAAAACAATAATATCCCGCCCAATAAGCACCTGGAACTCATGCCTATCCCTCAGCAGAGCACACTTGTGTAGTTGAGATATTTATAAACATTTTTAACAATTATTTGAAAACAGCTGGAAGACAGAACTATTCTGAAGTACATCTAACAATACCAAAACAATAATATCCCGCCCAATAAGCACCTGGAACTCATGCCTATCCTTCAGCAGAGCACACTTGTATAGTTGAGATACTAATAAACATTTATAATAATTATTTCAAAATAGCTGGAAGCCAGAACTAGTCACAAATACATCTACCAATACCAAAACAATAATATCCCACCCAAAAAGCACCTGGAACTGATGCCTATCCCTCAGCCGAGCACACTTGTATCGTTGAGATATTTATAAACATTTTTAACAATTATTTCAAAATAGCTGGGAGACAGAACTATTCTCAAGTACATCAAATAATACCAAAACAATAATATCCCACCCAAAACGCACGTGGAACTCATGCCTATCCCTCAGCAGAGCACACCTGTACAGTTGAGATATTTATAAACATTTTTAACAATTATTTAAAAATAGCTGGAAGCCAGAACTATTCACAAATACATCAAACAGTACCAAAACAATGATATCCCATCCAAACAGCACCTGGAACTCATGCTTATCCCTCAGCAGAGCACACTTCTATAGTTGAGATATCTATAAACATTTTTAACAATTATTTGAAAATAGCTGGAAGACAAAACTATTCTCAAGTACATCAAACAATACCAAAACAATAACATCCCGCACAAAAAGCACCTGGAACTCATGCCTATCCCTCAGCAGAGCACACTTGTATACTTGAGATACTAATAAACATTTTTAATAATTATTTCAAAATAGGTGGACGTCAGAACTATTCACAAATACATCAAATAATACCAAACCAATAATATCCTACCCAAAAAGCACCTGGAACTCATGCTTATCCCTCAGCAGAGCACACTTGTATAGTTGAGATATTTATAAACATTTTAAATAATTATTTCAAAATAGCTGGAAGCCAGAACTATTCGAAAATACATCAAATAATACCAAAACAATAATATCCCACCCAAAAAGCACCTGGAACTCATGCCTATCCCTCAGCAGAGCACACTTGTGTAGTTGAGATATTTATAAACATTTCTAACAATTATTTGAAAAGAGCTGGAAGACAAAACTATTCTTAAGTACATCTAACAATACCAAAACAATAATATCCCGCCCAATAAGCACCTGGAACTCATGCCTATCCTTCAGCAGAGCACACTTGTATAGTTGAGATATTTATAAACATTTTTAACAATTATTTAAAAATAGTTGGGAGACAGAACTATTCTGAAGTACATCTAACAATACCAAAACAATAATATCCCGCCCAATAAGCACCTGGAACTCATGCCTATCCCTCAGCAGAGCACACTTGTGTAGTTGAGATATTTATAAACATTTTTAACAATTATTTGAAAACAGCTGGAAGACAGAACTATTCTGAAGTACATCTAACAATACCAAAACAATAATATCCCGCCCAATAAGCACCTGGAACTCATGCCTATCCTTCAGCAGAGCACACTTGTATAGTTGAGATACTAATAAACATTTATAATAATTATTTCAAAATAGCTGGAAGCCAGAACTAGTCACAAATACATCTACCAATACCAAAACAATAATATCCCACCCAAAAAGCACCTGGAACTGATGCCTATCCCTCAGCCGAGCACACTTGTATAGTTGAGATATTTATAAACATTTTTAACAATTATTTCAAAATAGCTGGGAGACAGAACTATTCTCAAGTCCATCAAATAATACCAAAACAATAATATCCCACCCAAAACGCACGTGGAACTCATGCCTATCCCTCAGCAGAGCACACCTGTACAGTTGAGATATTTATAAACATTTTTAACAATTATTTAAAAATAGCTGGAAGCCAGAACTATTCACAAATACATCAAACAGTACCAAAACAATGATATCCCACCCAAACAGCACCTGGAACTCATGCTTATCCCTCAGCAGAGCACACTTCTATAGTTGAGATATCTATAAACATTTTTAACAATTATTTGAAAATAGCTGGAAGACAAAACTATTCTCAAGTACATCAAACAATACCAAAACAATAACATCCCGCACAAAAAGCACCTGGAACTCATGCCTATCCCTCAGCAGAGCACACTTGTATACTTGAGATACTAATAAACATTTTCAATAATTATTTCAAAATAGGTGGACGTCAGAACTATTCACAAATACATCAAATAATACCAAAACAATAATATCCTACCCAAAAAGCACCTGGAACTCATGCTTATCCCTCAGCAGAGCACACTTGTATAGTTGAGATATTTATAAACATTTTAAATAATTATTTCAAAATAGCTGGAAGCCAGAACTATTCGAAAATACATCAAATAATACCAAAACAATAATATCCCACCCAAAAAGCACCTGGAACTCATGCCTATCCCTCAGCAGAGCACACTTGTGTAGTTGAGATATTTATAAACATTTCTAACAATTATTTGAAAAGAGCTGGAAGACAAAACTATTCTTAAGTACATCTAACAATACCAAAACAATAAGCACCTGGAACTCATGCCTATCCTTCAGCAGAGCACACCTGTACAGTTGAGATATTTATAAACATTTATAATAATTATTTCAAAATAGCTGGAAGCCAGAACTATTCACAAATACATCTACCAATACCAAAACAATAATATCCCACCCAAAAAGCACCTGGAACTCATGCCTATCCTTCAGCAGAGCACACTTGTATAGTTGAGATATTTATAAACATTTTTAACAATTATTTAAAAATAGTTGGGAGACAGAACTATTCTCAAGTACATCAAACAATACCAAAACAATAATATCCCGCCCAAAAAGCACCAGGAACTCATATCTATCCCTCAGCAGAGCGCACTTGTATAGTTGAGATACTAATAAACAATTTAAATAATTATTTCGAAATAGCTGGACGCCAGAACTATTCACAAATACATCAAACAATGCCTAATCTATAATATCTCACACTAAAAGCACCTGGAACTAACGCCTATCCATCAGCAGAGCACCATTGTATAGTTGAGATACTGATAAACATTTTTGATAATCATTTCAAATCAGCTGCAAGTCAGAACTATTCACACATACATTAAATAATACCAAAACAATAATATCCCACCCAAAAAGCACCTGGAACTCATGCCTATCCCTCAGCAGAGCACACTTGTATAGTTGAAATATTTATAAACATTTTAAATAATTTTTTCAAAATAGCTCGAAGCCAGAACTTTTCACAAATACATCAAATAATACCAAAACAATAATATCCTACCCAAAAAGCACCTGGAACTCATGCCTATCCCTCAGCAGAGCACACCTGTATAGTTGAGATATTTATAAACATTTTTAACAATTATTTGAAAATAGCTGGAAGACAGAACTATTCTCGAGTACATCAAACGATACCAAAACAATAATATCCCGCCCAAAAAGCACCTGGAACTACCGCCTATCCATCAGCAGAGCACCCTTGTATAGTTGAGATATTTATAAACATTTTTAACATTGATTTGAAAATAGCTCGAAGCCGGAACTATTCTCAAATATATCAAACAATACCCAAAGTATGATATCTCCCACAAAAAGCACTTGGAACTAACGCCTATCCATCAGCAGAGCACACTTGTATAGTTGAGATATTAATAAACATTTTTAACAATTAGTCGAAAATGGCTGGAAGACAGAACTATTCCTAAATACATCAAACAATGCCTAAACTATAATATCTCTCACTAAAAGCACTTGGAACTAACGCCTATCCATCAGCAGAGCACCCTTGTCTAGTTGAGATACTGATAAACATTTCTAATAATTATTTCGAAATAGCTGGAAGCCGGAACTATTCTCAAATACATCAAACAATACCAAAACAATAATATCCCACCCAAAAAGCACCTGGAATTCTCGCCTATCCCTCAGCAGCGCACACTTGTATAGTTGAGATATTAATAAACATTTTTAACAATTATTTGAACGTAGCTGGAAGACAGAACTATTCATCAATACATCAAACAATACCTAAAGTATAATATCTCACAGAACAAGGACCTGAAACTCACGCCCATACATCAGCAGAGCACACTTGTATAGTTGAGGTGCTGGTAAACATTTTTAATAATTATTTGAAAGTAGCTGGAAGCCAGAACTATTTTCAAATGCATCGATCAATACTAAAACTATAATATCTCGAACAAAAAGCACCTGGAACTCATGCCTATCCTTCAGCAGAGCACACTTGTATAGTTGAGAAATTTATAAACATTTTTAACTATTATTTGAAAATAGCTGGAAGCCAGAACTATTTTCAAATACATCAAACAATACCAAAACTATAATATCTTACACAGAAAGCACCTGGAACTGACGTCTACCCATCAGCAGAGCACCCTTGTATAGTTGAGATATTAATAAACAATTGTATCAATTATTTACAATAGCTGGAAGCCAGAACGATTCTCAAATCCATCACACAATACCAAAACCATAATATCTCACACAAATAGCACCCAGAACTCACGCCTATCCATCAGCATATTTTTATCGGAAGATACACAAAAAAAATTCCGTCACTTTTTTTTTGGCAAAATCACCAGAACTATTGCTAAAATTTATCAGGAACTATAGAACTCAACCGCATGTAGAAAGAACTCCCGGTAATTTATGGTTTTCTGCAAAATGATCTGCTACGGGAAGTTAGCAGAGCATTTTATCAATCACCTTTTTTTGGACAAAATCACCAGAACTATTGCTAAAAACCATCAAGAACTATAGAACTCAACTGCATGCCAAGAGAACTCTCACTTAATTTTGATCTGCTGGCAAATGCTCTGCTAACTTCACCGACACCGAAAAAAAATCATAAAAAATATTTCAAGCAATCAAAACAAAGCTGAATTTATTCCCTTCAAAACGCCGTTTGTTAAATTTGGTTACCTTTTTTTGTCGGAGCTATCGAACTTTTAGTGCGGCAAGAAATATTGACTGGTGTATCCAAACTTTTGAATGGTCGTGTTTATATGTGTATATATATATATATATATATATATATATATATATATATATATATATATATATATATATATATACGTACAGTTTTTGAAAAATATGTAAGAAAATCATGAAGAGATAAAAAGAATATTATAAAAAATTAATAAAAATATAATTAAAATTTTTCTTTAGAAATTGTACCTTTCCTGTTATAACACATTAATACAAATGTGTGTGTGTGCATATATATATATATATATATATATATATATATATAGGGAGATTTGGTTGTCTCGGAGGGTTTCTTTTTTCAAGAAACTGGAAACCTCGTTTCTCGCCTTTAGTGCTCACGGATACAAGCCTTCTTTGCGAATATGGTATTCGCGCATATACCAGGGCTAGACGTAATAAGCCGAAGAGGATAAAGCGAGGGTGAGAAGGTCGAAGGGAGTAGAAAGGGCATGTGGCCGGCGCCGACTAGACGGGCGCGTTTCCGAATGTATGAAGAAATGTACACACACACACACACACACGTATGTATATATGCCTATATTACTGAACATATATACATACGGATTGCCCAAGGGAGTGATACGAGAGCGATGTATGGTTATTGGCCGGCCGCTGTGGCGGCATCGATTCTCCCGACGAGGGAGCCACAGATCACCCGGAAACTGAAACTTCTCCGACCCTCTGTTCTGTCGTCCCACTCGAAGCTCGCCATATTTTTCCACCACCTTTCCAGACAATCCCGCTCGAGCACCACTCCCCCAATCAGCTAAATACTTGATTAGTAAGTTAACGCTCTCCTTCCCTCGACCGCCGGAAACAATACCGCGTTAACGCAATTATTCGCGCTACTCGCGGACGCGAATACGCACACCTGCGCTTCTGTACACCTCGACAAAAAAGTTTTCTACCTCCAGCGCACCGCACACTGGTCAATTTTTTTCACGAGCGGGTTACACCTAGCTCGTTGAAAAATATCCTTCGCAAAAACCACCCCTGCGCGGAAGCAAATCATTCGAAATGAAAAAAACTAATAGTTTTTGCAAAAAATTATAAAACCTAGTGGTTTATGTTACTAGTCTTTATAATTTAACTACTAGCTACTAGTTGCAGAACTAGTAGTTTGGGCATAAAATTATCTAGTGCTCGGACGATGATTTAATAAAATATTTATTTTCGAAAAAAAGGCCATGCGCCAAAGTGAAAATATCGATTTATGGTGAAAGAATGCTCCATTTTACTTACATTTTTTTGTTTATATAGAGTTTTGCTTACATTTTTTTGTTTATATAGTCTTTTTTTTTATATAGATCCTTTTTCTTTTTCCCTAACTACACATGTAACCATGGATTTTGTGCCAGAGGACGACTAGTCCTAGAGCACTTTAAAATAAAATAAATTTGTTCGAGGACTGCTTTTTATATGTGAAAAAATGATGTTTCTTTTGATATAAATTATACTCGAACGATGTGTAAATAAAAATTAATATGAATAATTTTGAACGGGAAATTTAGAGCAAAGAACAGCCCTTGAACTCCACCGTTATTTTATGACAGAGGTATATAGGTACTGTTGGAAATGAGATCCGAAAGTGAATGGAGAGCAAAAAGAACGACAGGATTCGCAGCTCTCGAAAGTTATTTTTAGCCAGTTCCGCCGTGCGTTGGGGGGTACGTAAGGCATGTATGAAGCATATACGATACACATAGGTATATACAACGTGCAGCCGAGAAGGCCATACCGATTCCTATGTGGATATTATATGTATTTGAGTCGGCGAACACTGAGCATTGCGTTTTTAGCTGGCTGATTGGGCCACTCCCATGGGAGTCGTTACGTACTTTCCTTCTCCTTTCGCTCGTTGATTTTGCCGTAATCTTCCTCTTTTTGGATTATTTCACATCGACCATCCTTGCAATCTCGCCAACTCGCGTGTCTCTCTCTTATTCGATATTATATAATAGACATATCTATACATGTGCGTGTGTGTATGTATATGCGGGTGTGGGTGTGTGTGCAGCATGTGTATACAAGAATTCAATGAAGAGCACGTTTCAGTTGGCAGGGCTGCGTGATAGAAACGAAAAATTTCCAATGCACGATATCGTATCGACTTCCGATAAAATATTCTTTTGTTCTCCCTCCGAATACGTATACTCACAACTGAAATCTCATTTTACTTATTTGGAAAATTCTATATATACGAGGGTATATAAATTCAAAGGGAAGAACTGCGGAGAAGAATCAAACGTGACGACAAAAAATAAAACGAGGGATGCGAGCACAATTTGATTTGGAGTAAGAATTATTGGAGTAAAAGTTTCGAGATGGTAAAATATCTGCAACCGTTCAAACAAATCAAATCGAAAAAATACTTTTGATCTTTTGCCATGTCTTGCTGGTCGAATTATCATCTCGAAAAAACCCCAACATTATAATCAATCGAAAAGGTTCGCATCGTAGATTAAAAAAATATATTTCTCATTTTTCCGTTGCTCCAATTTTCAATCTATACAAACCAATACATTGAAACAAACCAATACGAATAGGATTATTGTGTTTGACTTTTTTGAAAAATATTTCTTTTTTTTGCCCTGTCTTGCTGGTCCAATTTTACCGTGCTTCGAAGTTTAGTTTTGGTTTCGCTGAGTTAAAAAAACATTTGGCCGTCCCCTCCGCTCGATTACCGCGCGGAGACGGCATTCCGTTTACCAATACCAAGAATTCACCCAATACACCCTCGTACGACCCCTCTAAAGAATTAACGACGTTCCCATTTTCTCCCCAAAGCTCTGACGGATTGTCCGCTCTAATTAAATCGATAATGCACGTAGGGGAGACGCCGTCGTCTCGTCGCGATGTCGCCAATGGGTAAACATTTTTCTTCATTTTCTAGATGATTCATAACGAAAGTTTTTTTTTTGCTCCTATACGTATATACGTCAGGCCTTCCGAACGTGACACGGCCAAGACTAGTATCCAATGAAGTTGCCTTTTTCTTTCATCAACCAAAAAAGGCACCGAGCAAACAGATTGTGCGAAATGTTTATTGCTCTTCTCTATTGTCATACGTGAAGAAGGACCAACGCAGCCCTGAGACAAAAGGGCAAACAATATTCCTTCGTAACCCAAACAAACCCACCCAATAGGACGAGTAAAAAATTCGTCTGCTGGACAAACAAATAAAAAAATAGGAGACCAAAGTTGATGGAGGACTTTCATCATCCACATAACGACCGTCAATGTTGGTGCCCGCTTCCCTCTTTGACATTCCATCCGAATAATCCCAGTACTATATCCTCGACCCACAGATATTCTCCGCTATTTTCGTTTTTTAATTCCAAACTTTTCTCGCCCTGTAACTTCGCCCTGCGAATAACTGGGACAATCCCGAGCTCGCCACGCGTAAAGTAAGAGGGTCGCGGTGATATTTTTGCGGAAAATAAATTCCTCGTTCACGATGGTCGACGCGCTGTCAAACTAGGAGCAAAACAACGACAGGAATCCTCATTGGAGCCACGTAGTTTGTCATTTTGTCAGGGCGTGTCGATGGCACGTCGATGACGGCGAAAACGAGGAAGGGTTCCCATTCGAAATTCTCACACGTGTCGGAATTTCGAATGCACGCTTGGAGTCACAATACCGTCGCTTTTGAAAACGTATGGCTTTTTTTCGAGAATGATGACGACGTCAAGGCACTCGGTTAATATCGTTGAGATGTAGTGGGAATTCAGGTAGAAAGCAACGATTTAGGATTACGAGCGGATTTATTCGAGATCTTTTTCCGTTTTGTCCCCCCCCCCCCCTCCCCCGCCTGCATTGCCCCCAAATCTAGCCTCCCGATAGATTTGGGGGATCAGACGAGAGCACTCGCGTACACAAGTTCAAGCATATCCGCTCTTCGGTCCACGCACCCACAATAACAGAGGAACAACAACGTGTCCCGAGATATAGAGGAATGAATTTTTCCAGCCAAGCGCTAGCAGAATACGGAATGGACAGATACGTGACTAAGGAAAATGAGTCTAGAGGAAGATAAATGTTCGTGAACTGTCACATGCACGCATCTGCTACTTTGAACAAGGTTCTTCATTTTTGGGTAAATTTATCATTCTTCGATCGTGTTTCTTATAGAGAAATTCACGAGAATGTTTTTAACGGTGCCACATCAAGGAGAGATATACACCTAGATGGTCGAGGTCGAGGATTTAGAAGCTATGAACATTTCGTCGACCGTAGAAGACCTACAACTACGGGCCTGGTATCGATGATTCCATGTAAGTTGACAAATTTTATGATTTATTCATTCCCAAATTTTCAAACGCGCTTTTCTCAAAACCACGTTTTTCAAATCGGTACCCAACATTTCTCGAAAACCAATGAATCGATTGCCTTGAGGTTTTTTGTGGTTATTCTATACACCATTATCTAGTACTTGTCATAGGATTTTTTTTTCCGTTACTTAGTTTTTGTTTTATAGGCAAAATAATAACTAATTTTTGGCCCAAAAATCACTATTTTTGTTCAAACGTCCGAAATTTTGTCATGAATCGATATTTTCAAAATCGGCTATGACAAGTACTAGATTATAGTATCTAATTTAATAATTTTCTTGGTTCTTTTTTCAGATGATTTTTGAAGAAACGCCAGTGGGTACCGTATACGCAGATTTTTTTACAACGCTCCAAGGATCATACAATATCCTTGTATATTTTTGATATTTTTAAATAAAGAAAATTAAACATATTTTTGAATGTATATGGGACATTCCATACCAATTCGACCTGGGTCAGACCCTCGACCCCTCAAATCTGGTTCCCGATTTTTCCTATCATTACTCTCACTCTATTAAGCAATTACAATTTTTTTCAGATTTTTCAAAATAAATTTGAGCGCGTCGTGAATTTTTGAATTTTTTTTTGAACACGTCGATGGCCGTAATCAAAAAAGCTGAAAAAATTCCCAAAAATACAGTGTCAGATATAAAAATTGTTGGTGTAAAATTCATAATGTCTGGGCTTTTGCTTCAACCCCTAATTAGGGTTTTTGTCAACCATGATAAAAAAAATAAATCGATAATTACAAAATACACTTTAGAAAAATCGGAGAAATTTTTTAAAAATCTGGTATTATGCATACAAAATTTCGAGAAACAGTCTACAGTAAATTGACCTCTGCTTCTTATTTTTTTTGCTCAAAAAGCTAAAAAACGGGTTGAAGCAAAAGCCCAGACATTATGAATTTTACACCAATATTTTTTATATCTGACACTGTATTTTTGGGAATTTTTTCAGATTTTTCGATCACGGCCATCGAGGTGTTCAAAAAAAAAATTCAAAAATTCATGCCGCGCTCAAATTTATTTTGAAAAATCTGAAAAAGATTGTAATTGCTTGATAGAGTGAGAGTAATGATAGGGAAAATCGGGAACCAGATTTGAGGGGTCGAGGTTCAGACCCGGGTCGAATTGGTATGGAATGCCCCATATACTTTTAGATAATTAAAACCCCAATCCGAAATTTCAAATAGTTTTCCCTGAAAAAATTCACCAAAATGACCTTTTTCCGGCTCCTAGATGAATATCTCCCCTTAATCTGTGGATTTTTTTAGACGCTTGAACGTGTCCATTGATGATAGGAATGATAGGATCCAGTCATGATAGGAAAATCAATTTTATCGATTATTAATTAATCAAAGAATACAAATTGAATCTAAATTGAAAATAAATTATAGAAGTATGTATGATATTAATAAATCAATAATTGGAAATCGTAGTGATGAAGGTTAGTAGTCGGATGTAATGACGACTTCGATGGCACTGCAGTTTTATCCCAGTCCTTATGTCGACCCTGCGATTCATCGGGAAAACCTTCAGCGACGAAGAACACGTTTCAGCTGTATCGAAGTATCCGAAAATAAAAGAATATCATTGGAGTATCTTTTCGAGTCGTCACCATGAATTTGTAACGAACGCGAATGCGAAACCACAATTATTAGGTTTATTTTTTTTCCTCCGGATATCGCCCTCATCATCGTCACCACAAGCCCTTGGAAATACACCCTATAGACAGTGTTTCCTCGTTACGAGAGAACGCGACTGTTCCTCGCCATTAACGCTTTTTCCTTTTCTTTCTTGACTGTCAACGAGACGTCCCGCGCAGCTTGATCTTCGACACGCAAGCCTGAACGAGACGTTGATGGGACGAAATTCAAGGTGAGTGTAACAAGCATGGGGAAATCTACTCTGGAAATTTTGTTTTCGTTCCAGCTGTTTCTGGAAAAGGTCGAAAAAAACGACAATCAAAATCGTATCGTTCTTCTCGCTTTTCACCGAATCCAGTATCGTCCGGTACGCGAATTTTTTGAAAAGTTTGTTCCGGTGAATTTGTCACTTTTGGAAAATGTATCCGCTTTATTGTTATGCCGAAAGTACATTTTTTTCATTCATACCAGATCGGCCCATTTGCCAGGACTTGCTGGATTGACCATGCAGCCAAACTCTGTTTCAACGATAATAACTTCACAGTTTATCAATATTTTTCAACCGAAAAAAAACTCATCCCTGTCAAAACAATGAACCAATCGTGTATAAAATTCGCACCACCTCGTTCCAATACTCTCCTCCCAAAAAAAAAAAAACATTGAAATCGACCTGTCTTTTGGGTTCCCGGGAAACCCGTCAAAACTCCCTCATGATTAGTTTTTCGATAAATCATTCGTTGACATCCCCCATCGTGGATCCAGTCAGCCCAAGTCCCTTTTCCCCGTCTACAATGATGGCAAGTCTGGTGTACGAATGTCCAGGCCAACGTTTGACACTTCCATCAAGCATCGGTGCATCAGGAAATGCTGGTTCTTTTTCTCCGCGTTGCCGAGTGGTGCTGCGCGGTGGAAGAGCCGTAGACACCTTCGAGAGTGTCCACGGCCACGCGGTCTCTTCGCAAAAGGGTCGAAGAAGGGTGAGCGGGCGCCCCGAAGGAACGAGCAGAAGACAGCGAGGGCGAGATACGTTACCGGCTGTGCAGGGGCTTGGGGGTGGTAGGCGACCGAGGAGGCAGAAGCGGCGTCGACCGCGTACGTGAGGCGAGGGTGGGTCGGAGCGGTTGGCAATAGTCGGAGTGGCGCCGCGACTCCCGTGACGTCTGTCGGCGCGTCGGCCAATCAATAGCATCCCCATGGCAACCACAGATAACATCGGACACACACCGGCGCCACACGATCGTGGCGTCAGCTTCTCTGCCTTTTTCGTTTATGCCACGTGTGTGTCTGTGTATTCGTTATACATATATATATATATATATATATATATACATACATATATATATATGTGTGTGTGTGTGTGTGTGTGTGTGTGTGTGTGTGTGTGTGTGTGTGTGTGTGTGTGTGTGTGTGTGTGTGTGTGTGTGGGTGGGTGTGTGTGTATGTTTATTAAGCTCCGGACGCGCAAGAACGACAAGGACCGGAAATACAATGTCACGGTATTAGCGTCAGGCTGTGCAAAGTCCAGTTCGAGGGAGGGACTTCACCCTCCAACCTCGCAGCATCCATCCAGGACCAAGGACTTTGGCCCCGGTCACCTATATTTGCTCGTCAAATGATCCTCCGAGAATTTGCCTCAAATGCATAGATTGCATTCTTCATTAGTGCAATGTGCATGTCGAAGGATTCTATTCTTCTTTCGGGTTAGCCTTCCAATGGGGGAAAACGGCCGATTTGCCCATTTTACCCGATTAGGAAACTATAACGGTGTATGAAAAGTTTACTTTATTCGAATAGGATCTGTTCAAGTGAAATAATTTTTTTTGGTTCCTACTAGGATTCCATTTTTTTCAGATATATTTTCCGTATTTTCAGGCTTGATGTACGCAATTCAATGAATACGTATTCGATCAAAATTCATTGTTCGTTCGAACGCATGGGAGATAGATTTGAATGAAAATTTATTCATTTGCATGCAGTGAATGGAACTTGAATTCAAATATATTTTTATTTCGAACGAATGTTTGAATTTCGTTCTAGTATTTGAATTACTAGTAGTTTGAATTGCAACGAGCGAATGTGCTATATTTTCTTATATGCAACACATGTTTATCCATGTTGGCAACAATCCTCAATGGTGGAAATAATTATAAAAATATTTTGTAGCAGATATCTAGATAACGGATTTTTCAATTGGAATATGTTAGTCGGTGGTCCTTAAGTGTAAATCTAAGATTTCGTCACCAGAGGGCGCGAGCGTTAGTCACCATTTTGAAAAACGCGTTTTTATCAATATCGTGTAAGCGATCCGTCAGTCGATAAAAATTATAAGGACGTTTTTTGTGAAAAATTCAATTTCCTATAACTTTTATTCCTCATTTACAAAAAAAAATATTATTGGCATCAATAACAGATGTCGCGGTTAGCCCTATATGTAATTCTCATAACTTAACTGAGTATCGTTATCCTTGCATAATAAAAATGTACAATTCTATTTTTTTTTTCACGTACTCCAACCAACATTTCCACTCATCGCTGATTTCGCATGCGTAACGGCAACGTTTATTACACTATATCTCACCAATTATTTACTTTACGAAAAAAAAGTTTGTATAATATTGAAAAAATATAATATTGAAAAAAAAACAATTGTATAATATTTTGTGCTCTTCAAGTTTAATCACCACCATTTTTTTCGTATCTGCAACCGTCGATGGGATATTTAACAAAAACCATAATCAGACATTTTTAATTAACTATATCGCAGAACATATTAATTATAGAGAAAAAATATACCTATAAAAGTTATAGGAAATTAAATTTCCTACAATAAAGGCTCTAATCATTTTCATCGTCCGACGCACTGTTTACAAGATATTAATGAAAAAACGTTTTTCACGATGGCGGATAACGCTCGCGCCTCCTCGTGACGAAAACTTGGATGCACACATACAAGGAACATTCCTCAGGTGACACCCTTCCATTTTGTTGAAATTTGGATATGTTATAAAGCACCGAAAAGTAAGCGATACGCATTTTTTTTATCGACGGAAAAACGGTTTTAAGGGGTGAAACCATCCCTCGAAAAAGCAAATATAGGGGTGGTTCACCCCTTAATTTTTTTCGCAATGTCACTATAGTGGATTTTTCATTGCTTCGGATTAGAAGAATTTTCGTTTTTGTTTAATTAAAATCGGTGGACTCCTTGTGTGTGAAAATGCTATATTACCCCTAGAGGTGCCTTTTTCGAGGGGTGGTTTCCCCGCTTAAAACCGTTTTTCCGCTGATAAAAAAAAACGTATCGCTTACTTTTCCGTGCTTTATAACATATCCAATCCGTTATCTCGATTTTATGCTTAACCAACATACCCGGCGATTGGACTACGGGCCCTGCGCCACACTCTGGCCACAGACCGTGCCGCTGGTCTATGATTTTGTCACTTAATCCAAATAAAAAAAATCTAAATAGACCCATTTCGTACGCACGACTAACGATCTTTTTCTCTAAATCATACCCAATATCAAAATGATGAAAAGCATATGCTTTTTTTTAAGTATGCCATAGCATGGTATTTTTATTGTACTTCAGGGAAAAACCTAATACAATATGTTCTATAAAATGCAATACTTATTTATTTATTGACGTGCATTTTTTTATTACTCATCGGTCTTACATACATCTTCATTTGAAGAAATAAATATATTTCAATTAAATCCCTGGAATAGTATAATAAAAACAAAACATTGATTTTACGAAAATTGTAGTTCATCCAAATAAAAAGGATAAAACAAATGCATTTAGTTCGTGTCAAAAAACATTTTTTATCAGTCAATTAATGGATACACTTGACCAATCTCTTTGTCACCCTTTGCCTATAGACGAACGAGTGTTCGCCGAGTTGTACAATTTCCCAAAAGTCTTGGTTGTAATCTGCAAAAGTCATGTAATTTCGCAATTCGCTCGTTAGGGAGATGGAGTTTCGGGAGAACGGAGATGGAACTCGAGAATAGCAAATGACAGCTTGTTCGAGATCGAAAAAAAGATTGTTCGGGCGATGCGGAGCAAACGAGATAAACCGAGATAGATAAAGGTCCTCTCTGCCGGTTTATGTATATATTCGCCTCTTATATTTCCTCGATCGGAGGAGATATAAGAAAAGCGGAATGAGAGGGTGGCCAGCAGGGGGGGGGGGGGGGTCCCTAACGATTCTTAATGCACGGGTATATTCGCCAGGGGCGTGAGAGTGACGTGAAATAAGACAGGGCGAAAGTTAAATGAATGTCGAGCTGGTGAGGCGAGGTGAGAATGGCCGATCGACGACCGGGAATACAAAGTAGCTGTGGAGATTGGATTTGGAGACGCCCCGGTCGGTGGAGACGCCCCGACACACACGCACACACACACACACACACACACACACACACACACACACATTCTTCCTATCTGGTTTTACACTTCTCACACGTCTTCTTTGTCAGCTCCCCAAAGCATTCAATACTAGAGGGAGAGAGAGTAAATAGCACAAGAGAGAGAGAGAGAGAGAGGGAGGAGATCGATCGATCGCAACCCAAACTTTCAGACACGTTTTTCCTTGACGATTTTCCCAGATAGGGCTTTCTCCCTTATTCTCTCGCTCTCTCGCTTTCTTGCAGAGGCCACACAAAGTCCTGGGGGCTGCTGCACTGCCGATCATGATTCCGGACGTGACTCCGTCCAACTCTTCTCCTATATCGAAAATCCGTGCTCGAGAACCCACCCAAAGTGTGCCAAATAGCAAATTTACTTTTTTCAGAGCGATTTTCTTTTTAAGATTTTTTGTCGAGCTGCTGTCGCGCTCAACGTCAACGATTCCTATTAAATTCCGCTCTCGTCTTCCATCTCGCCTTTTTCCATACGGATACGGTTCATTCTATATATATATTGAACGAACCGTATTGCATACAAGTTACAATCGGTCAGTTTCCCTTGCCAGCGCGCAGACGAGACTGTCGCGGGAGTGCTTGTTCGGTATTTTCATTGTTGAACCCATCGAATATTGGATCAGCCATCAAATGTGCGACTATATCCCAAAAATGAGTTCGCGTCGATCATTTTGGAGTACCTACTTTTTCACCTTCCGTGAAAAATTTCATTTTTTCAACGGTTTAATCAATTAATCCCCCATCAGAAATAGGTATGAAGCAATTTGTGTAAAAATGAATAATTCCAATGCACTGTGGCATAGAAGAAAAAACGATTCAAACAAACAGGCTTAATTAAAAACTGCCAGTATTAAAATGATCGGAAGAACAAACCCAAATAAGCAGGCTTGGCTTAAAAATGGTGAAATATAAAAAAGTAGAACGATCATTTCGCCTCCCTAATGAGTATTCAATCGAGCTGAAGAATCAGCGTGCCTCATTTTTATTCAATGGCAATTACCGCGAGTCCGGAGCTCCCAATTACGAAACATTTATTTTTCACTTTTTCCTTCCTCAACGAACAAGTCCATCTCGCCGGTACACCTTTTTCGTAAATTTTACTTTTCGAAACCGGCTCCAAAAGTGCTGCGAAAGGAGCTTTCACCCCTGGGGGGGAAGCACGAGAAAAATAATAAATATAAGGGTTGAAGAGCGATGTACGTGAAGCTCGCGATATTTCAGTGTGCGTGCATGTCCGTATGCAAGTTGGCGCAGACAGAGGAAGCGGGTACGTGTGCACGTGAGGCGAAGACGACGGGAACGAGCGTCGCCGGGGCGCCGCTCCGACTGCACCCCCATTCCCACGAGCTCGCGTCACAGAAGCCGATCAGCTGGTATTTGCTCGGCTTCTAGGAATATGAACCTTCCCCCGAGCTGGGAGTGGTAATACCTGGACTGCGTCCAACCAGGTTATCCGCTTTGCCCTGTATTCACTCGCATCTGCAATGTGCGACTTCCTTTCGACGAACTGCAGTCAATCTCCCCTCGACAACCCTCTCTCTATAGCCTCTCGCTGTCTTTCCGCCCTCCCTTCACCCCTTCCATACTTACCCTCAGCTGTTTCCCCTCGGTAGTTTTGCCTCTTCGGCTTTTTATCGAAACCTCCCCATCTCATTGGAAATTCAAAGAGTGTTATTTCGCAAAAGTATCGAGGGTAGTTCATAACGAGAATTTCTCGACTTGGTCCCTACTTTTGGATGTGGATTTTCGTTCCTTCGCTTGCGAAACAAATCTTCGAGTCAAGATAATGCAGTTTTGGCGGAAAATATCCAAGGTTTTTGGCACCTCTGCTTGAATTATGTACGCCAAATTCAAAAGAAGAGCGTTGGGAAAATGATGAGTGGTTTTTTTTCAATTCGTCGACGAGTAAATGTTCGGATAAATTAGCCATTTATCTGAAAAATTAAATAACAAATAACTTTACTAAATTATCTGCTATGTGATTAATTTGATAATTGATTTTTTTAATGATAAACTGAATAAACAAACCCAAACTAAATATTTTCAGCGTAAACACGACGATGTAGAGAAATGGCGCAAAAAAAATGAATTAAAAGAAAATGTTCAATTAAATGTTAACATGGAAATATATAAATATAGTACACCACTGTTGGATTTACAAAATCTATTCATTTTATTTTACAAAATTGTTTGCGACATTTAATGTTGCAAAAAAAAATAATTAGACAGTGTTTAATAAAAGGCGCCCATTTGCCCAAGGTACGCATAATATGATGCGAATTTTTATGAATCGATGTAATTATCTCTACATATGGCAATATGAAATGAAGGTAAAAATGGTGCAATAATTCTCATTCAAAGAAATATCTTGCCAGATCTTAAATCCTTCAGATATCCTTGTTTTTTGTTGTGTATAGGTATGCTGACATGTATATTGCCGAAAGACGCTTTAGAGAAGAGAGAGAGAGAGAGAGAGAGAGGGCGAGCGAAGGAGGGAGGAAATGGGATATAGTTGAGAAAAAGGAAAAACGTGTAATGGTGAAGAAAGCTGCCACTCGACACTCCCAGACACTCAGGCTCGAAATCTAACGAGATCCTTGAATTTTTTACGGTACATATATACACCACCCATCTGCGACCCCTGATATCTGCTCCTACTCTTTCCCTCCCACATATTTTTGCCTCTTCCATATTTTCTTTTTTTACTTCTTCGTATTACGCCATTTTCCTCGCGGTACTTCAAACACTCTGTCTAACATCGGAATACACCATTCGTATAGTTACATACCCAAGAATAATATATTTGAAAAAAAAAAAATCATTTTTTTCGGTACGAACGCTTTTTTCCTGTTCTCTTTCCAAAGGGTCCAAAAAGCCCGAGTTTACGACTACACCGAGGGACACGCCGAGTGGCGTTTTTTTTTTCCGAGCACTTACGCCATAACTTTTGGTCCCGATGTGGCCCCCTCGCTTTCCCTCCTCTTTCGCTTCCGCGTGTAATATTCGTTGTTCGGATAACAGCGAAAGACCGTTGTCGCGGCGGGGGCGAAGCCCAGAGGTGGGCGGAGAGAGCGTAATGTAGGTTCACGGGAGGCACGCACGTTCGGGAGAATGAGAAAGCCGCCTGGATTTTTCGCTATCGAGAAAATGTAATATGCGAGGGGCCGAGAAAAATTGGAGAAAGAAAGCTACCCGCTGTTGTGCATTGCTAGCTTTTTCTCCGATACGCGCTGGGAAAAAAAATATTTCGTTGCACGATCGGGACGACGACTGGATACAGCGAATATATCAGCTCGACGACGCAATAACCTTTCGGCAGGACTCGGAACGTGCGATGAAATGTTCAGATCGTTGATGAGTGACGAATGTATCGGCATAATGATTCAAGCTCGGGGTTGTATTTTTCCACAATGATTCTCGTGACTTTTTACTCTGGGACAACTGCACCCTGATGTAGCTCGTTATTATACCTTATGAATTTTTACTCTCGCATTGGTTTGGATAAAAAATAGGGGGAACAAACAAAGCTGTCAAGTGCGTCGCATTTTCACAGCTTGAAGAATCATCCGCAAAGTGCATTTTGATTTCATAGTGCTAGAAGAATAACTTTGAGTATACGAAACGAACTACACTACTTCAAAAAATTAAGGGAACAGGACATTTCTTCAATTTTTTAAGTGTTTTTTTGAAGCGCTGTATCTATGTGAAAAATGGTCGTGTCGAGATATAAAAAAAAGCATTTTGAAGCTTCAAGTTTCTAGTTTCGACGCCGTTTGGCACAACATTTTTGTGAGCTACGGTTATTGCGCAATCATAAAAAATAGCGGGAGAAAAAAATTGCCATTTTTTTATTTTTTTATATCAACAGGCTCGGAGAATTATTTTAATAGGAATATATAGGCCACTTACGTCAATTGTTTGCTGAGATATCCGTCTTTGAATGAAAGAAGATCCTCTCGTCTTTGAAAACTTGAATACATTACCCACAAGACCTTTTCTTTGACTTTTTAGTAAAAATAATTTTTTCATCCTTAACATTAATTCGAAAAAAGTACAAAAAATGACTTTATATGGTTTTTCAGTAAATCTACGTCTACTTTACAAATATTAATGGAAAGACTAATGTTGCCAGGTTTCTTTTCAGCTTAATGTACCCCCAATAGCCCCGTAAAATATCAAATTGATCCATTGAACCGTTATTCCGGACCGATTGATCAAAGTTTTACAAAACATTTCAAGGAACAAGTGTATCGTTCCTAAGCATCGTGTAATTATCATTGAAATGAAAAGACCAATTTTCTTCAACTTTTTCCTCAACTTTGCTTGTTAAATTTGAGAAAAAATTCGAAAAATTTGCAAACAAAATTTTTTTTTTCGTAAAACATTTCAGGACACTATACTGATTCATTTTTTACACGGTTTGGCCTTTACGCACCATAATTTCATTCATCTTGAATTGCATTAATTAAAAGTTGAAACCCTCAAGCTTTATTCACTAGTCAATTTGAGAACTTGTATGCGATTAATTCTCGATATTTTCTGCGAAGGTTATTAGTGTTACAGAATAGAGTTTTTTTAAAACTGATTTTGGAAGAAAAAAACCGTTTACCAGTTTTTTTCAGTACTAATTCCTTTTTGTAAGTCGGATATCTCAGCAAAAAAAATGACGTATAGAGGCATAAAAAATTTAAGCTGAATAAACAAGCTTACTGACCTATACATTGATTTAACTGAAAAAAATGTCCCGAGCCCGTGGACCCTCAAATAAAAACAAAAAAATTGGAACATTTTTTTCTCCCGCTATTTCTTATGATTGCGCGATAACCGTAGTGCACATTTTTTTTGCCAAAAGTTCTCGAAACTAGAGATTTGAAGCTTCACAATGATTTTTTTTCATCTCGATACGACCATTTTTAACATACATACAGCGCTTCAAAAACACTTAAAAAATTGAAGAAATTTTCTGTTCCTTTAATTTTTTGGAGTAACGGATTAAAAATTAAATTAATTAAAATCATTTGATTAAAATTCAATTTATTGAACTAAAGTCGAGCAAAATAAAATGTATCAAATTGAATTTTTTTAAACTCAATTTTATTTAATGAAATTGATCAAAATTTTTTTATTTTTTTTTGCCGAAAGTTCTCAAAACTAGAGATTTGAAGCTTTAAAATGATTTTGTTTTCATCTCGATACGACCATTTTTCACATGTATACAGCGCTTAAAAAAACACTTAAAAAATTGAAGAAATTTTCTGTTCCTTTCATTTTTTTGGAGTAACGGATTAAAAACTGAATTCGTCAAAATAATTTGATTAAAATTCCATTTATTCAACTGAAGCCGCGAAAAATAAAATGTATCAAATAATATTTTTTTTAACTAAATTTATCAAATTATATTTATTAAACTCAAATTTATTAAATGAAATTGATCGAACGTGCATTAATTGAATAAAATTTATTGAAATCAAATTATTAAATGGGCTTTATTGAAACTGAATTTTTTAAATAATTAAAAATCAAAATAAATTCATTACAAAAAATGCTCGGCTTGGATTTTCGTTCCTTTGAATGAATTAATAGCAAAAAATAGTGATCTCGTTTTTTCTCGCAATGATTTTTTCTGCTAAAGGACATCGTACAGTCTTTTCACCAAATCCCGTCAACGCCTGGGTGCATTTTTTAGAATACGCTAGATCCGAAGAATATTATTCTGCATTAACCACCCCGCCCGGCTTCCTTTCCCCCTCCCGCCTCTCTCTCTCTCTCTCTCTCTCTCTCGCTCTCTCTCTTTCTCATTTTATTCCCTCTCGACCAACTCACATATCTCCATCGTCCTCGGATCTCAAGAAATTTTCAATCAAACGTCCGGAATGCTTCCGGCCCTCTGCCCTATCTGACTCGGTACCCTCGGGGCGATCTTCGCATCTACATCGAATGCCGAGACCGCAAATAATGCACGCTCGACTCTCGCTCCCTCCGTGCCTTCGCTCGAATCTTCCGCGGCGGCGTTGAGCAGAATCGTTGATCCTTGTGTCTCACGAGCGCGCATTCAGGACCTCGGTCGCTTCTCGGCATTTATACTTTACACACGTACTGCACGACGCCCTCGCGCCCGTGTGTGTGTGTGTGTGTGTGTACGTGGGGAGAAAGTCATCGTCTCGTGGACGTCTCTGAGAAAGAACATCGCTTCGGTGTCTGCCGTTGATTTTGTTGAAACTCATGTATATGGTAGACCAGTGGAAACTATTAGATACGTATTTCTTTTTATTGGCGGAAAACAGTTTTGAAGGGTGGAACCACCCCTTAGAGTGAAGCAAAGGCTGATTCTATAGTTCAAGTGAAAGTACTCATTTCTTGCCAAGATGTGGAAAAAATTTGAATCTTTGATATCTTAAAAAAAAGTCCAAGTCGATTAATTTTTAGCCCCCAAATACCAATTCACCATTAATTGCCCCTAAAATCCTCAGTTTATAGTGATAATCGTTCAATCTGTATGGAAAGACGGTTTAAAGCATCATCTAAATATATTAGAGTCTAGTATCTAGTATATTAGATATTACTTTACTATATTTAGTATATTAGAGAATTTCATCATGTAAGATATATTAAAAAGGAAAAGTTGCGAGGTCGAACCGTCGGATTTCGATGAAATTTGGCATGCTTGTAGAATGGGTAAAAATAGGCGACACGTATTTTTTTATATCTGCGGAACCCGATTTTTAAGGGGTGAAACGCACCCTCGAAAATAGGGGTGTTTTTCGTCGATAACGTCTCATCTCCAATGTATAGTACATGAAAAAAATAAACATTGTTGCAATTTGAAATTTGGTCATATCTCGTACCGTTAAAACGTTATCGACATAAAACAAAAAAACACCCCAATTTTCGAGGGTGCGTTTCAACCCTTAAAAATCAGGTTCCCCACATATAAAAAAATACGTGTAGCCTATTTTAACCCATTCTATAAGCATGCCAAATTTCATCGAAATCGGAGAGGTCAACCTCGCAACCTTTCCTTGTAAGTAAATTTACCAATGTGCGAAATTCCCTTAGCGTGATATAAAAAGCTATTCAGCCAATACTAAATAGTTTTATTATTTGTCCACAATTTATTATTCTCCCCGATACACAAAGCGATCGCTGCGTCAAAGTTTGCGTAGTTATTCCCCAGTGCGCCCCGTATATCAATGCAGTTGGTACCGTACCAGTCGCGTGTTACTTCGCGCACGGCATTTGCTCTGTTGCTATCCTTGTCTTAGCGATACTACCACAGCGAATGATTTACCCGCAGCCCCTCCCCCAGCAGCGCCAAAGGACGAGATGAACAGAGAGAGAAAGAGAGAGAGAAAGCGCGCAGATAAGGTTAGTCAAGGGGACTAACCAAAGTCGTAATCGATATCCCCCAATTGTCTGCTATTCTCTTCCTCGTATATACTACCAACGACAATTCCATCCACAAATATGCATTTGTACTACTTCATCGCGAACGCGATATATCTCTTTCGCCTCCCAAATTGATCACTCGGCAATGACTGGCTTCACGGGTCCCGATTGCAACTTTGTTAAAATTGGAATGAGTTTAATTGTCGAGCAGCGAACACGGAAAAATCCAACGAAAAAAAAAAATACAAGCTCGATCGATTGATCCAGTTTGCTAGTACTCCAAAGGCACTAGCAAAAGTTGATTTTGTTTGGCTTGATTTTTTAGAAAGGAATTTCTAAGGAACGATTGGAAGTTGATTTTGTTTGGGTTGATTTTTAAGGAAGCCACGATTTGTAAGCAACGGTTAGAAGTTGATTTGGTTTGGGTTTTCTTGGATTTATTTTTAAGGAAGGAAATTGTAAAGCACAATAAGAAGTTGACTTTTCCGAAGGTCAATGAAGGACATAAATTGTATTATTTTTCAACCGGAAAATAAAACAAAAAATGTTGAAGAAATTTAATTTGAATAAAATAAGTCCATTTTTAACCGATCGAAAAAATACCAATGCGAGATTCAAGCGCCAAAGACGTTGGCTGTGGAAAAAACTTGGGGGGAAAAAGAAGCCGAAAAATAAAATACCCGGCATCGTCGACTACTCACTCACCGTATTCCATTGTAGTTGGAACTTTCCTATCTGGAATCGCAATCGATAGTAACACTCTGGGCACGGGTTTTTGGCTCCCTCCGACCCTCCAGGCTGCGCCATGAGTCTACGATATTTAAATGTCAGGGACATAACATGCGCGCCGTCGCCTTCTCCCTGTTCATCTTCGGCTAACTCATGAAGATACAGGGAAACAGTTGGCGCGCGTTGCGATCGGCTCATATTTTAGGACTACAGTCTACCCTCCCTGTCGTTCGCCTCTTCGGGAACGCGTTCCCCCTCCACGAGCAATAGCGCGTCGTCACGCTGGGCGTACCTACCACCACCAGCACCACCACCAATTGTCAAACGAATCGTACGCTCGGTACACCCGGCCAAGTTAATTAAGCATTATCACGTTGATTACAAATTACTCGATCTACTAGCTTAAACTTGACACTTGCATTATTAATAGGAAAAAAACTCTCTGTATTCTGGAAATAATTAATTGCGATCTCCCATATGGAAAACCTTCCATATGAGAGGTCGAGAAAAAGTGTTTGGAGTTTGGACTGTTTCCTTTTTGGACATCACCGTTCTCTATGTATGCAAAGAGCGTGCCATTTGCGGCCCCTGTTTCGTACCATTATTCCCAATGCGTTCACGCCCTTATTCGCCTTTGTACGCGGGTATTACGAGACTCGGAAGCGACCTCAGCGGTCCCTCGTGTTTCTCGCATTTCTCCCGTGCGTGTCGTCATCTTCCTCGGCCCTTTTCACACCACGCTCACCCTTAGGGTACATTGGATCGACCTAAACTGTACGGTGACCTCATGCTTGTGTGCGTACTATTTTATAGCGCGACAGGGAAATACACCCTTTCCCTTTTCGGCTTTGTGTTGTTACAAACTCGAGGGGGGTTTTGGCTTTATGACCAGGCGAGGAAATACATCGAGTAAATAGTTGCACACTACAAAGAACACGCTCAATCGATTACCCTTTAATCCCCGCCCCCTTAAAGCCTTTCCGTTTTTCGTCTTCCTTCCTTAAGCCTCGACGCGCTAGTCGAAATATGCGAAAAATGGTGCTGAATAAAAACGAATTCGTTTGGGCTTGTTTCGGTTGAAGTAATGAGAGGAACTATTCGTATCGGGGAAAGTCGTGGAGCGAATCTCTTCTCAAATTTACAGCCGGCGAACAAAAGAAAATTTTCATACTCATTTTATTTCCATTCCTACTCCGATGTAACCTTGAAGTTGGCAGAATCGGAGTGCAACGAAACATCGTACTTCTATTTGTATTTCCTCATTTTTATTATTATACCGAATATTTCTTTGTAAATGACAATTGCAGAAGAAAGAAAGTTATTCATTGAGGAGTAGTCAATTGCAAAATAAATTATTCATTTGAAAATATAATTTAAAAATGGTCGATGGATTTTTGTAGCTAATTTCTCGTAAATCAATTTTAGTGAAGAAAAAAAACATTTCATTGCACTCGAACGATCCAAACTTTTTCATATCGATATAGTAATAATTGATTCATACGACCTTGCTGCACACTGTAAAATACGTAGTCGGATATGCTCACCTGAAACAGAAATGTGAAAAGCACAGTTAGATTTTGTACGTTTTTCGTTTTACATAATTTTACGCCTGGTCACCAAATAGTATTTTTCTTCGCTCGACTATTTTTCAGTAGTAAAAATTCCACGACCATAACTTTAATTGTCAATTTTTCCATAAAATATTTTTTTAACATATATTAAGCTGTCTCGTGATAATTTTTTTAACGATTACTTTTTTCGCCTTTACTTCCCACACAAATCGACCGCAACCCGATCCTATTCACTAAAATAACACAATTAAAACACCATTGCGCACTTTGAAAAAACTATTCGCTAAAATACCAATGTAACTTTTAGTTTTTTTTTCTTTAATTTTCATAATTTGAAGATGAAAATTGCAACGAACAATCATTTTCCCGTATTATTTCTCGGTCTGAGAATGATAAGGTTGAGACGTGAGGAGCTCGGGGCTGGAAGGAGAAGCGGCGCGAAAGGTGTAAGGTCGTTATGGAGGAGGGTTGCATAGATTTATGTATATGGCTAATTGAAAAATGTGCAAGTTACGCGAGCGCAACTAGCCGCGTGATGGTTCCATAATAATAATAAATTAGTTACGCAAGAAGAGACTTCGAAAGGGTTGTAGAGCACACCCATGTTCATATATATACATAATTTGTTTGAGCTATGTGTATTTTGTGCCACGCGTAGCTACTTTCCATATACCTCATGGACCGACGATCTACGAGATTTTGAAATTAGAGCTGTGTGCTTTACCACCACCCTTGCGCGCTCTCTCTATCTCTCCCTGTCTCTAAAGATAGAATTAACATTTAAAAAATGACGAAGTCTAAGATTTGTCAGCTGATGGAGCAAATCTCTTCTATCCTCGTTTTTATTTTCATTTTGTCTTCTCTTTTTTGAAATTTTGTGTTTCATTTTAGTCTAATTTTATCTTTATTCTATCTCTTCTCTCGTTTTTTTCTCTTTCTACGTTATAACGTCAGTCGATATTAGTTTATATTTATATTATCTTCGCATTTTCTTTTTCATTTATTCTATGTATGACTTTAGTTTGTTATTTTATTTTCTCCCTCTTTCTCTGTTTCTGTTGCGTACTTGTTCAGCGCTCTTCCACCAGGCAGCTTTAATCTAAGCAGGGAGGTTTTTGAAAACCTCATTGCTGATCTATGATACTGAAGTTGCATCGTTGCAGACGCAACGAATTTTTTATTTCTCGATCTTTGATGATCTAAGTGAAGAAAAAATATTTATCCGCCATATACGTCTCTCGGATCTCACTTTTTTCGATTTTTCACCCCCTTAGGGTGGCTTCCGGAACTCGAAAATTATCCAAATTCTTTTCAGGTTACTTTTTAGAGTTCCCTAATGCGCATGTCGAAAAAGAAAATGTGTGATTGATGCACGTCGGTAAATACGATTTTTCGATTTTCACCCCCGCCTAAGGGTGGCTTCCGGAACCCGAGATTCGTCCAATTTTTTTAGGCCGCTTTGTGGAGCTCCGTAATGCGAATATCGAAAAAGTAAATGTGTGATAGACGTACGTCGGTGAGTGCGATTTTTTTTCGATTTTTGCCCCCGCCCAAGGGTGGCTTCCGGAACTCGATAATCATCCAAATTTTTTTCAGGCTACTTTTTAGAGTTCCTTAATGCGAATATCGAAAAAGAAAATGTGATAGACATACGTCGGTAGATACGATTTTTTTCGATTTTCACCCCCGCCTAAGGGTGGCTTCCGGAACTCGATAATCATCCAAATTTTTTTCAGGTTACTTTTTAGAGTTCCCTAATGCGCATGTCGAAAAAGAAAATGTGTGATAGATGCACGTCGGTAAATACGATTTTTCGATTTTCATCCCCGCCCGAGAGTGAGTTCCGGGAGACGTACATGGCGAATAGATGTTTTTTCTTCACCAAACACATATAGCAACTAGTTGATCATCAAAAAACGAGAATTAAAAAAAAAAAATTCATTGCGTCTGCAACGATGCAAACTTCAGTACCCCGTTTTCTCACTCTTACAATCGATCACTTCATATCCGTATTCGAGAGCACGGTCCGTATTTCGAGAGCGATTCAATCATTCGAATGCATTGAAGCTCAACGCTTCCAGTTTATTATGGACGCGAAAGCACACGTGTATATAAATAACGAGATAGCTGGATATGTCGATCCATCCCGCAGGTGTTTCCTCCATTTTGCGAATGCTGAAGCGAAATAGAGACGGCGACGAGGTGGGGGGCGGGGGGGGGGGCAATGCTCGATACCGGCCCCAATGCAGTCGATGCAAATGTTTATCTAGTTGAATAGAAATGTGTGCGTATGTGCCCGCGGCGACCAAAATTTCAGCCTCCCCTGTCAGTTTACGTCAGTACGAGTGAGAGAGCGAGAGAGACACATACGGAGAACAACAAAATCTACTCGATGCTCGATTAAAGTGATAATCGCTTTCATGCCTCCTGCATGCGAATCCCCGCCTAAATCGCATATGACACATATGCTTTTTTCATGTACGCCTCTCGTTCCACCCCGACCGAAATGGAAATTTCAACCAGCGGCTTGTTTTTTTAATTGATGTTTTTTTAATTTCGAAGGGAATGTGAAAAAATGGTAGCAGTGAGAGAGGGAATGTTTATTATGCCTGCGTGAACTCGCGGGCAAGTATAAAGGTACAGGCGAAATAAGAAAAAATATTAACGGGAATCAAACATATGAAGATTCGATGTAAAAGAAAAATAAATGATACAACATGCGATGAGATAGAGAATGAAATGTTTATTTAAAAAAAACAATAAAATAAAAGACTAAATAAAATATAAAAACGCAGTTTAAAACACAAAGTAAAACTCCATATAAACAAATATAAAATAATAATCATAAGATGAACCCAAACATACGGAACAAAATAAAGTGAGTAGAAAATATTTTTGTTAATTCAGGCACATTGTTCAAATATGTGTGATGATGATGAGAATGAGAAGAGAATGAGAGAGAAAGAGAGGAACGAATTCCGTAACGCTCGAGTATTTTACGGGGGTCCTGTGCCGCCGTGTCGTTTCAGAGTAAAAGGGACACACGGCGAGACTCGTGGGTGGGCAAAAGGGTGCATGCGAAATTCACAGATGGCACGTTACCAGTGGCCGGAATGGCCCTCGTTTCGTTATCTACATATACATTGTAATGCATTTCCCATATGTTCGTAGGGCATTTCCGGCTAATTCCCAGCTCGATAGTACAAACTACAATTTCCCTTCACTCTCGCAATTGCTCTTCCCTCGCTGCAAACGATCCGCTCCGAGCTCGTTACTTGAAAACTAAAAAGTTGCGCAAATGCGTTGTTCTCCTTCAACCGCAAACAAATTTCTGCATTTTACACGGCAATTAAAAAAAAAAAACTATTTTAGGAACATTTCAGGTACAGACCACCGGTGGATTTACGTCCAAGGATGTGATCTCGAGAACGTACACTACCGGCGAAAAGTTTTCGGACAAAAATTCCAAATAGTTGCGGAACCATTTTTTATGCCATTTCGCCGATAGTTGACATAAATGAATTTAATAAACGGCATTTTTAAGGGGAGAAATTCAGCTTCATTCCGTTCTTTTTGAAATTTTTTCGCCATTTTTTTTTACAACTAGTACCCTTTTTCGAAAACGACCATTTTTTACCTTTTTTTGTTCCTTTTCCGGTGGACCGCGTTTACAGACAAGTTTTTTTTGTGCATTTCTGTTACCGGAATCATAAAGGGGGAAGCTCAACTTCAATTTTGTTTTTTTTTTAAGCTTCGTACGATTTTTTTCTCAAGATATTTCGATTTAAAAAAAAAGAGACAATTTTAAAAAATAACCTGTAACGCGAAAACGACAAGGATTCAAGGAAAACGTCAAGATGGTAAAAAGTTGAAACGGTTTTCGTTGACTTCGCGAGAATTTGTTCAGATTTTTTTTCAACATTTTTTTTAAACTATTTTTTGGTAAAAAAAATCAAATGATTTAATTACCGTAACTCGAGAACTAGGGGGTTTGTCGTCAAATTTCAGGACGAAAATTTTTTATTTTTCCATTTTCAACGCAATTTAATGATTTCAGGTGTTTTTTCGACATTTTTTTCCCCGTCAAAATTGTATAGTTTTCTAGTCGCGTCAAGCGATTGATGTCAACCAATTCTATTGCGTTGAAAATAGAAAAATACAATTTTATTGTGCACGTTATTTATCAAATTGTCTCCTAAAAAAAAAATTCAAAATATCTTTAAAAAAAGAAATCGTACGAACTTAAAAAAAAACAAAATTAAAGCTTGAGCTTCCCCCTTTATGACTCCGGTCAAAGAAATGCATTAAAAAAATTGTTTGTCTGTAAACGGGGTCCATCAGAAAGAAAAAACAAAAAAGGTGAAAAATGGTCGTTATCGAAAAAGGGTACCAGTCTTAAAAAAAAATAGTCAAAAAAAAACAGAATGAAGGTGAATTCCTCCCCTTCAAAATGCCGTTTATTAAATTCATTTATGTCAACTATCGGCAAGATGGCATCAAAAATCGTTACGGATTTTTTTTGAATTTTTGTCCGGAAACTTTTCGCCGGTAGTGTGTATACCACGCTGCCGCGAAAAGAAGAAAATCTCGTACGTCGAAACGTAGCCGATGGTGCCGCAAAGAGATTTCCCCCGTGGCATGCACTGCGCGGGTACACACGTACACTCCGGAAGAAGGATCGGCTGCGGTGCTCGCCCCGCACGCTTCCCTCGATTGCATTATAAATCGACAATGCGCCACTTATAATGTATCACGTTCAGTGCAATTTAAGAACGTCCATTTTTTACGAATCTTTACCGAGGGCTGCGGGAACTGCGAGTAGGCGATGCCTCGTACTTTCTTCGACGTATATAGGAGACCGCGATTGGTAGAGATACGATAATGCCGGTGGAAATGAGGCTCGAACACGTGCGCAACGAACGACAATGACATTTTTCATTCTCGTGTTAATTGAAAAAATTCGGTTCGGTGAAAAAGCTTCCTCAAAACATCCGTATAAAAATTCGATGCTTCATTAAATACTTGAATTATAATTAAAAGCTCCTTAAAAGATTTTGACTAGAACTTAAGGCTGCTCAAAATATTTGTGTTGAAATGCAAATCACCAAAACACTTGCATTCAATTTAAAAGCCTCCTCAAAATACATCTATCAACAATAAAAGTTCTTTAGAATATTTCTATTAACATTGAAATGTTGGCATTAAATCTAAAAGCCTCTTCAAAATATTTGTATTAATATTAAATTTAAAAAATCGAGCCACCAGAGCGATAGGAGCGCTAAAAAATGAACTTTATTCATCGGCGTATCATTAAATCCGGTTAGCTATCGTTTGCTTGCCGAAAATAAGTTTTATAAGCTTTTTCTCTACCGCGTTCCGATATAAAGAGAGATAAAAGTGAATCCGTGTGGGGGGGAGTTCCGCGTCGAGATACGGCGAGAAAGACGGGAGGAGCTGCGACGGCGAACTAGGGACAGGAAAAAGTGAACTCTCGGTGGATCCTCAAGCTGCGAAGGACGAAAAGGGGCAGGGGAAGGGAGACAGAGAGAGTCAGTAAATTTATTAACTTCGAAAGCTGCCCCGCGGTACGACGACGATTGCAAACGTTTCCCCGCGCCTTTCCTCTTCCTCTCATGCTGACTCCCGTGCGGCGACGCTTTGATACGATAGAGATAGTGAAAAGAGTGAATTCTGGCAAAACCTCGATTTCGTCCTTCAGCCAAGAGCGCAAAGTTCCCCTCCCCCCTCTCTCTCTGTCTCACCTCTCTCGGGTGACTTGTAATTTCATATTCCAGAAGTATATTCTTTGAAGTTTTTATGCCTCATCTACCGCTTCCTGCTCTATATCTTTTAATGGTCCACGGAGTTTTCCAGACGGTTCCCAAACATATTTGTAGCGGCAGCAAAAATACAGCCACTTGATGAATAAAATAAAATAATGCATTTCACCGCGTTGCATAATTTGGGAGCCAATGGCCACGTATTTCTAGTTTTAAACGTTCACGCAGCTTGTTAATCGTTCGTTTATTATTGACTGTTATCTTGAGCAAAGACACGATACTGTAATACTGTATCATAATCAACTTTTTGCTAACCGTCTCAATTGTTCAATCTGTTCCTGGTTTTGGAAAAAAAAACGGCCTTTCGATCGCCATTGTCATCTTTTGTTGTTTTTTAATGTTACATTTAACGAGACTGTTCCTTAACTCAGGCAAAGCTTCACGAGGCCCAACAAACTCAAGCAAACTTGCACTTTTTCTGAACCCATTCAAACACAAGCCTGGACGAACCGAAACTAACGCAAGCAAACTTGATCTTTTATTTTCTCAAACCGAGCCAATTCAACTGAACCCAAGAAAAAGCCAAGCAAACCCAAGCAATCGCAATGAAAAACGTGCCACGATGCACTGATTCGTAAAATTTGTACAATTTCTCCAGAACATCTCCATGGACAAATGCCGTCAGATTACAACCTAACGAAAAACAGATTATCCCTGATCAATAGTTTCCCCGTATCTCGTCGGAAGGCTCGTAGAAGAAGTTTTCCCCCGGCATGTGATGCACGCGGGAGTGTGTTGGGCCAAAGTGTGTAGCGTCTTTCCGCGCCTTTCCCTCTTCGTTTTTTCACAACTTTCCCGTCGACGAGAACGGATTTACGAATACTATCAACGTGTCGGGAGAGTTCATCGCCACGGGCGATGGAACTCCCATTATCGAAGCTTTAACTGTCGGTAGGCCACAGAGGTCGAAAAACCCGGACCCTTCACCTCTGTCTTACGAAGAAGGATAGTAAGGATATCCGAGAGCAAGGGCGCGCGGGCTATCTTCTCTCTGTCTCGCGTCTACGGCACGCGCATCATGCCGTGTAGCCGTAAAGGGATCCACCAGGATTTTTGCGATTGACTCGAGACAGCCATCAGCAGCTTCAACCCTCCAATTGTACGCGTATAGGTATACACAGCGGCGATTCCACCCTCCGGCCTGTATCGCGTGAAAAACCATTGAATATAAATGTGTACCCAACGCATTGCTGAGTCACGACCAAACGACCGTGATTCATCAACAGGATAAAATCCTTCCAGCCGCGTATCCTTGTATACTCTGATGTTCGGGATAACATCGAACGATCTGGCCATGCGAAAAAAAAAACAACACTTTGTGCGATCGTTTTTTGATGAAGGCACAATAGCAATTTTTCCACTATTGTATCCTCATAGAATCGAAAGAGAACTAAGCAGCAGATCGATCTGATCGTCTCAGAATGTTCATCAAACATGGATATTTCAGTTTTATCAGATTTGGCACCATATGGCAGATTGTCAAATGTCCATAATCATCTGCCAATTCCCCAATGCCATCTTTCTCAATGAGACCTGCTTGATGTAGACAGGATTTACTTTTGCCACTGGTTATCTTACGTAATTTGTTATGTGTATCACCAACGTTTGGTATTGCTTGGCAACGCGGGAAAAACTTGCCAGTATACTGCTATTTGGCAGATAGTTTTATTCTTACCGATCTGTTGATCTATAATTCATATGCAAACATATAGAGTGGAGAAGAGAATGATTGCCCGGATCCAGTTTCTTCGTCGGGCATTCCGCTGACGCGCTACATATGCCTTCACCGATGGTACTCCTATGTGCGCTGAGTAAGACAGCGCATACATCTTGTACGTTTGAGAATTTTCCATGGAATAGAACCGCGCTGTCCATACAGTGGCTATGAAGCGTTGTATCCCACAATACGGGGTCATGAAAGATTCATCGCACTTTACACTTGCTGTGCGGAGCCAATAGTTGGCAAAATCGGATAGTGCCACCGCTCATGCCGCACCGTATAGATGAACCCACGTGAGGTAAAACTGAACGATTCTGCGCTGATACCGCTGACTCTCCAATACAGCCTTTATCCAACTTTAACGCTTGGATGATCAGCCCGGGGTTTTGTCCAACGATGATAACAATATTCGGACCGATCTTTGCCGATCCCTTGTTCTTTTCCACACATGACTTTTAAACCCATTCTCATTAATCGAATAAGAATGGCAATTAGTTACGCCGTGGTCCATCGATGCAATTTTCCAAAATCAAGCATCAAGGACAGCACGTAGTGGCAGAAAAAAAGGGAATAGTGCTGAAAAGAAAAATAAGGGAGCCTGCGAGAGGTAGGAGCAGACAGGCGGACATAAATGTCGGAGAATGAGACCTCAGGAGGATGAGAAAGGGGCAAAAGCCGAGAGGAAAAAGATTCGGCGTTGAAAAACGCGAACGAAGCAGAGGACAGGTTATCCCCTCCTTGCGAAAGCGTATCCGACGAGTCTGAAATCTCAAGTAGCTGGTTGTCGTGCTTTTCTCTCTCTCTTTCGCTCCTCCTTCCGCGAGAGACGAGTATAGTCACCAGCCAACGTGGCAGAAGCTTTTCAGAGCCAACAGTGTGCTGATGCCTCAAGGAGCATAGACAAGAATCAGAGGTAGCTACGAAGCTATTTCGAGGATCACGACAAGAATTTTCCTCTCCGGTGCGAGATATATCCCCGATCTCCACCTCTCCCTCGCTTCTCTTTCTCTCTTGCAATCGACGACTATCGGAAGCTTCCTGGATAAAACGCCCGGCTCTTAATGGCGTCTAGGAGGGTCCTCGTCAGGTCCCGAGAAGACGAGAAATTCTGTGTCGCGAACCATTTCCGTTCTTGATTCTCGATAATTCTCGACGACGTCATCACAATAAGAAACACTCGTGAACTCATGTAAAAATCCGACATACGATCTAATCGCTGAGACGTGGCTGTTTTCGTCGATGCAGTGATACGAGGTATTGAGGGGTTGATAGTGTGGACCAGCAAGATGACTCATTGTGCACTGAAGATGAGTCGTATCGCCAGCTACGAACTATACGAAGCGGATAATTGAGAATTCCGAAATCCATTCGGGAGACATTTATCCCATTTTATCCTGAAGCACCGCTTCCCCCAACACGTGTAGTCAGCTCTGGGCGTATATCGCAATGTCTATGACCCGTGGTGTTTTATCCTCTCGACTGTATCTCGCAAATGGGCTATAAAGCAATAGGGAAAAGAAGTTAAAGAAGAAGAAGAAGAAGAAGAGGAGAAAGAACGTCGGAGAATTCGTTTTGTCCAAGTAAAATAATAAATTCCAAAAGAGCCTAGACCCAACTTGCTATCTGTCCTATACGATAGGGTCGCCGTATATCGGTAGCGAACATCGCCCATCGCCATGATCAATCTCAGTGTCGAAACTTGGCTCTTGCTTAGCTTTTAGTCGACGTATATGTCTGTGCGGCGAAAGAAATTACGTCTTTCGCGAGTAAGCTCTCTCTCTCTCTCTCCCCTTTTGCCACACGCGGATATACTAGCTCGTGAGAAGTTCTACTTTGTCTTGAGCGTGTAGTGTTTTGATCGTCGCATAAACGGGAACAAATGCACTTTCCAGCTAGCCCGGCTTTCCATGTATATGAGGGTACCTATAACTTGTATCGCGAAGACCCCGGTGACTGCTGCTCAGATAGAGCGACCAACACTTATACGCGACTTTACTGATACATGGTAAATATATATATGGGTGGATGTGGATGCTGCGACGCTGGAACGAGATACGGCCTCGCTCGTCTCTTTCTCTCTCTCTCTCTCTCTCACTCTGTCCAACGAGAGCCTCATTCGTACTTTCTCTTAGCCTTGCCGTACCGTATCTTTGGCGCGTGAGACATGAAAAATGCATCCGACGGCCCTCCGAGGCACTTTGCCGTTCAAGAATCGCGCCATGGTCCACGTCTTCCAACCTACACCTTAAATCACCAAGGAACGTCGAGCTGCCCACCACTTTTCGGATCTAAACTTATATACTACGGACAGCAAAGTTTCCGACACCCCGTGCGGAATACGCGTTATGTCCAGGTATGCTGTGCTCCAGGCTGTGCCCCCTTTTTATCTCTGGCTTCCTGTCGATTGCTCCGTAGTGTATGTGTGTGCGAGTACACATTTGTAGAACTTGAGTATGTGCTCATGTCAGGACCCTCGTGTGATACAACTTTACTCTCCTCCGCTTTTATGAGATGTCATTCATTGTTGTTTCGTCAGTTACTCCCTGGAAATCCTCTTTACAGTGCTGCATTCTTGTACTCGTCGGCCTACACTATTTTTGCCCTCAACTAGGGAATCTTGATACAGCCATCAGCAGTGCGAAGCCAACGTTGAGCACGAAACGGCTCATCGGGTACTTACGATTTTATCCGGAAGTGATTAACCTACACAAATAGGAGAAGAATCCGAAAAAACAGCTCATCGCCAATAGTTTTATTCGGATAGAATGTAGCTGGAGATTTTCGGCATCACATTTCAGGCAGTTTAGCCTATATCCAAGCGCTGATAGGATCTAAGCGTGTTCTTCAATTAATTGCTTCCAAGAAGCAAATATCTCTCCACAACGTACAAGTTTATAACGATCATAGGTAGGGAGCTAGGAGGAGTTTGGCATACGCGAAGCCTTATGATTACGCGGACGACAAGGTTTCGGAAGTTTTGGTACTAGAGTTTCTCGTACTTCGCCAAGATGAGTGGGCAAACAAGAGTCACTGTTAGTTACGCTTGTCTGCTCAACCACAACATTTTTGGTAATTTGAGTTTGGAGAAGGAAAGCATCGAAAAGGGAATTCTTTCGAGCCTCGAAAATTCAGCACATCAGCTGTCGTTTCGGAAAATTTGCAATCATGCAGATATCCGTTAGACGTCCCACTTGTAATGAGAGTACCAACTCGAATAATCTATTCGACTTTATTCATACGTTTTCGTTAGGATAGCCGGTGAAGGCAAAAGAGGAAGTGGAAAAGGAATAAACTTCGCCAGGACAGTAGAATCAGTTTATCTCAAGGGATCACAGATTGTTCCTCCTCATCTCATCTTATCCGAGGATCCTCGGGGATTTCGACGACGCTTAAAAGTCGGGTTAACTCAAAATACAGTCGAGTCGGCGATAGCGACGAAAGGGCCACTTTCTTATCCACGTCCTCCCTACCGTGTCTCCTTCTATCCTCACTTTGTTTTATTTATTTTCCTTCCTGACCTCACAGCAGTTTGTATTTTCTGTCGCCACGTATACGTGAATCATTATCGTAAGCTGCTTATGCAAAGTCCAGTGGCATCTTTCTCGCGTATAAGTAATTGGAATATGATTCATGGCAGCAAGGATAATTGCTACCTTGTGATCACAAGAGCTGGCTGCATTAAGGCAGCTGCACGCCCCATTTATTATTGTTTGGAAAATTGTAACAATTGGGAACTGGTGGTTCTCATGGAATCGATAGAACTTGATGGTTGTCCACGAGTAGTGAGTTACATATTCAGCAGACACGTAACTTAAATAGCGAGGGGTGGAAAATGATCCCTTGCCTGTCTCAATGACGAGACAGTCTGCCCTGCTGTACAAAAAGATCTAGCAGACTTGTCCGAGTATGAGTAATTGCGTTTTTCCAGGTAGAATATTCAAATATGCAGCGCGTTACCGAGAATCGCAATGTCCATGAAGACACCCTCCGTTTACAGTACATGCTATAAATAGGAAATGGATGATTGATACGTGCAGCACATTGGGGCTCGAGGTGCCTCCACCCGAACAGTCAAAGACAACTGACGGTAAAGCGGAACTGCACCGGATCGGTCATCATACGAATACACAACAGATACTACCGAGTTGATTTTTGGCAAAAATCCGGTCTAGGATCGAATAGCAGAACTGGTTCAACGATTTTCCGCTTTGCAGTCCATTGGAATGCATCGAGTCGAACAAAATGCCCCATTGAGCGGCTCAAAATCCACACACATACTCGTGCATCTGTATATAATTAGTGGTCTTGAGCTCTATCGAGCGAACACGTACTATCTGATTGTCGGGAGTTCGCTAATTGGCGAATTGTGTATAGTGCGTGACTCACAACCGGTGCGTGACGTCAGTGAGTCACATGGGCGTGCAAGAGTTGGAGGGCTCTCTCTTTCTCTCTTTCTCTCTCGCCCTCCGAATCGAGGACTTCTTGAATTTACACGCAAACCTAACAGACACACACGTACTTTCGACCCACGTCCGCTTTGCGACTAAAATCGTTTTTGTTTCAACGCTTTTTCGTTCTCCCATTTCGCCACTCAACCCTCTTTTCGCAGGGTTCGCGGGCGTGCAACGATCGTCATTCGCTCTCTCGTTTTTCCACCACGAAACGCGCATGTTCCGTTCTCACATTGGAATCCCCCGGTCTCGTATGAACAATGTGAGCCATGGCGGAAATTCTGTATGGTGTACTCTTACGCTGTATTACTGGGAACTCGTAATGCACGAGTGATAATTCCTTTGACCAAGCGCGAATGGTGCGGCTGCATGAAAAATTCAAGGTGTCAATGCCGACGATACCGGATATTCTTGAACGTACACAGTCCACTCTCTGCGGATATTAAATATCGCTGATACAAATGGTGGCTCTTTTGGGGTCCTTTTTGTTCGCTGTTCAACAGATCCACAGTCCATTTGAGTAAAAGTTGATGCAAACCTGACAGAATGAAAACGGCCACATTTTCATACCCGTCCAGATCGCAGTATACTTGGGTTTTCTTTGGGTTAGCCACTTTTACTTACGTTCAGATAGCTTCATACTTGGATTCGCTCTTTCGCTGTATTGTTAGCATTTTCTTTTCCTTTTGTTCCGATCCCTCCGCAGTTCTCAGCAGCCATCGAACGAATTCCCCGTAGAGTGTCGTATCCCCTCGAGTTCCACAGCCAGGACCTTTAACTGACGTGCGCGTAGATATTCGCATATCGCCGGGTGGGCGTTCTTCATCTTTTTCACCATCATATTCACGCTTACATGAGTATTTTCATGTGGATGTCAGCGGTATGGGGAAAAGGATTGAAAAGCAGCGATATATCGTGACTGCGGAGCATCGCTTCGTGCAGAGGTTTTATCGTTTGAATATGAATAAGGCGCGTTTTTCTTTTCGAATGGTTAGTCGATCATATTCGTGAGATATTCCACTTTCGTCTAGCGTCATCATCCATCATCAAATGGGTTGGGATAAAAATCTCTCGAAATCAATTGCCACACGAAGCAAGTACAAGATTTGAAAATATAACTAGCTTGTACACATCTGAAGGCCCTTGAACAATTCGTGCCTGTTTATTCCCTAGAAAAACACTAGTCGGTGCATCTCCAAAAGATCTGTAATCCGATGGAACTTTGGCTGCCAAATGCCTTTAGCTCGACGCAAAGTTTGGGAAAATACGCGAGCGGAGTAATAATATTGGTATTTCCAAAGTAACGCTTGAGGCGGTTGTTTGCACGCAGTGTTGATGAGAGCAGCCAGAAGCGATGAGGCGACGTCGGCGAGTGTAGAGCACCACTGCGTACTCGCCAATCAGGAACATCTGATTAGAGGCTCACAGAGAGAGAGATAGAGAGAGGAGGGTGTGTTGTGTGCGCGCGTAGTAACGTGGGTGTGCGAAAGAGAGCACGGGCTCTCGTTAATCACTCCCTCAGCTTTACATCCTTCAATTGAGGGTTTCAGAATATTTCTCAGGGATTGCAAAATTCCATCAGGGAGACACAGAGAATTGTTCACATTGATCGCCAGATGAAAATTTTATGATGGAAGTGGATAAAAATGGTTATGATTCGTCAAATCGTTTAATATAATTTGTTTTCGAAACTTTGTTCTCTGATTATGCGAAACTCCAGTTATTAGGTTATGTTTCGAGTGCTGAATTAATTCACAAAGAGAATACCCTTGTCCTTTGACGTGATTGTTAGAGAGGGATGTGTTTTGATTGCGGCGACTATCTGGTTTGATTCACCTCAAGAATGCGTGTGCATATATATAGAGAGAGAGGTAGTTGAGGAAAAATTGCGAGGAACAGAGGGACAGAGAGAGGGGAAGAGCTGAGGAGGCACTTCAGTCGACCAACCAACAGGGCTTGTATCGGATGAACTCATGAGAGCGCGGGCGGTCTCCACCCCGAGGTCTGATTATTCAGTTCGATCTGTGGAGAGATGAGCCACGACGAAATCCCACAGACATTAATTAACCCCCACTCTGGTACAAGTAGCAATTAGCGAAATGTTCTAACTGAGAGATAGGGAAGGAGAAAGATAGATAGGATGAAAGAGGAAAGAACGATCAGCCCTCCGACGGTTTTCCGTGAAGCTGATAGAGTTTGATGGAGATGATAGAGACACGGAAGAGTGACCGAAGAACCGAAGTGAGAAGGCTCTCTCGGTTGGGCCAAATGAGAGCTTCACGATTCCGGTAAATGTTGATGCCGCGTTTTCCAAACGAGCCCCACCAGGGTGAAACTTTTTGGCAGAAATTAGCATTCTGATGGTGAGTTCTCGTTCAAAAAACTTTGAATCTCTATTCCTCCTGATTATCTTATACTCTTTCTATATCTTTGTCGGCTGTGGCTGCTTTTCCGCTCCTCCGGAAAGCCTCCTGTCTTGAGACAAATGGAGCGATGTAAAAGGTAAAAGAGCGAGAGGAAGGATGGTAATGCACTCTCGGCGAAAATTAATTATGGCAAAAGTATAAGAGACGAACGGAAGAGAGGCCGTCGGTGCTGAATGCTCATTGGCTGCCGGGCCGCAGCCGCTGTTGCCTATATAATTAAAGAAAGTAAAAGAGCCGAGTAAGAGAGTGCGAAACGGCGAAACCGTAATAAAGGAGAAAACGTGTTTACGAAAATTTGCAAGCTAGTATTTTTAAGTCTAGTGAAAATTGCTGAAGAGAAGGACTCGAGTTTATTTTGTCTTAAAAATTATGAGACGGCTCGGGCATAAATCAGCTGAATCGGGGGAGTGAAATGTCTGCGGGGGTCTTACTAATCGACGGTGTAGACGGAAAGTCTACGAAATGGCTAGAGCTTCTGTGTGCACGCCAGCCTGAGAGCATACCGCTCAGCAAAAAACTTTTAATTCGGTAACTTCTGGATTAAATTATCACATAGATACAGAGGCACTAAAGACCGACAACGCCCGGGGAGGAAAGAAAAGAGAGAGAGAGAGAGAGAAAACAGCAAAATAGGCGGTGAGACTACGATTGTCTTAAGGCAGATTAAGAAAAGAAGGTCGACAGCCGTAAGTTTGCACACCCAGTTTTCTTTAATCTCCATACCGAGCTATATACATCCACCCACACACATGTACACGAGTAATTTTCACGCTAGTCCGTTATCTCAAGGCAGATCTTCTTTGTCCTTGTCTTCTCTGGTGTTTTAAGACATTCCACCATCGCAGACATCCTATGTTCGCTTTTTCTCCCCATGAATATGGTTTTCGGCGCTGGGCGTAAACAAGTAGCCGTAGCGAAAAAAGTCCTCGAGAACGAAGGAGATCGAGCAAATGGAAAAGTTGGGCATGGAGAAAACAGGTAACGGAAGTAAGGAGGAACAGGATGGGGCAGACGGGCACATAGAAGCGCAGGGAGGAAAGGTTGAGTAAAATTAAGCCAGGGCGGGAATACGAAGAAACATCTTATATACGTAGTAGTTTGGGAAAGGCTTGCTGCATCCAAAACAGGGATTTCAAGGAAGCCCGTTCCACGCTCGACTGGATAAAATATCCTCTATTGCTATTCCCGGGATTCCGAGATTCCCCAACTCCCGATCTGTCTCTCTCTCTCTCTCTCTCTCTCTCTCTCTCTCTCTCTGTCTAGCCCCCTTCGAGGATCTGTATACAGCGGAAACAGAGAGACGCAACGTGCGGAATGGCGAAAGCGGACTCTCCACCGACTTCGATATACATCCGAAGAGGGTTTCGTAGGAAAGGGATGTAGTTGGATGAGAAAGTCCCGTTCACCCTCCTGCTTCGGTAGGATACGGAAAAAGACAAGGTGCCGAGTCCGGAAGATGCCAAAGCAACGCTGGGTTTGCTCAAGCTACCCAGCAGACAGAAGTATGCTACCAGATGTAGCGGAGTAGTTTCGAAGTGGTACCCCAGCTCCGGCATGAAGAAAGCGAGAGACGCTTCCAACGAACCATCCATGTATGAATAAGAGAGAAAGAAGTTGGACCGAGCAGGGAAAGACCGTCTCAACTGCTCTAGAGCCTCGGCAGTGCGGGTATTCTCCCGACAAGACGCTCCAACAAGATGATGGGTGCAGAAAAAACGTCCTGCATTGCGACAACTAATGAACCATCTCGGGACAGACCTAAAGTCCCGGGAGACGTGACGGCGCAATGCAGTCGATCGGTTTCCCCCAAGCTTTTACTCAACCACGTCCGCACTACTACTACTACTACGGGTACTGCGATTACCACTCTTTCGGTTCTGGAAGTAATGACAGTCGTTGAACGAGTGGCGGCGAAGCCACTGTTATCCGGACTACGACCCTCAGCCGATGAAGTCGTTTCATTCTTAATTCCTCTTTTCGGAAACTTAATGGAATGTGGATGAGTTTCCGGCAAATGTGTGTCCTTCTCATTGATAGAATGGTATTCATCATCACACGTTTGGTAGCCAAGATGACGTTTCACACCGGGGGTTGTTTTACCAACCTCTATCGTCTCGAGCACCAGTACTACCGTTCTCCCTAAAATTTGAAACTAAACTTTCATTCTGCATTCCAAGCCGTCACAGGTGAACATCGAAGGACGTTTACCGCTTCTGTCAATGTTTGCGTATAATCCACTGCCTGCACGAGATGCGATAGCTACGAGAAAAACGCGAGCAGTGCAGTGGATGCGGACTGTGTTCAGGACTGCGCCATGCCATTCCGGACTCCGCTGACCTCGACAGTAAAAGGGATTCGCGGATCAAGACAGGAGCAACAGCCCACGAATCCTCTGGATACTCCGCAAATCCTCAGATCTCTCACTCTCTCACGATTTTCCTTATTTTTCCCTTTACAACGCTGCCAGGGTATTTTTTACGGCCTCTTCGTGCTGTGCGCTATCTCTAGTAATTGCGTTAAAGTAGACGAGGGTTTCACAAAACTCCCTACCGCATGCGGAATAATAAATATTTCGGGCGGTAACGAGAGTTGGGAATTTCCTTTTAGGGTCTTTTCGGCAGGACTTTTGCGCACCACGAACATCTACGTTTTTTCTTAATGCAGGCGTCCTTTCTTTCCAGATTGTATGTGCAGACAGAGCAGGCAACGTACTTGGTCAGAAAGCAAAATCAGGACAAGTATTTTGAATCACGTTGATTATCTTTCCGTGTACGACCCTGATCCCTTGCCACAAAATTTTATTTGACAAACGTCACCACATCTAAAATAGGCAGGTGCTTTCGAGTTTTATTAATGTTGTATCTATCGTTCGTAGGTATTCACGGATAATAACATTGTATTCTGTTCGACAAAGTTGGTATCGTAAATGGACCATAGATCAATCGCAAGATATCCTGGGGTAGAGCAAAACTTGCTTGAATGTTGTTAGTTGGAGGATTTGTGCTCGAACGAGCGCAGCTGGCCGGTTTGCTGCTTCGATTCCTTATTACAGTACATGCTTAATACATACTATGTATATACATTGTTTACGAGCTCACCAGCGATTGGATGCAATGTGCCTGTCTTGCCCGAGGACGTGAGAGAGAAAGGAGAATGAGTGGGAGAACAAAAGGTATTCTTATTATATGCCAAACTGCCGCAACATCCAGCCTTAATCATGTTGAAGTTTGCATCGTTGCGATGCAACGATTGTTTTTTATTCACATTTTTTGATAATCCACTGGTCGCTTCATGCGTTTGGCGTTCAAAAAACATGTATCGGCCATGTACAAGTTCCGGAACTCACCCTTAGAAGGGGGTGAAAAATCGAAAAAAATTGTATCTACCGATGGGCGTCGATCACACATTTACTGTTTCATGGATGTTTACATCATGGAGATAAAAAAAATTAGCCTAAAAAAATGAAGACGATTTTCGAGTCCCAAAAGCCACCCTTGGGAGGGTGAAAAATCGAAATAATTGTTTCTCATGTGATGACGCGTTTACTTTTTTTCCATATTTACATTAAGGAGCTAAAAAAACTAGTCTATCATGAATTTAGGCAATTTCCGAGTTCCGGAAGCCACCATCAGGAGGGGGTGTAAAATAAAAAAAATTGTTTCAACACATGGACGTAGATCACACATATACTTGTTCAATATTTACGTCATGGAGCTCAAAACATATTTAGACGATTTTGTAGTCCCGGAACCCACCCTAAGGAAGGGCCGAATAATCAATAAAATTGTATCTAAAGGTGGGTTCCGGGACTCGAAAATGATCAAAATGTTTTTAGACTACTTTTTTTAGGTCTCTGATATAAACATCGAAAGAGTAAATGTCTTATAGACGTACATCGGTACATACATTTTATTTCGACTTTTCACCCCCTCTTAAGGGTGGGTTCCGGGACTCGGAAATCAAAACATTTTTAGGGTGCTTTTTTGAGCTCCCTAATGTAAGTATAAAAAAAGTAGATGTGTGATAGACGTAGATCGGTAGATACCTTTTTTTAGATTTTTTACCCCCTCCTAAGGGTGAGTTCCGAGGCTCGTACATGGCCGATACATTTTTTGTAAGCCGTGAGTTTTGTAAAGCAACGAGTTCATCATCAAAAATCGTGAATGAAAAAAAAGAGGTCGTCGCATCGCAACGATGCAAACTTCAACATCTTTCAACATCATTTCAGCAAACATCAACGATGAGCTCGAAAGCCTTAACCTTCGGCTGATCGGCCTATCTGAGGGTCCATTTCTTGGGGTCAATACTCTGCCACTTCTCTATCGCCTCCTATACATGGCAATAAGGTGCAGTGTATTCTGGCTCGTTTGAAGAGGCAGCCATTCAACCTAATCTTTGATCCGGGTTTCGGGGATCACGCCCTAGCGAGTAGATTAACCGATGAGGTTGCCAACCCTCGGTGGACGTGTGTGCGGTGTAATTTGGATGAGATCCCGCCCGATGTTCGAAGGATACACGCCAGAGAATCCGCAAACTTGACACCAGTTATCAACTGTCGAGCCACAATGAACGCTCCAAACGATGTATATTTTCCCTTCAACTATCGTGGGATCTGCAGTGAATACAATAGCACGTATTAAATTATCGAAGCGTGGACGTGTGCTTTTATCTGGTCGGTCGATCCCCCGGGTCCGATATGTAAAACGGTCCGAAGTGGATAACTCTATCGGCATATTTCCTCCGAGGCGTCTCTACCACAGGAGACGAAAATAGACAGCTTGAGAGCAACCGAAGGGGAGCCGGCAGTGACAACTGGATATGGTTGATCGGCAAAGTTTCTACCGATTCCATGCAATAATTGGCGCACAGTTCTGAAATTTTTGATGGCTCAATATTGGGATACGACATCAGGAGAGGAAAAGGCAACAACTATAAACACAACTTAGTTACAGGAATGATCATTGGAGCCGAATGTTACAGTTGCTTTTTTCTTCCTACATTGGAACAAGACGAAAACTTTCTGCGCCAATATAAAGGAACGTAGCTGACAGTCCAAAACGTCCCCTATATCTGTGCAATATGCTGTGTCGCGCTAGAGTTTTGCTTGTCTTTTTCTGCCTCTTTAGTAACAGCCGCGTCATCTGGGTCAAGTACACATCGTTTCAAACTCCGATGTTCATTTACCTGCAGCTTCCCATCGCAAATTGCGTTATGCTCGTCCTTCAATCCTATGGCTCGTTTGCCAATCATGTCCACTTTAATCTTTCCACCATTAGTCGCTGTCACACGGTGCCTTTGAGTTGGCTGGCAGTTTCCTTCGAATTCGTTTTCATTTCGGAGAGGGCTTTTGCCGCATCCCCATCTCGCTCTTCTTCAGACACGATTATCATCAGATACACGTTGGGGCTAATCTTTCTACATTGATCAAATATACGACAATCAAGTTCCGGGAACCGGAACTCCGAATTGCCCTACAGCGTATGCGCCAGAAGACAAAGAAGGTCAAAGTACGACGGAAGGTTGAATGTGGCTTTAGCAGAGGCAAGTATGTAGCTCTATTCAAGAGAGGACTTGCAGCAGCAGCGAATCCTGCCGGCGGTGATGGAATTGTGGCATTGTAGCAAGAGCGCGTGGTGTTCCGGCTTCATTTCATCCTTTATGCCACCCGGCACAGGCTCCAGGAGCATAAGAACCGTGGAAAGGGAACGCTGAATTATAACCCCTTGTTAGAAACCGCAGAATGCAAGTTTAAAATTATACGGGTATAAGTTCCACTCCTACAGTTTCTCTTGTAGCTTTGGAACAAGTTTATCCCTATCGTATTATTTCTATCTCTCATAACGAGCTACACCGGGGCTGCTTTAGCCGGCTGCTCAGCCAAGCCACCCGTGGAAATTCCAGATCAATTGTGATTTTATTTTCATCAACAGAGGCTCTTTTCTTCAAGCACTATGGACACATATGCATATACTATTCTGATATTACGATAGAAAAAATGATCCTATAGCGACAAGAGAAACCACCGAGCTCCAATTATCAGGTGCACGAAAATAATGGAGCTTATGCCTGCATGCTTTCATAAAAAATCTGTATTCCTAAAATTTATGACCTCGTCGGGCGTATAAAATCCTTCTCATTCTGATCCAGGTATCTTGGGTAGACTGGGATATGTCTATAGGCTTACGTACGTAAACGCGTGTAGACTTTCTTCACGTTTATACGACCCCGTAAAAATGGTTACCCCCACAATGACGGCTCTACGTCCGCATAAAAAGACAACTCCACCCGATTTGACGGATCATTTGTCAAGAATAAAGGTCTCTTTTTCTCCCATTGGACGTATGGCACGTGGCCCGGCCAAAAAGGGCAACTCGTAGGGTCTATTTTGATACTGCAAGGATAGCAGGCACGAAGACCCGGTGACTTTCCAAGACCTGATCCCTTTGGAACACATGCAGCATCAAATGAATACGACAGAGACGTGTATTCACGTACCATTTTGCTTCGAGATCCGCTTTATCCAAAGAATTCGAGGCTTCAAAAGAAGACCCAAACGTGCTTATCTAACCCGTTGGGGTGTTCCTTCACATTCGCCTTTCTCCGTCTACCTTACTCAAGCCGGGTAATTCCCTAAGCAGAAGGGAGAAACGTAGAGGTGGGCAACGGAAAAAAATAAGCAGAGCATAAACTAAATGAAACGGTCAGAGTGCCCACAGCCGTTGTCCCAAGACCACCCACTTTGCTTCGCCTCATTGTACCCCTAGCTTCTTTTGCGTGACTCTCCTTTGGTTTCTACCGTTCAAGGGTTGTGCTGCTTCACCATTGTCGCGAAATACTACTCCCAATGCTACGCGTCCAAAATGGTGCTTTTTTTTAAAGGCAAAAGTGCATTTTTGCTTCCGTTCTAGGACATTTACGTTGATTTTTGGGATATCAGGTGGTCACGACTAATCTCTAGTATACATATACAGCGCACAGAGATTCTCCGCGACAGAAGTTCGCTCGGTACGTTGCAAAAAGGGCCTACGTCGGGATTGGTTCGTGAACGATGTTGGATGCACCCGCACATCCATTAGTACACTCGCCAATCCATAGATCGAGAGCACAAGCGAGAAAGACGATTTCTGTTGCAAACCGGTACAGAGTTGCGGATTCCAGCCAGACACGCAGAAATGAATCGCTTCGGTTACTACTCTCGTGTGTCAGTCCTGGCACAAGCGAGGACGGAAAACACATTCGCAGCCAATCGAGTAAGAGGGAGGGAGGGCGGGAGGGAGGGTGAGAGAGGGACATTGGTATTACGGTGACAAACAAAATATCTAGCTGGCGTAACGGCGCGCGGGGTGACGTGGACGAGAACGGAATGGAGCGGCGGTGAGGAAATGGCGGCAAGTCCACGAGAGGAATGGAGCGAGAGGGGCTTGTTCCGAACGGGGAAATCTCGACCGAGCGGCCGAGCAAACAATGACGGCGAAGCGGTATTGTTCTCCAAGTAATTGAATCCAACAGCAGCAGCCAGCCAACAGCCTGCACTCCCCTCGGCCTCCCCGCAGCCGTCGGTTTTACCCGACGTCACAGTGTGGCATCTCTCCGCATCGCTTTCGACTATCCATTTTCACTCTCATGCTCTTTCCTCCTTCCATTCTCTTTCCACCCTTCGACACGACGTTCATATTCTCTGTAGAATCTTCGCTGTCCAAACCTCGACATTTCCTTCATCGAGCGCTTTATTTCTACCTCTTTTTTTGTTATCCCTTCCTCCGACAATGAGCCTTTACCATTGTCGCCGCTTGAAACGGCAATCACTTGGGCTAAAACAAATAATCGCGCAATCGAAGGCGACGAGAAATCAAATTGCACCATTTTTTCCCATTACTGCTAGGATATCCACGAGCGAGTTGGAAACTATTTTCCAAAATGATTAACCGCGTTGAGATACGAGTGTGCGGAGGGAGCGCCCAATTCTGCAAATGAGACAGTTGCCGGAGCGGATCCGGAAGGCCGAGCCGACACGTTGTCCGTAGGAAGATTTAGGTTGGAAACGTGCGCTGACTCTGCCGGAACTATGCGAGAAAGGCACAAGGAGAAGTGAAAGGAAAATAAGCGGAAAAAAGTTTTCTCTGGCTTCGGTGTCTTTAGCATTCACGGCGGAACCGCCGCTTCTCCACCAGAATCGAAGCTTGATCCATCCCATAGCTAACGGGAAAGGTAATGCCGCCAACGTAACTTGGAAACAAAGTGGGTCGCCCGCCGATGAAGTTGGAGAACAAAGAGCGACGGAATGAAAAAGAAATGCGCTGGGCGGATCAACTTGTGGCATCCAGAACAGTCCCGAAAGTGATGAAAAGATGGCGAAATCCGGAAGTAAACGCACCCCTGAGTACATTTGATTACACTATTGTTCTTCAAGAGGATAAGTGGAAAACGCCATGATTCCCAATGCTGCCCTAACGACGTTTGAAGCGCGGTGAGAGGGGGTATCCAACCGCGCTTTTCTATGCTCGTAATTAAAGAGGCATACATCAACGATAGGCGTGGAATATCCAGCGGAATAACATTAGCATCGGTAACACAGCCTGCTGGTAACATGGCATTACGCGGGGATCTAAACATGGTAAATTGGAGCGGGTTCGATATCTACTGTTGCTCAGGGGTAATTTCCACTTTCGCGAGCTATTCACCACTGACTGCCCACCGTGTGTATTTCACATGTAATTAGCCGTCCAGCTCTCACAAATATATCACCGACAAGTTCGATGAGGCCACCTCCGTCATCATTCTTGCGGATACCCAAAAAGCTTTGGAGCAGACGAAAGATCCGAGCAGAGAGCTGTACAGAAACCAATAAAGCTCCAACTCAATTGGCGCCCAGCTGGTCAGGAAGTCTCTGACCTCGCGGTTCTGAAGTACCCAACCTATCGGTGCTTCACGGATATAGAAGCGAAAATTGATATTTCCATACATATGGATCGGTCGAAAGTGCGGAGGCAGCAGCCGCAATGGCACTCGGGAAATCCGCAGGTAGCAATGACGATCAGCGACGAAGGGTCATCGATCGCTTCACCAGAGTTTTATTGCCAGTGTATATCGCACGAGAATAACTCACCCAATGAGCCAAGGGTCCATCCGAGAACTTGCCTTCATCCCTGTCGTTGCGTATGCGCCATTTGGGTGTCATTCCAGTAAGATTGGAATTTTTTATTTTTATTATAACAAACCTTTCTTTTTGAATTGTCGGGGGGAATCTCTAATGAGAATGCGTACCCAAATTGGCACCAATAAAAAAGTGCATCAATTGGAAAGAAACTTGATTACGTCTCAACGATGCAAACTTCACGATTGGATCAATTTTTCTTTGATTACCTATTTACACGACTGCTGGAATATTCTGGTCTATCGGAAACTTTTGTCACGCTTACCAGGAAGGAAAAAGAAAAAGATTTATCACGACGTGGAGATTTTTACAACACAAGCTTATTTGTTAACTCTATTCTATGACTTTCATGAAGTAAGGAATCAAATTTGTTCGCTGAGAAAAAGTTTTCAGTAAAAAGTGCATGGAAAATACAATGAGGGAAAGAAGGAGGAGAAAGTGGGCACGTCCACCCACACGTGTACGTATTGAGGTGGACGAGGCGAGAAGGAACGGTCGATAATTTCCGAAAGCTTCTATCGAATCAGAGGACCTCTTCGTGAACCACCTCATCTTGTTCGGTCATCCAATTATTTCGGGCCCTTTAATATGCACGCCCACGAACCGTTCCGACAATTAACACCAAGGGGGTCTTGTCTTCCTCGTCATTAATCCCGGGCATCGAATCTCTTCCCGTCGCCTTCTGTGCGCTTTATACCTCATTTTTTCATAACCGTCTGTACAGCAAACGATCATCCCCAACTTTGCTCTCAACCCTCTCATTCCGTCTGCTACCCGCGCCTTTTTCACTCGCCCTACTCCTTTCTTTTTTCAACAGTTGGACTTTTTTCCTCTCTCTCTCTCGTCCTTTCTCCAAATCCATCGGTTTTTTTTCTTTAAATCCGGGATAAAATGCGAAGGGAAAGAAAAATAGGCGAGACAGAGTCCAGAGTCGATTAGCGAACCCAGTGGAAGGTGCGCTTGGCAAATTGATGCGAAGTATCAGTTTTACCGATAGAATTCTCTAGTTTCTTTTTTATTAGGTCCCACTTGATAGAAATACAGTCAACGTTCAATAGCGACAGATCGATAAATATTCAATCGATTCACAAATATCGTTGTTGCTAATTGCTCCTAATTACAAGCAAATTGCTAAGTAAACTTGAAGTTTGTAAAAACAGTTTCGAATTATTCTCAGCCCGTGTAACGAAAACACGAAAATAATTTGACAAACAGCAAGAGAAGGAAAAATCCGACTACCTGCGAGGGATATTAACTCAAAGGTGAACGGATCCGCAGCCTCAACGTTTACGAGAGAAAAAAAAGTCTGGCTTGTATTAAGCCTGCACGTGTATTAAATAATACGAAAAGCAGCAGCTGCGCTCCAGCGCTGAATTCAGTTTTTATTTATTTACAAGTCTACGAGAGAGCCCCGGAGCACACTTAACCTTACCAACCTCACTCTCGACGACTTGACCCTTTTTTCCCAAAGTTTCCTCCGCCCTGACGTTGGCTCGCGTCAGGCATCGACCAGACTTCCGCGACTGGCTTATATTTTATTCATTCCCTATTGAATTCGGGCTCAATCTCATGAGAGTGTTTCCCACCGGCATCACATCCTCCGACCACCGTTCTCTGTTTATATTTCGCTCGACTCTTTCCTCTCGGCCAGACTTTCTCCCGTTTATATTTCGCCCCTTTTTCGATCTTTGCTCCCAGTCCACGGACTACTGGGCTTTTCAATTAGCTCGTTTCATCAAGCATGGGTCGATTGTACAGCTCCTGTCAGATTAGCAGTGTCTACCTATCGGAAGGTCCGATGTGCCTTCTTTCCATAATAATCGCCCCCCATCACTGCTCCCTCGCTCATTTGAGGCTAGGAAAAATCTAATAAACGCGAGCTCCGCGAAAACGGAATATCCTCCAGCAGGATCCTTCTCCTTTGGCATACTTTTGCACATTTGGACACTTGTGCAGCAGTCGAGACGGCATTTACTTTGTTGCGCACATATATACGTATGGAGAGGCGGAGATATACGTAATGTGTCTGAGGTGGTGCCCCCCCTGCAAGAGGGCACGTCTGACTGGAGAAAGTAGGGTGAGGCCAAGCGTTTCTCAATATTTAATAGAGTCTGGCTCGAAATGCTGCCACGACACTTCTAAAATTGCGCGATGGATCTCCCCCGAGGAATAGATGGAGATAGCGATGCTGCTCGTGGTTCGATTAAAGGGGTAGAGTCCTGGATAGACCTGTGTAACATGAGCTTCGGGAAGGGTAAAAAGGAGTTAGTTCATGGTGAGCGTACGGGATAGACTACCGAAAAACATAAATTCTTAAATTCAATTGCACGAACATTTTCGAATCAATTGGTTAATGTGTTTAAAATGACCATATATCAATACATTGAACATACCATAAAAATGGATCATCCGATATCTTGAAAATAATAAAATGAATAATTAGTATATCGATGTATTAAAATTTTTAATTAGTCGTCCAATGTATTAAAAATAATAATATAAATGAATAATATGTCAATACAATAAAAATTATTCATCCGATATATTTAAAATGATAACGTAAGTATTTAATCTATTACAGTCTTACACTAGAAATTTATTCATCGTTTCAAAAATATCCTTTCATTTCTCGTTTTCGTGCAGCACTCTTCGAACCTCGCCAACAATATTCCCTCATTCTGACTACAATTAAATTGCTCCGCCTTAAATATTCGATGCACAAGAATATCTAATGAGATATTTCCAAAAACACCACAGGACAGCACTAACTTTCCACGTAATCCAATTGGTAATTATAATTTTGCAGAACAACAAAGCGAGCAAAAAAATTAAATTCAGCAACTTTTTCAATCCGGCGAGCCATAGTTTCGCCAGAGATAAATAAGGGTTGAAGGCGAGAGCCACAATTAAGGGAGAGAGATAGAAAAGAGCCGGATAAGCACGAAGGAGAAATCCGTGGGTCAGTTGACTGTGGGGAAAAAAAACGGGGGTGTAAAAAGAGTCACGTGGTCGTAGACGGTTGCGGATTTCGAGGGAATGAATCCGAAAAGAGATGTGCTTCTAATTACGTTAACGCTGGTGTCCGATGATATGAATGTAGCTTGAAAGTGAGAGAGGGAGAGAAAACTCGAGATCCGACAGGAACACGTGTAGCGCACAGGGCAAATTTAATTATAGGACTCTCCTGGCCTAGAACAAGGGATCGCGTTCTATGTTAAGGTGCGCGTGAAGCAGGTTGGTTACATAGCTTTATGCCAGAGACGGCCATAGCTAGGGCTTCAAGGCTCTTCTTTTAGCTCCGAGCGGATGCTTAGGACTGCTACGAGAGAGACGGAAGGAAAAGAGAGGAGGCGAGGAAAATCCGACTATTTATATGACGGCAGTTTGTTCAAGCCGCTTATTAATGGGATAGGAGGGAGACCGATGCAATAAAGGGAAGCGTGTATTTTATGTATTTAAGGCAAAGTTCATTTCACTCCAACACAGCATCCTCGCGTTTTAAGGTGCCGCATTATTCAAATTATTTCTATCGGTACCGACATTAAATACAACACACTTTTCATATTATTATCTCCATACACTTTTAATTTGAAAAATAAAAACAGCATTCTGTTATTGACAGCTCGATAAAATAATTATTCCTCAATAAATCCTAATTAATACATAAAATATATAATATATTATATTATTATATATTATACATATATAATAGTTCCCTAATATATCCTAACTCAAATGAACCCAATCCAAAAATTATTGTCCAATTACTGATGGCTTGATAAAATAATTATATCTCAATAAAACCCAATAAAATGCGAGTGAAAAATCATGCGAACGTTAATTTCCATAGACCAGTGTAAATTCACAGTAACGAGCAGAAAAATGGTCAAAAATTAGAAGAGATGTAGCTGTGTCTCTTCTAATTTTCGCATTGTACTTTAATTGTGTGCTTCAAGCCCAAACAAACCCACAATTATTATTCATTACATAATAATTTACGAACTCTTGAATATTCGTCGTTTGCCAAATAATTGTTCACATCAAGTGACAGCCGTGTACAGTCTTCGTTACGGCAAAACAAATAGGAGAAAAATCTCGATACCGTCGTAATAATCGTAAATATCTTAAGCTGGTTGAAACAGGAAGCATCGGAGCCTTCAAACCAGTACCAGAACGATGGGGAATCTCTTTTATTTTCAGTCTCAGTTATGGGAAGGCCGCTATTATAGGAGAGGCTTCGAGGCCGAAGGGCAATTAAAACCGGGTAATTCACATAGGTAGATAATTAGAAAAGAGCATCCGCGTAGTTGAGAGCCGGAATTCGGATCCTCGCTGTAGCGGCAATTTCACGAGCCCTTCGTAATTTCCCTCCGGTACGCATGTGTGCACGTATTGCAAATTCTATCCCCTCCTCGCGAATAACCCAAACAGACCCAAACATATTTCATCCCTCTACGCGAATAACCCAAATAAGCCTAATAAACTAAACAAGCCCAAACGAACCCACACAAATTCTATCCCTTTTAGCGAATAAACCAAGCGAACCCACAGTGCCGACAAAAATATTCAGTTTAAATATAGGATCTATTTAAATCACATAGGTTAGCCTTGTCTCACGGCCTACTATTATCCAAATTGTTAAGAAAATATATTTTTACTTGTTTCGGCTATTTTTTAAAATATTTAATACATATATTTAAATTAAATAAATGAAGATTAGAAATGAATAAATCTTTATTTCCTTACAATATACACCGCAAATCCAAGTAATATGCATATAGTAATTTAGAGTTATACCACAATAATCTTGGATCATAATCCATCATTCCCTGGCCTTCGGAAATTATTTTAATCGAAGAAAATATTTCGCCTACATATGGAATCGAACCTACAACCGACCTACCTACCTATAGCTACGCACGCTGCCCCTACGCTACCGAGTGTTTGAAGCATCTAAATCGCAGATATGGCATAAGAGACCAAATGAATTGCTCTAATTATTTGTTGTATCACGTAAAATATATCAATTGAACTACTCCAAAAAATTAAAGGAACAGGACATTTCTTCAATTTTTTTTTAGTGTTTTTTGAGGCGCTGTATCTGTGTGAAAAATTGTCGTATCGAGATGAAAATAAAGAATTTTGAAGCTTCAAGTCTCTAGTGTTGAAATCTTTTGGCAAACATTTTTTGTGAGTTACGGTTATCGCGCAATCATAAGAAATAGCGGGAGGAACATTTTTTCTCCCGCTCGACTCCCAGATAGACTAGTGCATACAGCTTGGGTGTACCAAGTTTTAATTAATGCATTTAAAGGTGAGTGAAATTATTGTGCGCGAAGGCCGAATCGCCTAAAAAACGAGTCAGTGTTGTTTGCTATATGTTTTACAAAAAAAAAAATTAAAATTTTGCGGGTTTATTTTTTCTTAAATTTAACAAGAAACTAGTGCAAAGATGTGAAAAAAGTCGAAGAAGTCTTTTCATTTTGATGATGATTACACGATGTTTAGGAACTTGTTCCTTTAAATGTTTTGTAAAACTTTGATCAATCGGTCCGGAAAAAAGGTTCGATGGATCAATTTGAAAATGTACGTGGCTATTGGGAATACATTAATCTAAAAAAAAAACCTGGCAACATTAGTCTTTCCATCAATATTTGTAACGTAGTGGTAGAATTACTGAAAAACCATGAAAAGTTATTTTTTTGTACTTTTTTCAAATTCATGTTAGGGGTGAACATTTTTTTTTCTAAAAAAATCAATGAAAGGGCCTTGTAGGAAATTTATTTAAGTTTTCAAAGCTGCTCTTTAATTCCATGTGCGATCATTGGTTGCTGAGGTATCGATGATCAAAGACAAAAGGATTTCTTTTTTCATTAAAAGCCGGATATCTCGGCAAAAAATTGACGTAAAGAGACAAAAAACAAATTAAAGCTGAATAAAAAAGCTAAATGACATTGATTCAACTGAAAAAAATTTCCGATTCGTAGACCCTTGAAGAAAAAAAATTGAAATTCTTTTTCTCCCACTATTTTTTATGATTGCGCGATAACAATAGCTCACAAAAAATGTTCTCGATCTCGATACGACCATTTTTCACATAGACACGGCGCTTCGAAAAACACTAAAAAAAATTGAAGACATTTTCTGTTCCTTTCATTTTTTTGGAGTAGTGTAGTCTAATTATCATTATGATATTTAGAGAGTTTTATCATGCTATAGATTTTTCAAACATAATTTGCTCGCTTTCTCCTCCTCGACCCCCCACCCCCTTCCCCGATGTCGTAATATAATCAGACTATTAATTCAAACAAGTAGAAAAATGTTTGACTCTACGCAAATTCTGTTGAATAAAAATAAATAAAAATTAATTACATACAATTAGTGGATTCAACTAAATTGTTTTTTGAAAAGATAAAACCGAATCACAGATTTATAAGAAATAAATAAAACATTTACTTGTTAGACGACATTAAATAAATCCTGATTTAAATACACAAATATATTCAAAATAAATAATTCCAATAATGGAATGCAATAGAAAAAATGTGAATTCACGAAAAATGTAGTTAATTCAATTTTTTTTTAAATCCAATGGACTCATCTAGTTAATATCAATAGCATTTTTCTGTCAGCGCAAGCAAAATCTATCCTCTCTTAGCGAATAACCCGCACAAATTCTATCTCTCTTCGCGGGTATACCCCAAACGCCCTCATCCCATACTCATGCATTGCATTCGAAAACGTGAGTGCGCAAAGCTGTTAACTTTTTAATGACCATTGCAATTTTTAAGCTTTATCTCTAGCTTTGCATCTCGCATGAAGGGCGTCAAGGATAACACATCCGGCAGGGACGAAGGGCGAGAGAGCGAGGCGGTGATCGCGATTTCACGGTCGCCCAGAGATTGTTTTCCTACGCGACAACTACGGGGAAGTTGACAAATAGTGCAATAATGGGAGCGTTCGCGCGTGAATTGTGACTAGTAATCGGCCGCGTGACGCGTCAATGACTCCATTGTAGGTGCGTCTCTTTTTTTTCCCCCTTTTTTTGTATCCTGCCGCCACATTGCCCTTTCTCTCGCCGATGCTATGTATTCGTCGTACACATGGGCGTTGTACAAACCCGCAAATAGCCCAGTGACTGGAGGGCAAAGGCAAAAAAAGTCGACGTGTGTGTGTGTGTGTGCGTATGGCTCCATAAAGAGAGGTGAGGTTTGCGCACAAATCACACCACGAAGCTCGTGTGTGCATATGTATCGGTATTTCAAATATATACAGATATTAAACTGCAGCCGTCCGGCCGGCCTGTCAGAACATTTTTTTTATCGAAGCCCCCCTCCCCCCCCCCCCCTCTCGCTCTTTCGCTTACGAGCTTCGTTTCTCTCCGTCCTTTCTCTGATGCAAAACAGACCAAAACGCCGAAATATTCAAACGAGGTAAAGCCGAAAAATCGTCCAATCTCGCGTACGTAGAAAAATGAATGTGCTTGGGGCAAATAAATGTTATTCAAATCGTACTTTTAGGATTTCTTTGGTACGCCGCGTGTATGCGTTGAACGGAATGTAGGTATAGATTTTTGCGGCCAGACGCTTTGTTTCGTTCAGTTGAAGGCACTATTGGAAGATATCGCACGCGGGGAACCTTATTTAGGCCCAAAGGTCGCAGGATAGGCTGCTTAACTAGCATATTGTGAGATATAATAAACGGTGTGACGGTTGGAGGCATGCAAAAAAAAGTCGAGGTAAAAGGAAACCGGGAGAGTGAGAGAGAGAATAAAGACCCTTTCCGCGATGGATATCTATGCAGGCCGTGAGAAGGCGGCAGGTTTCCGTCTCTCTTTTTTGCCTCCTTCTCCGTCTTATTGTTGGTCTTTTATATTTCTTTCGAGCCATCAGACATACGATACGCGGAACGAGGAGAGCGAGAACGCAGAGAACGTATATTCGTTATTTCCTCTCTTCGCTTCTCTCGTCGGCACACGCTGCTCGCTCCATTAAAATGCAAATACGTCGTGTACACGAGAGCGAGAAAAAGAAATAGAGAGACTCGGTGAATTTGGGGTCGACGGTAAAAATTTCAATATTATAATACATAAGACCAGAGTCTGCACATTGCCGGTTGGCCAAGCAGCCGAGCTATTTCTGCTGAACGCATGGAAACTCTGAGTAGTATCTCGGAGGGCTCTCGTAGGCCGTGCCACTCCAGCGCAGAGGACAAGGTACCTGTTACCTCCTGCTGAGAATCGTCTTCCATGCACCAGCGATGGTACTTATGGAAATTAAATTTCTTCACCAACCACAAATATTATCCCTGTATGTAAAGTGTTGAGCGTACCTCTAGTCGGGGCGAAAGTACTACCGGCTAATTAAACGATCCCTCAAATGTTCTAATTCGACCATTACGGAACTGCGACTTGGCAGTGCAGAGTGCCAGTTGACATCTTCGTTCATCGGATCGATTCAGCACTTCATTTTTTGGCCTCGCGATATCAACGTATCAACGTGATGCTCAATGATATGCGTTTCCTCACATCGATGACCTTCCGGCCCTTGAGGGCGTAAAAACATCGAGCTCGATCGGAAGGGCGGCTCGTTAGGATCAACCCTCTCTGCTATTCTCTGCCTCTCGCCGTTGGTATTTGCCTACCGGCCCCGTAATTCGGCTCTCCCGGACCAGCGCGCCAAAACAGCGCGGTCAACCCTTCGGCTAATTGGCGTCACGCCGGGGTCGCTCAGTCGCTTCGTGACGCTGCTTGCAGCACCGAAAGAGTCAACCGAAGAGTTGCCGAGCCAAAGTAGTAGTCGCGGCAACCAGCGACAGTAGAAATAGCGCCAGTGGCAGCAGCATTCCGGCTGCTGGTAGTAACAGCTGCGTGTACGGTAATATGCGAAAGCTCAAAAGAGCTCGATTTCCACGTGACCGGTGGCGATCCCAACGTAAATCGTTCGACACTCACCAGCCAAAGGCCACTGCATTTTCAGCAAGCCTTGCGCCTACGGCTCCGTAAACGTCGAGAGTGCATTGTTACTCGCCGGGGTATCTCAACATTCATCATTATGTAAATGTTGTTCTCAATGAACTTGCCACGTTTTTTTCCAATTCAATCATTGAGAGACTCGGAATGGCGCAGTACCTCATCGTATCTTTTTTTTCTTCATTCTCGTGGAAACGTTCCCATCAGCAATGAACGACATTATCGAAATGATCAGTCAATTTCTGTGCTATCTGGAATGATCGTTTCTTCATCCGTGACAACAGTTGCTTCATCGACACAAAAAAAGTGTACATTAATTTTGTATTCAGGTCGATAGGATTCCTAGTTCGGATGCATTCACGAAACTGATCGCAGCACCTCTTTCGGACTCTTTGTGCTATGTGTATACGATGCATGTATGCATATGTATATTTATTACCGAAGGTAGAACGTGCGAGAGCATTCAAACGCCGATAAGGGACTCAATTATCAAGCTATCAGAGAGGCAGATCGTATTCCGCTTGCATTTCCAATTACTTGCCAGGGCAACGGTCTGCCAATACCGCGCGCGCGTATACTCTTGATGACTGCGCTAGTTCTGCTCTCCATTTTCCTTTTTCTTCTCTTCTTCTCCGCTTCGATGCTGGCGCATATGTACATGCATAAATATACACGTATTTAACGTGCCTCCCTCTCTCTCTCTCTCTCTCTCTCTTCAGTCACCATGCCTTTGCCGCTCCTCCTAGCAAAGATACGACCACCACTGTGATCAAATTGACTCTGTTACTCTGGCCATTCGACCGAATGCATGAACATCTGCATAAACGGATATTCCTACCAAAATAACCCTTTTTCCACCTTTCTCGGGAAACCGCGAAGAGCCCTCGGTATCATGATGCAGCACGTAGAAATGGGCGATTCCCTGAAATCAAATGGAAAGATATGCATACGTGACGCGAGACGTTGGAAAATGGATATTTCAGAGTGCCCGGATAGGACATCAGGTTGTAGTACCATTTCTTTCTCCACAACCAAATGTGGCAAAGGTCCCCTAAACGATTGGTTAGCTTTTTCCAGCAGCTCCATCGTCTTCATTCAGACACGTTGATCGTAACGCTTTTATCCCAAACAAACCCAAACACATCGGTAAACGGCGTGGACTACGGCCGATCGGTTTTGATCCACGACAGGAAGAGGCGATAATAGTAGCTTACCACACAATCTGTGCCAAGAGTCGAGCCATTAATTATCCATAGAGCTGTGGGAGCATTGCCAGAGCACCTTCTCGCTCCACACTTGTCTTTGTATATTGATGTTTGCTGATGCCCTAGCCCGTTTCCAACTTGACTAAATACCGCTTGTAACAGCACTATAAGGTACCGGAGGGCAATGACGATATGCTTCGTACTTGTGTTTGCCATTGTCACGTGCACGTGTACACTCTCGAGCACCCTCACGAAGACGCTATTCGTGCGGACTGTGCAAAGATAACTCGGGTTCCTCACACTTGTTCGCAAAGTTGGACCTCAAAATGCACCGGGGCAGTAATTTGCTCGCAAGCGACCAAGGGCGGGGGGGAAAAAATTTGTAAACTCAAACACATCCAAACAAGCCCAAACAAATGAGGCGTGGAAGGGAAAATTTGTGAACGCAAAAAAACTCAATCGAGCAGTCGTGACGGGGAAGGCAAAATTTGGGAAATTTTTTTTTTTCGTTCGCTTCCACCTCTCTGCGATACGTATTTTCGTCGTTTTTTGCGACCTCAGTTTCAACAGAGCCCGTATTTCGAGGAAATGCAGCTCTCGTGATTCAACTTCACAGAAGTGAGAAAAAAGAGCGGAATGAACTCTGCGGAGTAACGGCGAGTACAAATATATATCTGTATACGAATGTGTGGATCATATTCATATCGGTGTATGTAGAAAAAAAGACTGAAGAGAAACGTATAGCTGCAGTTTATAGGACGAGTCTCTCGGCAGCCGCGTTGGAACATAGCCCGTGGAGTTTTGGCCGTGTGACAGGGGTTGAAGCCGCATTCTTGCCACCCTCATCCGTCACCAGGAGAGGGTGCGAGAGCCACACGACAGTCTCAAATCTTGTTCTCCCTCTCTTTCTCTCTCTCCCTCTCTCCTCCTCCTCTCTTTGGTTTTTGCTCTCCTTCGCCTTCTTTATCCCTCTCTCTCTCTATCCCCGGGTTGCTGGCATTACATCGGTGGTAATACAGCACCTCCCGGAGCCAGAAAACTTTAAGCTTTCGCTCTGTATCCCCTCCGCGCATTTAAGCTTTATGGGGGTTGTCTCTGGCGATGTATATCTAGGCGAGTACATCTGGGAAGCTCACCGGTATGCTACACCTCAGGATTGGCTCTGCAGACTACTGTGAAATCCAATATGGCCTGAGCAAGAACTAGGCGAGCCATCATAATTTATCGTTGATTATTAAACAAATTATCCCAGCGTTATAATTGTTACGGATCGCTGAGTACAATGTTGCTGATAGAATTGGAGTCAATGGGAAAAAATGTTAATCGATTGGAGCTCAGGAAACGTTAGTTTCCGATACGTAAAAAATGTTCACCATATGATGAGCCACTCGGCTTAAAAATGTGATTAGAATCGGAACTAATATGGAAGAATAAGTGCATCAAGCTTCCAGCAAGCCCAAACAAATAAAATTGTAGGCAAACGAAAAAAAATTACCAATCATGCTGGAAAAAAAACTCTAGTTGACGTGGAATACCATAAATGTACGGGGGTACACTAGGCCGAAACTGCCGGTCAAATTTTATGGCTCTCGTGTCGTAGTCAGAGTCGTGTGCGCGAGTAATCACGGCTATGCGGGCGGCCCAAAGGCGGGAGCCAGAAAGACACACGCACACACACACACACACACACATGCATAACGCGAAAAGAGCGTGGATGGAGAGAGTTAGATCGATTAGCGGTGCAAAAAAGTCGGTCACGCCAAGTACTTACCCTTTGAATCGTGGGTCACGAAATGAGACTAACATTCGTATTATTTTCTCCCGCATATATTATAATTCCTTTTTTTTTTTTGTTACGTAACGTACATGCACCGTGGTAAGTGGAGCGCGACCAATTGCGCGGCAGTCGAGTAGGATCAATGGCGACGCCGGGAAAACAATTTTTCTTCGACTAAACATCGTTGATAAAAATAATTGACGAATAAAAATTGGAATATCGAGAAAAGTCACGAAAAATGCTAATTGTCGAGATAAATATGAAATGTGGTGGAAAGTTTATTTGCGTTTGTTTTTCCTTTTGGGTTAGTAATGCCAATACTCAAGCCAAAGGTACTTTATTTGGTTTTGTGTGGGTTTGCAATGCCCATACTTAGGCCAAAGGCAGTTTGTTTGAGTTCGCATGACCTCAAGTCAAAGGTAATTTATTTGAGTTTGTTTGGGTTTGTAATGCCAATATTTAGGCTGAAGGTAATTTGTTTGGCTCCGAAAAGCCAATACTTGAACCAAAGGTAATTTGTCCAAGTATTTGGCATCATTGAGGTACTTATTCCATTGACATGTATGTCAAATTACGCGTTAACGTTGAAAAAGCCATCATTCGCGTGATAGCGTGAAAGCAGGAGAGCAACGAACAAAGAGAGAACATCGTGCTGTGCGAAGCACTCTAGACTGCAGGGAGGGAATGCAGGCAACGAGGCTGCGTGATTTGCGAGCAAGCGAGTTCACGCGTTACGCCACTATTCCCGTCATTCGGTGATGCATCGCTGCGACACGCGTACGATGACACAGCTATACTATCCAATGTTTTGCGTGTCCTGCAACCTCACTTTATCTCTCTCTCTCTCTCTGTTTCTCTCTTTCTCGTCCTCTTTCTCCTTCCCTACTATCCCATTTCTCTTTCTCTCCCTCTCTGCCGTTTTCTCTGCTCCTGCGGAACTCCGGAAATTCCAGAAATGTACGGAACTCGACACATTAGTGGTAGAAAGCCTGTGACAATATTAACGATCACAGAAGCTCTGATGACCCTTTAATGAGAAAAAAAAACAACAAATATTGTCATCAGTTGATAACAGTACAGACATGTCGATTTGGATTCGTCTCACTGGAACATCCTGGGCACACTTTTTCTCCAAGGCCCTTATCAGAATTGAAGGGGTGGGAGGAAAAAAAAACAAAACCGTCAAACCCAGTAGACCATTGATTCGTTGGACAACAAAATATTTTATCTGCCGTCGGCTTCATTATTCTCTTTATCCCTATCTGTTGTACCACGAATCCAATACACCAATTCGGTTCTTGGGTGTATCATATACGTATGCAAAATGTCACCCGTGGTTAAAAATCAATGGAGGTCTCCTGTGTTCGTCGATATGTATGAGTCTCTCTCTCTCTCTCTCTCTCTCTCTCTCTCTCTCTCTCTCTCTCTCTCTCTCTCTCTCTCTCTCCGTGTGTGTGTGTGTGTGTGTGTGTTTGTGCAGTATAGCTGATGCAAGGGAGAATCCTCAGGGTATATCACACATAGAAGATAAAATGTACAGCGATGAGAGTAGGATAGGATATGCCTGTTCGGCAGAACACATCATATGGAGCGTATCATGCTGCATTGCAGGTTGCATTCGGGAGGACATGTACGAAGGATATTTGTTGGTGGAAAACAAGGGCACATAAGAGAAGCGAAATGGAGATAGAGGCAGATAGATGAAAGAGAGAGAGAGAGAGAGAGAGAGAGAGAGAGAGAGAGAGAGAGAGAGAATGGTGGATCGAGGTTGAGAGACAGACAGCCTGATCAGTGTGTATTGTCCGATATGTTTCCATTTCCGATCAACACGTTCATATGCCGATAATTACCTTCATGGCACGTCAAAACTGTACGCATGTATTTCTTGCTCGCAAATTTACATGCCAACTCCCTCGTGACATGTATGAATTTTTAACTGTGGTATTATTCAAGCTCGAGCTTTTTTCTTGTTGGGCTTGCCTTTAATGCGAGTGTAATTATGTGTCATGGAAAATATACGTTACTCTTTATATAACTAAAAGTGACGTTCATCTGAAATTTACTGCGCGGGCAAAGTTCAGAAAGCCGTTCTCTGAATTTACCAAAATGTTTTTCGACAACCTGGTTGAATCGCTAAACCGGTTAATTAGCCGCTGAGCTGTAATTGCTGATTTAAAAAACCGCCATTCCGTAGGCTCACCCGATCGGACTTTTTAAAGTGGAGCTTTCCGGCCGATCCTAAGTCACCCCTTTTAACTCAGGGACTTCTATCAATTCTTCAAGCTAGTTTTCGAATGGATTTTGACGCATCCGGTTAGGACAATTTGCCAATCCGGTGGCCTCTGTGGATGTCAGTTTTTGCGATTTTCGGGTGGCTCTTCCGGACAGACGGAATTGAGATATCGGGGCGGGTTCAACGGCATTCTCCAAGTCTGTCAAAATCCTTTTCCGAAACATGGTTATAAGCCCCAAGTGATCAATTAGCGGCTGAGATGTGACCGATTGAAAAACTGCGTTTTTGACCATTCGGCGAAATGGCCAAAAAGTGGAGAAATTTACAACTCTCGATTTTTTTTATTTCCAAAAGTGAAATTTACCGTTGATTTCGAAAATCCTTGTCCCGCTGCCCAAAAATTGACATTTTTGACAGAAAAAAACCATTTTTGGCATATCCATGACACTTACCCTTCGGTCTTGCGATTTTCGGATTTTCCACGCGCTTTTTTTTATCGAAACAGGGTAAATTCCTCGAAAATTGGTCTGTAATTAATTTGGTATAAAATACTAATGAATCTTTGAAAAAGATCATGTGAACGAGGGTGAAGTTACACGAGCAAATTTGGGCACTTCGAGGTGACGCTTGGCTCGCTGAGTCCTGTTCAACTGCGTGATATTTTTCAAGTACTTGGCCAACTTTTCTCGCTTATTTGGTTCATGATGAATACCCGCAAAAAGTGTTATCGGAGCGCTTACGTGCCACGGCCTCACGCGCCGCCGTACAAGCGGTCGTACAAAAATATCCACGAGTATATGTGGTACTTTACAGCCGTGAAAAAAGCGAGAGAAAATTGCGTTGGAAGAGAAGATGGCACCTTTACAGTATTTCTACGTTTAGCAATTTTCCACGTTGCAAACAAACAAGGCATATCCACATACACACCCACACACCACTATTTATTCCCGTATCTACTTATTCTCGCGCTCTATTTATCGGAACGACGAATCTCGGGGGAACTGGGTAGAGCGGAGCAGTTGGGTGAAATTACTGCAGAAATTGTAGTCCGCCAGAACACCGGGGTTATTTATGTATTGCGAGGACGGAGACATAAGAGACTTAGAGAGAAAGGATGCCGGGAAAGAGCTTTTCCAACAGGAGTCGCAGTTTCAGGGGAATTCGTATCGCAAATACGCCTTCTGCGGCACGAAATTTTAGATACGCATAAATATCCACGTATGTTCACAGTGAACGAGGAAAAATGCAGACATCGCACGGACCGTACTAGAAGGCAGGAGAATTCAGTAATAACAAAACAACGAGCCAGAAATATGTGAATATTCGCAACGTTGGAATTTAACAATCTCCTTTTTCATTTACTTATTTCTTCACCTTTATTACTATCCGAAATCTTCATTTGCAGATTTCTCAACTAGGATCCAAATTTGAGTCTGTATGGATCTAAGATAACTCAAATTGAGGATCCTAAATTTGTTTGGGTTTATTTTGGATTACTATCCAAAATCTTTATCGGCAGATCTCTAACGAGGATCCTAGACTTGAGTTTGTTTCGGTTTAGAATCACTCGAATTTAGGATTCTGCTGCTATTCAAATGAAAGCCATCAGCACTCCAACTATGCCAATTTTAACATCATCGAGGAATCGTCATTTAGAAAAATTCGAAATGAAAACGCTGAAAACGATGGCATACGGAGGGGAACAAAACGAATACAGGTGCTGTAGCAATGAATGAAGAAAAAATGGTGATAGGAAAGCTCCAGAGCCACAGACTGGGTGGGGGATCGCCCTAGGGGATTGCGCCAGGCCAGCAACGGAAGCGGGCAAAAGAGGAACGCTTTCCATAACTTTGGATGAGTCCGCGGTGGTTTCGACTCCAGTACTGATTCATTATAATTATATTTGGCCCCAAATACACAACCCGTTGATCTAATTTGCCTCTTTTCATCTCTCTTTTCAAAGGCACGTATCTGCCGGATATTAAACAGGCATAGGACGTAACAGATACGCGTTAAAGCTCGAATCGATGCGGACGCAACGCTTCCGCTTGCTGTCAGTCCTCGCGTGTACATACAGCTTCATCATCACCAGCATCATCATTACCATTGGAACGTGCGATACACCGAGTGCCATCTATTAAGGTTTTCGATCCGAGAATCGAGGGCGCGACGGGCGTGCATGGCAGTTCCGCGAGAAAGGTCTAGTGGGATATCTTTCTCCTCCCTAGCTAGCAACTGAAGTTTCGCGCTTTCCGGAGGCGGTGCGCAGCGAAGCACGGGTGGAAACTTAGGGGAGAAACGTAAAGGAGATTACGAAATTTCAAATAAATTACGAGCTTCTGTTCCCTTCTTGGGGTACTTTCTCGTATCGGGCACCTGGCAGTTCGGCTATCACTTGGCCTCCACCAGTCTTGGTCGATCCTCTCGCTACGTCTCTTACCACAGTCTTACTCCCGTTTTTTAGTTTCGATTATTCGCTTTTTCGTCAGTGTAGATGAGCTCGAGCGATAGTCAAGCCCATATTGTAGCTTGGAAATAGAAAAAGAGGCAAGATAACGCCAGACCGTGAGACACTTTTCCACTCCAGCGCTGGATCGTACGGATTTATGGATTTAATTATCGCCATCCACGTTCATTCCGGGCTCACCTCGTTGGCGAGACTTCCACGGGAATTGATCTAGTACAAGGGGAAACAGAGAAGAGTGTATCTTCAAGTGGGAATCTTTTGTATCCAAGAGGGATAAATATAGGTATGTGGGAGATTCAGGTGTGGAGTACGAAGCTGAAGAAGAGGCTCGCGGCCCGTCAGGCCGTGCTACAAGAGCACACTCACATTTTTCGCCACTCGCACAGTGTCGGCATTCTTCTTACATCAGTGGAGAGGTAGGAGAAAGATTGTACGAGAAGTTAAACTTTCCTGGTATAATTCCACGTCCCTTCTGGCTCGCCTTGTTTGCATTTTACGAGCTACCGGATGGCACCTTACGGCAAAAAGTTAAATAGACCACTGCAGTCTAGCTTCTCGAGAATTTCACCTCTCTGCCGTTAACAAACCCAGTAGATTTAATGTCATTCGGCCTACTGTGTTACGCCCTCGACGTACAATGCCCGTACTACGTATACCAACGCTAGGTGCCATTTGGAATTTGGTATTGACCCTCATTGCCGTTTGGAACATGGGCAAGAGTTGGTGCCATTTGGGATATGGTCCTGACCCTGCTTCTATTTCGAATGGGCATTATGCTCCCGATCAACATACCGGACCAATGATACGTGAGGAGAAATATTTGTTCAGGTTCGTTTGGGTTGCTAGTAAGATTTGGTACCATTGGAAATTTGGTCTTGACCCTGCTGCTCTTTGGAATGGGCATGATGGTCCCGATCGACATACCGGGCCAAACATGCGCGAGTAGAGATGTTTCTTCGGGTTTATTTGGGGCTGAGGAGAGAAGATTTGCCCGAGTTTTATTGATCGTCTTAAAGAGGTGGGATCTGGAATATGCATAATGGTCCCGAATAACATACCGGACCAAATATACGTGGGAGGGATATTTATTTGGGTTTGTCTCGGTGAAGAGAGAAATTTGCCCGAGTTTCATCGAGCTGCGTTAAGGGATGGGAGTTTTACTTTCGAGCTTTTCATCGTTTTGCGCCGAATCGTAGCAACCAAAGTCTACGATATTAATTTGTACTACGGAAATATACACGGCTCGTTTGCACTTGAAGCGCTTAAATACGCGTACACACACACACACACACACACACACACATATACATTGGCGTATATGTGTGCAAGAGGAAGAGTCCGGGCAAAAGGAGATAGGGGCGATGTAGAGAGAACATCGAAATTCCACTCGTGAAAAGTTTCAGGGAATTAGTACTAAGTGGTAACTACGACGACCGAGGGTGAAGACAGTTTCATCTCTCTTTCGCTCTCAATTCGAGCCCGAGTGCTACTATTGAACCATGAAGAGAAGGATGGAAAAGGATTTTCTCTCTACGATTCTCAAAAGTTTCTTGGCCCACGTTCGTCGAAACGAGGCAAAACGAGAAAAGGACAAGAGTCGGCTCGGTGAAACGAATCCTTAAGTAGAGGGAGTCGACGTTGGGCAGGCGCGATAAAGGACGTACGGACGCGGTACGTGGTAGAATTGAAGAGAGAAGAAAGTCTTGTTCTTATTCCTCGCGCTTTCGATCAACATGACAGTCTCCCTTCTCTGAGTTTCACTCTTCGAGCTCCCCCCCCCCCACTCCCCGTTCCCTCCCCCATCGTCTCTGAATTCACGCTTCCACTATCGCTCCACATCTGATCACCTCGGACTTTTCCCCTTTACCTCGGTGTGGGCTCCAAACCTAAATGAAACTTTCTCGTGGAGGGAAGAACGCACGGCTGGGATACGAACATGCAAACGAAGCACGGGTAAACCTCTTTCAACATTTTTTGCATATCAACGGCACAACCACTTTGAATCTAATTTAAAGTTTTTCGAAAAAAATTTAAGTCCATTATCGTATCACTTCGGAGTCCTTGATTCACCGCTCTCTTTTTCTCAATCAAAAAATGAAATCATTAAAAATGTGTAAAAAAAGATCATCGAAATTTGTCACCGAATTTCAAGGCACAAGTTATACAGAAGAAAAAATATATGTAATTTCATTATACAAGACTAATCGCATAGAATCATTGACGGATTTTAATTTTCGTCGATATATCAACTTTACATCCGGCTGTGCAAATTGAGCTTGTTAATCGCCTCGAAAATCGATCTTTCCAAACGGATTAGTCGAGAGATAGGAGAGATCGCGGTATTTCTTGTCACTGCTATACGGCCACGTGGCGACAAACCGGAAGCACTATTACTATGTACATTCACGATTCAATTTGAAACTCAAATATTTGGCAATGAGTATGGCGGAAGAGAGCAACTGTATGGCAATCGACCCGAAAGGACAGAAATGATAAAGGGCGAGAGAGAGAAAGAGAGGGATGAAGGAAATACGAAAAAATAGGAAAAAGACAGAGGCCGAGAGATTGTGTATTTTATCGATAGTAACGATAATGAAAAGAAAAGCTCATATATTTGGCGATACACATTTTTTGTTCATTGTTGTTTCTCATGAGAAACATCACTCTGGTTTTCGCATTCGATTTTATCAAAACTCATGTACACGGTAGAGCATATTAGCGTTTAGTCGGCGTAATTTTGGGCTTTCGATCAAAACTCCATGATGATTGAAAAGCCGAAAAAAAATAGCGGCCACTCTGCCCGAATCATCAAAATAGCAAATTTCAAACAGCCACAACGTCGGTCCCATTTAAGCAACCTATATTTGATAGGCGGGTTTTTAAAAGGATTTCTGCAGACTCGGAAAATGCCGTTGGATTCATTTCGATATCTCAATTAGTATTCCCGCAAAGTGCCGTCGAAAAGTGGCCGAAAAGGGGGAAGAGGAGGAAAAATTCGCGAAAATCGATGAATCTTTGAAATTCTGCCAAAAATCGAAAAATCATGACAGCTCAATGAACCGAACGGCATTTGAAAGAGAACATGATCAAGAAAAGAATGCGTCCAGCGTGAATTAGCCAGTCCAAAGGGGAAAGAATCAACCGACGATTCATTAAAGCCACTTTTTTTTGGCCGCGATGGAAACAAAATTTGGATATGAAATATTTTCTTATAAACCAATATCGTTATATTTTTACCCCTTCAATACGAATTTCCTATTAATTTCACCTATCGCCCTGAATTTCCATTAAAAATCGTCAAAAATGGATGGAATGTAAAGAAAAAAAAAATTCTAAGCAAAATATTCAGAACCTCTAAATTCCCTCTGTTTCTCCAGATTGGAGATGTGATGAAAGTAAGAAAATTGAACCCGTAGGCATCCTTTAACAGTCCAGTGAGCAGCCGTGATCTCCTTCATCTCTCTCCGTTTCTCTCTAGACATATTTGGAAGGGGATCGTTTATGGTTCGGGTGTGGGTGATCGCCTCACGGAGCATGTAGCTTCTCGATACCATCTTCTCTCGAGACTCGTAAAAGTCCCATTCCGATTGACTTATACCGGTACCTTAATGCTGCTCCGTTCGTTATTTCGGCCTTCTTTCCTTTCCATTCTCGCTCTCTCCTATCCCCCCTCCCACACGGTCCCGAAGTTGCTCGGCCTTTGTCTTTCATATTCCCCATTCTCTATCACACTATTGTCTGGTCTACAACGACCCGCCACAGCGACCCAAAATTTAAAGCCACCGAGACTAATAAATTGCGGCATCAGATTAATTTTTAACTCGAGGCACCGTGCGCGCATTACTCTTTGCTGCAGACAGCCTCGCAGGTCGACTGTAACATCCCAAAGGCTACACCAGCGGCGCTACTTTCCAAATTCACCAGCTACGCTCCCCTAGCTACACATTGGACGTCTTCGTTACCAGCTAGGTATTTTAGGAACCGGCAAGTTTTACGTGTTCGATCATTCTGAACTTTCAAAATCTTCCTCAACGAGGGAACAAAAAAATCAATGATTCTTCGCGACAACGAGGCCCCGACCAGCTTCCTCCACTATCGGAATAATGCAATCACATGTCACCGACTCGGGCAACAGCAGACGATGTTAACGGCGTAATGAGCTCATCGTTGCGGCGATTGATGTAAATAGAGAAGAAGAAAAAATAGAGCGTTACAGGCATTAGGTGCAGGGTTGCATTTTAATGGGGCGCTCGTTGTAACGATCTCTCTGTACCGATAGCTCGGTGAACGCTGCTCCCAAGCTACCCTAGGATACATGTATACCCGTTCGTTTTTATAGCTTGAGTCTATGAAAAAAAGATACACGGAAAAATACCGATATAGAGGTTGTGAGACTTTAACGAAGCCCGCGTATAGTCCATGGACGAGAAACTACGGAAATGAGCGAGTGAAAAAAGCACGATAAAGCGCGAATCGTGGTGGCTACTGATTAAACCGGCACGTCTGTCGTGATTTTCGTGTACGCGTAAATGTAGTTGCTTTCGTATCTGTTGGGATGCGAAAACACTCGGCCCACAGTGCTTCACTCTGCCGAATACTTTCTCATCTCTTCTAGCTGGGTTTCCCGTTTCGGTTTTTGGGTCTCTCCCAACTTGCTAATTCCCAAGCTATAGTGGAGTACAAGCATTCTATTACAATGTTATACGTCCGTCAATTATTCCTCATCAGGCTGGCAGTTTGTTTCGAGAAGTATGAGAGTGCTTTCGAAACGACTGTTATATCGGTTTATATGCAAACAAGCACTGTGCATAACTCTCGAACACACGGATACGAAATACGGATCGAACAGTTGCCAAAAAAGTTAACAATGGAAGAGCAAAGCTCGAGGTGTAAAAAAAAGGTACATGTTGCAGATGATACGAGACGATTGTGGATGGAGGAAAAGATTCCCAAGAAACTTGTAGACCGCGAGCAAGAACGGTCCATTCACAAAAAGCGATTCTCCCGCACTCGGAAAAGTTTCCATCGACTCTCAAGCAGTTTGCGGACTCGTCCGAAGGCTTATATGAACCCTATTGAAAAGGGAGCGACGAAAAATCGGCAAATCTGTCTTACACAACTAGATTTTTCCGTCGAGAGGATGAGCGTTCGGTACACCTGAACAAAAACGATTGAAATTCCCCCAGTACATTCAGTTGAGGCGAAGTTGACTTATCGCCAACTATTCATTTTTTTAAATACAAGCGTCATATTGTGGGACGACAGAGCAGTACGCGGTTTGGCGAGACGGCGGTCGCCAGGATACGAGACACGTCCCACTGACCCCGCCGTTATGGCACAGCCTGACGAATGGACTGCCTTCCGGTCCGCACCCATAATGCTACTACAGCCACGACGAGTATGGGTGGAGTAGCGCTGGCTTTTGTCATGCATACATGTGCTCCCGATAGTTCATTCGCTCGGCTAACAACGTGAAATGATACGGAAATTCAGTTCTGACCGTTTGTCAGGCTCTATTACCTCCATTAGCAATGCTCATTCTCCTACAGACGCTCCAACCTCAATCCCGACGAGGAAAAAGAGGCCCCAGAGGGAACAGAGAGAACTTGCGGAATATGGCGACAGGAAGGTAAGGGTTTTCGAAAACATGACAAATTATTTGATCGCTTCGTTGCCATATCGATAACAAGACCGTGCATCCAAATACCACCGGATGCGACAAGAAAAAGTACCAGCTGGCCATTGGCCTACGAACTGATCATTGAAAGCCCCGAATTGGAGCTCCCGTAAATTGCCAGGGAATCCCACAGCAAGAACGACAACTGTACGAAGTTAATATCCATCGATGGGTGTACAGCGCCGTTGCAACGAGATAGAACAGATCTTCGACAAGGAAGTCGAGAGTAGTGGCGAGAGAACACGTTCGGAGTATGATACTCTCGGAGAGCGAGGCAGGGAAGCTCAAAAAGTAATTACCGCTGAAGAGCGCCTTCCGGTTAAAAATTGGCGTACATAAAAAGTTTTCTAATTTCAGAAGTCAGCAGGGGCAGAGCGAATTGAAGACTGAAGGAGGGGGGGGGGGAGGTGATGCTGTGCTGGAAAGGCACCCCTGAGGGCCGCGCAAGCCGAAGGACTATAGTAGCACCGGGGTATGGTAACAGTTTGCCTGCTGACGCTCCTTCTCGTAGTCACTTTGAGGCTCTACAACGATAGTGCGCGCGAAATCCATGGACCGCGGAAAAAAGAGGACGGGGTTGGTGAAAAAGAGGAACGGGCACGGAGTACCAGAGGCTGGTACGAGCAACGGAGACGGTCGTGTAATTTCTCGAGAAGCCCCGCTAATTTTGTCCACCTCTTGCGAAGTTAACGAGCGCAAGCGACTGAGGTAATGTTGGTGGAGCGACGAGATTCAAGCACGAAGCTCCCACACATCGTTGTTCGTAACTGGAAACGTGGCCGAGTATAAACAAGTGCTATTTCAGGAAATGTCTTTTGTAGAGTGTCGTTGGGATGTTTAGTACCCGGGTTGAGTCGGAGAAAGAGAAATCCTCTTGTTTATCGGCATTTCAGTTGCTACGACTAGGCCGGATAAACGAGATATCTACATACATCGTAGGCGAGCATTTAATTGCCAAAGGATATACGTAACCCCTGATTCCCTTCCATTTGCGCGACATCAGCCCTCCATCCACCGCGGCATTAGGAGAAATTTACGGCAGGCTGATCCCACCGGTGTGTCACTGAGCGCGTTGTTTCACAAGTCACAGAGGAGAATATGAGCGGATGAGAGAAGTCGACCGATCAACATAATATACACGCACACGATGCACGCTAATGCGTCCCCATGAATGATCAATGACTCTGTCGACCATACAGGCATTCCTCTAAGGCTCTTCCTCCCTATGCATACGCGTCGCTGAATTCGGTGCCGCACCCAATTTATTTGAATCCATCTGGCAATTGTCGTGTTCACCCTGTCTCGTGAGATTTCCACGTTGTCGATGCGTTCTCGAGCCACACTCGTCATTGCGCTCCTTCACACTGGACTAATTCTTCGGCCGCTATAGCCGCTTCCAGCGAACTGGAACAGCTTTGGAAAACCGTGCTAGCGGAAGAGAAAGTACAAGGCCATGCGCTGCTGACAGCCGTTTTTCCGGCTGACTCCACACGGCACTGCCATCACACCCATAGCTAGGCGCAAAGTGTAACAGATACTACATGTCGCAGAAACTCAATTGAGGGCACGATAGAACGAGGTGGATGAAAAACCGAAACGCCACCTAGCGGACGATCGTAGGAGTTACCAAACAAGTTGGAAGCTTCAGACCCCTTCACCACAAGATTAACCGTGTCTAGCCGTTGTCTAGGCTGTCCGTTTCTGCAACATTCCGGTTCCTCCAGCGCTCTGTGTCAGACTTTCCCGTAGCTCTTGGCATCAGAAACATCGAAATATATTTGACAGTTGAAAACAAAGCTTTCAGAGATAAAGTGTTGTATCGGGCGAGCGTTGAAAGCGGAATACTGATGGAATATCCGAATGAATGAGGGATAGATGCAACGCTCACGCTCAACATTGACTTTCATCATCCAGCCGAGAGAGTCGCGCGTAGCAAAGTCCTCAGTTGAAAGGACATTGAGGAAACGCTAAACTATTTTCACCGCTGTCCGCTGCCGATTACTTCGGCTATCGTGGTTCAAACATTTTCATTCGCACCTCAAGATGTGAAAATGATGACCGAGCGTTCCAACGGTAGCCAGACTCTAATAAGCAAATACATACGATTCTCAAATAGCGTTTCTTTCCCTTCCATGCAGACTATTTCTCGAGATACGATATCCCGATAAGACTCTAATGTTTGTCGAGGCTACGACAAGTCGACGTGCTAAAATCCGCTCGTTGTCGGGAAATTAAATATGAATCTCGTGCAAATTGCGTGACGCGCTTGGATCCGTGATGCGGAAAGGTTCTTCCGAGTAAAATCAAGTCACGATCTGTCTCGAGCTGTCTCATCGACATAGGCGTCGATATAAAAAATCGTTAGCCTTGCCATCGATAGTGCCCCTCGAGAATTTCTCTTGCGAACGTTCTTTGATTTCATTGTCGCAATTTATTTTGTCTGTGCAATCATGATTCAACTACCTATACGTGAATCAACATCAGCCACAAAGCCTGTTTACCCTTCCATCATAATCAAACATGTAAGTACAGGACCCTGGAAAGCAGCGCGCAAAGTCTCGGTGGTAGGGTGAGTCTCTCGCCTCGGGGCTACCATCTCGGTGACTATGATATTCGAGGAGTAATCTCCTCTTTAGGCGAGGTATCACGTACGAGGAGGTAGGTACACGCAAGGGCTTTGCACACGTGGTTTAAAAGGGTAAACCCCAATGAAAATAAACATCTATTTTCGTACGTTGAGAAAAAGGATTCCGCAACCTTACCCGGTTCACTCAAATCCTGCAACCATCCCCTATCGATTGGAAAAACGTGAAATTTTGAGAGCGAGCGAACGCCTTGGCTGGTGACTGTTCGATGTTGCGACCGAGCGTGAAGGAGGCGAGTCCCGCAGGAGGGAAGAAATCTTTGGAGCGAAGGAGCGTGTTCTCAGCGACATCGCGGGGGTGCAACAAAGAGTGGAGATTGCTCCGTTGAAGGTGGTTGATCTTAATTTCACGGAGCGCGAGCCTTCGGTTACGCTCTGTACACAATCCACCTAAGCATTATACCTACTTTTTTTTTACCATAGCTGCAGCTCTCTCGAGATAGCCAACACATACACACACATGTCCGTTTCACTGACTAGCGTCCATTCTCAGCTCATGGCTGGGTACACGTAATCCCCGCCTGTGAGCTTTCCAATGTGAGCCAAGCGTAAAAAGTCGTTTCAGAAAAGTCGTGGAATGTTGGTCCAGCTTAGATGTTACGTTCCATGCAGGCTGGTGCGATCAGCGCTGTCACGAGGCTGCATACTCTCTGGACCTGGTGCACGATTGGTCGTACACCTATTTCGAACACACGCCAACACATGCTACATAATAAAAACACGCAAACGCCCCTTTGTAAGTGAAGAAATAAAATGTTTCATGGAGCGCGAAACGACCCGAGCACATAGAAAGTATACGATGAGGGATACAGTTGTCGAGCCTTGGTGGTACCAGATGTAATATATCTTGGCAGTCTGTTTTTTCTTCCGCTTACTTTTTTTTACAGCCAAATATAGGAAGGTTTCGGCGAAAATCTCTCGCCTCCGGAATCCCAACTGTAGGATCATACGGGAGAGACTAATTCGATCACTTAGTTTGACAGCTCGAAAGCCTATCCCTTCTCGAACTACCCTCGACTGTATCCTCGTCGAGCGGACATTCGTGTATGTCCATACACGAATGTACCGAGTGCACACGTATGCGTCGGAAAGACATAGCCACTACGCTATTAGGGTACGTATGGGCGAGATATCGAGCACGGTACACGCGCGAGCTCGAGTACCGGCTGATGTGTGATTGGACGAGCGAGCGCCGGTAGCGGAGAAAGGAGGCCGATGCGGAGAGTGATGGATCGGGTGGCGTCCAAGCGTGTCTAAATAATTAGCTGCCCCCGTGCCGTGCCCGGGCCGTTTGTAGTGTCCACCCTATAGATAATACGATTTCGTCCTACCGCAGCCCTCGTAGCCCTGGCATTTCTCCTAGTCCTAGCCCGCTATATCGCCCACGTATGTTCGCTCACTGTGCCAACATTCGTTTCTTCTCCTTTCTTTTTTTCCCGATGAAAACGCGCATAGTTTCGGGCGAAAAATGGCTGCGCTATCACGAGCGAGACCGATGGGTGGTAACGATCACCAAACGACCTTCAAAAGTCGAAGGAGGCTTTTATCTCAAGGTTTGACGGAAGTGGCCATTTTTAAGCACACTTTCGGTCGACTGCCAGGACGAGAAAGGATCCTCAACATACCGAACAGTTGTTACGCGGCCGTTTTACATTTTATACGCAATGAAAGACTCGTCGCCAGCCGTATCCGTCTTAACGATCAATTCACTATACGGCATACCGTTGCCTGTAAACGTTTGCGTTAACATATTTGGAATTCACGCCCTCGGAAGGACATCCCAGGAATATCGTACTTGCGTATGGCCGAGCGAATAAAGAGATCAGGCGAACAGAGGGGGGTAGCGGCAACACAATAACGACAGCGACGACATCCAAAAGGACAAGGTGAAAAGGCCCTTTTCCCCCTAAGGGACTAACGAGTTTTCCGTCTTCACTGGAATACCCCACAATATTATTCGCGCGGTGGCAAAGGCGCGAGGGCGAATCGCCCGATACGACCCTCCGATCTTTCTCTCGCCCTCGCTAACTCTTTCTCCATTCTTTCTCGAGCCTTTCTCTCGCTCCGGCACTCTTTCTCCCAATGGGTCCATAGGACGGTGCTCGCACCATTGTGAAATACCCACATAGCGCAAACAAGTCTCAGTTACGAGCTCTTGGCCGTTACCGGCCATTTCGTTTAACGGCCAAGCCCGAATTTTTTTTCTCTTTCCGCCGCAAAGCGACCCCGGGCGATCTTTCTGCTCGTGTTCAACAGCTTATGAAGGGAGCTAAGAAAGCGTGGTAAATGTATTTTTATACAGGAGCGAGCACTCTTACGGAATTAAATGTGTATGTACTCGCTCTCTCTCTCTAGCGTCTTTCCATTTTTTTAGATTCGTATTTTCTCTCTCTCAGTGTTCATTTAGCTCTCGATAGAATAAAATGTATCGAAATAATGAATTTCTCCGATCGAAAGAATACCTAAGCCAATTTTTTAACCGGAAACGTATCAGCATACACATACAGTGGTTAAGGGCAAAAGGGAAACGCTTGAGCGACGCTCGGTTGCCGAGCCAGACGAAATGCGTCACGTGAAAAGTAATATTGCGGATCGATAAACCTCAATAAAGTCAATTTCTTTCGTTGAACATCGGAATACGAAATTCTTGATCCCCATCAGTCAGACGAGCCGGCTCGTGGCTCGCATATAAATTCAGCATGTTTTTTATATTTCGCATGTCCCCCATTTCTACCCTCTTTGTGTCTCTCTTCGGCTTGTCTGGGAGCATAGGAAATCGGTTCGTGTGCGCGGATCTGTACGAGCATGTACCGCCAATAGTTCTAATATTTTCACCTGCGTCAATGGATTGGATTATCCGTAAAACTTGGCTACTCCGAGGCAAACCTCGGCTTCACATTGTCGCTGAGGAGTAGATGCGAAAATATGCACCGAGGGAGGATTCGAAAACGAAGAGGGTTGTGCGAGCGAAGGGTTGAGTCTCCTCCGTGATTGACGCGTACTTCGCGGTGGCGCTGCTCGCACGATTGCCCGCTCATGTAGCTGGGAAAGAACGGGAGTGAAGGATCTTGTGAGACACATGGGCGAAGTGGAAATGACGGGACGTACAACGACGAGCAACGTCGCACGCTAGTGCCTCTTTTATGAAATTTCTATATTAGAACGTAAATTCACCGGGAGAGGCAACGTCTCATCTCGCATAGCGGACCAAGAATTTCGCCCCTTCTCATCAATAAAATTGTCCTCCTTTTCCTCCTGCCTCGGCTGCTGTCACCCATTATGAGTGGGAGGACCTCGAATCCACGTATGTTCATAGCAGAATATAACTGACGAGAAATAATTCCGAATTAGTTATTCAACATTGCGCACCATGGTAGACCCAAAAGATCAACCATGTCCAATAAACGGGCATCTCCACAGAGATTGTTTCCAATTGGCCAATCAAATGACGCAGCTCAGGCGAGCCCTGTCCCTTGTAAGCGGACAGACCTCGAGTTCACGTATGTTTATAGCAGCGTTAAACTGAGGAGAAAGAATTCCTACTTAGTTCTTTAACATTGCACAGCAAGGCACACCCAAAAGATCAGCCATGTCCGATAAATGGACATCTCGAAAAAACCCAAACAAACCCAATTGGCGAATGAAATGACGCGCAGGTCACGCCAGACCTGACCTCCACTTTCTTCTTGGAAATCGAATTTCAAGGGCGAGGCATCGCACGTATACAGAGAGACATGTACTGGGCTACATAGCTAAGATGAGATGACAGCCGACAGAATGAGCAAGGCGGAGGGACACGACGTGGCGGGTTGCTGTCGAAAAAAGTAATTGTGGCAAATACTAGCGGAAAAACCCGGGGCTTCTAGCTGTAGACCGAAAAAAGCAGATCAAGCCCGAAGAGAAGATAACGAAGAGGTGTGGCATGGCAAGGAGCGAACGGCAAATAAAAGCTTTGCTAGACAATCGAGGCAAAACCCCTATGACAAGAATATCAATTGACGTGGGTGTTCCTTGATCCAATAAGGCCTTTGCAGGTTATTTTTATGCTTCAAACTTTCCTCCAAGTCGACATGAGTCAAAACTGCTTCCGTCGCAATATTTTACAAATTGTAACATAAGGATATTCGGATGTTGATCTTTATCAAGCCATTTTGAAGTATGCGAGGGAGAACCTTTTGATGCTGTGCAGAAATAAATTGCAGAGACCGAATGTTGCGTATGACTTGTTTTCAGAAATTCGAGAGATGAATAGTTGACGGGGCAGGTTTCGAAGACACAACGAGCCGGAAAAGAAATGAACTTTTCTACAAGATTGGCATTTCGTCGGTAGTGGTATAGCAGCCTCTTCCCTGAGAGATCTAGCGTCGTCTTTGTCAAAGCGTTATTCTACTTTACATTTTCCATTACGGCTCTCGTGAACTCATTTTCTCTTTCTCTCACTCTTGCTCTACGCGGAAGATCGACAAGCGACGTTCGTTCTCCCGCCCTTTGATTCGTCAAGTACCCGAGTGTATTTCGTTTATTCCGTTTCCTTTGCTAGCCATGTGGTCTCAACCTGTGGTCTGGTATCGGCCTCTCGCTCTTGCTCTATCAATTTATTTTCCTCTCTTCGCGGAGCGGTGGACCGCGTAACGAGCAACGTAAATCAATCGGGGCTGGCATCACGGCTCCTCTCTCGTGCCGAGCCACCCCCATCCATTTCTCTAGTCTTCCCTTTTGCCGCGCTCTTCTCCTTTTCTCTCGCTCAGCGGCAAAGATTCGTGGCTATGTGTTCCGGAGATTCGCCAGCGGGCTAACCTCCTCGCATACGAGCGCGCAAAAAGCCACGGAATATCGTATTGGTGTGTGTACCTAGCACGACGTGTTTTATACACCACAAATTCGTTTCTCATTCTTATACGTCAATACGAAAAAGGAATAGTCACGTACATTCTTCCAAAAAGAAATACGAAAGTTACGTGCATTAGGTATCTCCGCTATACACTACAAAATACAATAATATGTTATTGGTATTCATGGTTTTTTGTCGTTGCTATTTTCACATCTTGGATGCCGTCATATGAACAATTGGTATTTCATTATTGCAAGTATTAATAACTTATCCAATGATAAGAAGATATTTTCGATGGTCATATTGGGATATAGACATTGCAAAAATATACACACTGCCGGCCAAAAGTTTGGGTACACCAGTCGAAATTTCTTAACGCACCAAAAGTTAGATAGCGGACTCAAAAGTGAAGATAATTGAATTTCCGAAGCGCCGTTTCAAAGAGAACTAATTTACCTTTATTTTGCTTTTTTGAAAATTCTCTACGATTTTTTTTCGCCTCGTTGCGTACTTTTGAACGTGGCCATTTTTCGGCTATTTTTTAGCCATCGAAAATGAACTGCAAAGTTCGTGGAAAAAAATTTCCTCGGTTTTTTCCATGCTAGACTTCAAAAGGATATCAAAATTTACATTTTTGTTTTTTCGAAAGTCTCGTACGATTTTTTTTCGCCCCAGTATTGCATTTCTAGCTAAAGAAGACATGTTTTAGAAAAAAAGGCGTCGTCGAAGAACTATGGGGTTTCAGAGGAAATGTCAAGAGGGTGAAGAGTTACATGGGTTCACACTGGAGTGGCCAGAATATTTTCACCATTTTCTGTTGGACATTTGTTTTACCATTTTTGGTTGGAAATTCGATGAGTGGTGAGGCTCCACTTGGGAATGATGGGGTCTACGAAAATATATCAAGAAAGAAAATTTGGTTTACTTTTTTGTTTTTAATTAATTACAATTTTTTAGATTTTGGAGAAAAAAAAATCGGCGGCGCTCAGACAATCGTCGTCAGTTGGTTGTTGTGCCTCGAGAACTATCGGATTTAAGACAAAATAGTAAAAAGAAACAGTTATAATTTTTTATTTTAGATTCACTGACATTTTGGCAGATTTCTTTTTATAAACTTTTTTTACCATGATTTTTTTCCTAAATAACGAGTTACTCTTTTTGACCCTTTATCACAAATCGAGCACCACACAACTTTAAACTTTGCGACTTGCTTTTTATACCACAAAAAAAAACAGTCAATCGAATCTCTTACCTCCTCTATACGAGTTTTTCAACAAAAAAGATTCTCCGAGTTCCACCGAAATAATTCTTTTTTAAATCTAAAAAAATTGTAGTTAATTGAAAATAAAAGTGTCAACAAATTTCCTTTCTTAATATATTGTCCTAGACCCCATAATTTCCAAGTGGACCCTCTCCACTCATCAAAGTACCAATCAAAAATAGTGAAGAAAATGTGCCAAAAAAAATCTGAAATTTTTTTCACCCCTCCAGTGTGAACCCGTGCAACTTTTTACCCGCTTGACATTTCCTCTGAAAGCCTTTAGTTCTTCGATAAGGCCTTTTTCTTTAAAACATGTCTTTTTTAGCTAAATATGCAATACCGGGGCGAAAAAAATCGTCCGAGACTTTCTAAAAATCAAAAATAAATTTTTTCCACAAACTTTGCCGTTAATTTTCTGCGGCCAAAAACTAGCCGAAAAATGGCCACGTCCAAAAATGCATACCAGGCCGAAAGAAAACTGTAGAGAATTTTCTTGAAAAAGCAAAATAAAGGTAAATTTGTCCTCTTTAAAACGCCGCTCGGGAAATTCAATTATCTTTATTTTAGAGTCCGCTATCTAACTTTTGTGGCGGTAAGAAGTTTCGATTGTTGTACCCAAACTTTTGGCCGGCAGTGTATATATTTCCTGATCACAGGGCAAAATGGAAAAGTCGTGGTCACCTGGATGACTAGAGTCTGAGGTGGCAGAGTGGAAAAAAATTATGGAGATGTCACCGTTGGGGGTTCAGTGGCAGAGTAGGAGATTAGAGGTCGTTCGGTATTCTTTACATGTACTCGAAAAATGGAGCAACTCCATGGCGAGACTATTCATTGGATGTGGAAAGGACGAAGGATCAACAGCGCAAAAGGGGAAAAAACGGTCGGTAAAAATAAGGGGAAGCACTGCGAGGGTATTTCAGAGTGAATGTATTCCATATAAAAATGGAAGGAGAAAAGGCGGGACGACGCACGGACGGATCCACGGAATCGCGATTTAATCACATAACTTCTGCTACGTCAACTACGAATCGATTCGATCGCGCGTGCACGTCTTCGGCAAGCGCAGCCTCGTGGATATCCCGAAGCTTTAACAACTTCGAAAAATATTTATCGATTTTCTCCCTTCTTGCCAGCGCTTATTTTTTTTCCCTGTACAAACGCCTTCGCCCGCTTTATGTCACGAAGGTTATTCGGAGATGGGGACGACGACGGTGCGGGTATATCGTTATTAATAATCATAAAGTATGAAGTGAACATAAAAAATGGCTTAAGCTGAGTGAATGTATACAAGCAACGGTTAACAACCGTGTTTGACATGGAGCTGGTGGGGTGCGCCTACCCTCAAGAATACGGTTCCTAACACATCTTTGATACGGTGCACTACAGATATCGTGAGCTCCGCATGGGTCGACAGAAGGCGAGTCCGGTTTTTATGATCCTCGATAAATGGTAAATAAAATCGAGTCACCCTTATTTTCTGGAAGGGAACATTGGCGAATGAGGAGAAGGCGCTCTACGGGTGGTTACAAGTTTTATCATGGACTCCGGCAGACTGGCAATTCTCCTATCCGTTCACCACATTTTTTTCTCTTCCTTTCGAGGTTCCAGGTTTCAGGGCGGGGGGGGGGGGGGCTCTCGATCACTGTGACAGTCTCTTGTCACGAGAGGCATTTCGATCGGTATATACAGATAAAGTTTTCTCCCCGCTTTAGGGAGGACCCAAAATTGATAAAATGCTACTGCGAAACGGGCAGCGAAGCGGGGCGAGGCCACAGAGTCGTAACACACTCTCCGCTTCATTCGCCTCACATACGGTTTCTGAGTCATGAGTGCGTGTGTGGATGACAGAGTATTACCACTGAATGAGTCTCGACAACCAATACACGTTCTATAGAGCACCTTCGTATCGAGAGTATCGTTCTCCGGTCATGATAAGATACGAAGGGCGGTCGTGGTGGCCGAGGGAAGAACGAACCACTCAACATATCCCAATGTTTATGGTCCGAGCTTCGTTCACGATGATTGCCCCGTGTTAAGTAGCCGATACATGCAAATTGCACAACCCTCGAAGCAGAAACCGATAAGCGAGCGTTTCGTTTGTCTTTTTTTCTCAAATTGTTACGTTGTGCAGAAGAGCCATGGCCATCTAGGGAGTATCCAATTTTTTAAGTGGAAGATTAATTTTTTTCATGGCAAATTAACCCTTTGCACTCGCGACCTTTTTTGCTCGGATAGTAAGTGGTGAGTGAGAGTAACCTCTTGAGTGCAAAGGGTTGAAAATAGAGTGAAAAACAAGCCAGAGCGGGTTATTTTGAACAAAATAAGGAAACCGGATTAAAAAATGGGCTATCATTTGAAGCAAGTTATGTAATGGATGCTACGTCACAACGGCGGAAAGAGAGACTCGTCATTTAGTCTGATAGTGCCGCGTCTAAAAGCATGCCCATTGAGAGAAGAAGAAATGAGGATGGCTCGAAGATGTTTCTAAGCGTCAAACAGAAACCGGAACAAAGAGGCCTGCCCTTCCAAAAAGAGCACACGCGCATTCTGGGGCAGCGCGAATCCTCTGTGGAAGAAGGCATTCCATATGTGCTTTTGAAAGACTTTATTGATGAAGATAGGAAAAAAAAGCTGCGTCGACGTAACGTAGCAGGTTTACCGATCGTCGGAACTATTCCCTGTACCTCCGAAATTCGTCCCGTGCGTGATACTCCACACCCATTGTGCTATCTCGGCGTGTTTGTGCCGGATGGAATACCCGTCGCGAACAGAGAGCCGCAAGGCTTTTACTATGGCTCTGACTTTGGAAAAGTCCATTCTTGAGAGACAGAAAAGGAGAAAGTGCCGTATCGCGAACGACAAGGTGGAAATCAGCCCTCCCTTCGTCGGCAGTTACGCATTGGCGAATACCAAGGACGAAACGGAAAGAGCGAGGGAATGAGAACGCAAATGGAGCAAGAGGGAGAAGAATGAAAGTGGAGGTTGGTTGGAAGTGTCATACGCAGACCGCGACTGCGCCGTTTTCACTTTCATATACGGATGCGTTCGAGTTAGTCAACCAACGACGAAGATGTAACTTGCGTGTCTGTTCCTCCAACCCAGAGCACTGTTGCGTAAACTACATGCACATTGGCCGAAACACGCTATGAAAGAAAGTTAGTCCGACGTTTCAATCATCCTGGTTGGGATCGGCTGTTCAAGTTTTCAAAGTACATGTGTGGCAAAAGATGACGAAGTGCTTCAGCATCGATTGGGCACGAAAGAATAGTCATTCCAGTAGATGACGATATGCGAATTTGGCCTAGACGATCAAAGTTTTCGCTCCGGATTTGTATTACGACGCGATTACCGGATGCTCGATCCGTCACTGATTGCTACTGATAAACGGACAACTGGAAAGTGAAGCCTCTCATTTCTCCCCGCATACGAGGAACAATCAATACAGTATTCTCTCCTTCCAAGTTTTGCGTCCATGCCGCCATACCTACTTCACATTACCGGCCTGTCGCAGCGTGCTGTGGCATTTCATGAGCTACATTGAACCCCTGGCTTTCGCCATATAACTTTCCACCCCTTTCGGTAATTTCAGTTTATCGTTGCTGGCGTGACAATGCGGAAAACCCCAGACCTGCGAACACTTCTAAGTGAACCTTTCATTTCTACCGATATGATTCTCTCTTGGCCCAAACTATCAAATCCATCCTCGTCTTTCTCCCTTCTATCTCTCCTTCTTTGTCAACCATCTCCGAATCCCCTTGTTCTCCTACCGATAGACGTCGAATACATCTGTGGCGACAGATATACGATAGCCAAGTTGCATGCAAGTCTACGGAACGTGGGCCCAAAGTGGCTGCCCGGGACGCTCGTAAAGCACAAGTACCGGGTGACGTTATTATTTGCCATTGTTCGCTGCTGTAATAAATGTAATTTGGACAAATAGCGGAAACGTCGGGTATCGAGGGCGGCAGGGATGAACTAGCGCAGCGCTGTTAATGTTACAGAGACGAGCTAAGGGACCGCCACAATGAGAGAGATACCGAATTGCTCCGAACATCCGTGTTCAGACGAAAGACACACGCGTCATCTATGTGCGTGTGTCTTCCTGCACAGCCAAGAAAGGGGTGGACGCACTGCTAGTTTTGGGTAAGTGCAGAGGAAACGCACAAGGGGTTTCGGACTGCAAGCTACTTTAACGGGAGATACGTTGCGGCGGCGGTAAAGTGTCTGTAACGATGAGGCATTTGCCTTGGACGTACTCAAACAATACCTTATTGAGCAACGTCTTCTATGGCGCGGGCTTTCCAAAGCGCACAATGAGGAAAATGGTTAGTATCGCAAGTACCCGATGTCAAGTTATTTCCACAGTCGATCACCTATCGAGTGCCCCAATTCCCAAAACGGTATCCTACGTGGTGGATTTTTGTTTCGAGGCCGAATGACGCTATCGGACATCTGGAAAAATGAATGCAAGAGGAACGACGACAGGCTGGACGACAAATCGTATGGGCGAATCGATCTGGCATATGGAAGATAGAGGATATTGGTTTGCCGTGTGTGGTTCTATCGTGGCCCAGTAGGATTGTACGGATTATAAAAAAAAAAAAACGATAGAACGGTCGGAGAGAAGAAGCAGCGGATTCGAAGGCATTAGGGCCAAGCAGCGGTGCAGCGCGGAGTTGCTGCGGTTCTCTGGTCAAATTGGATCTACCGAGCGTCGGGAAGGAGGATAGGGGCCTTCGCGGTTATGGTAGGAGATACGAAGAGAGATCGATAGCCGAGGTGGCCGGGGGGGCGGAGTGGGCAACCACCAGTATGCGAATGCGATAGGATAGTGCCGAGAGGATCAAGAGCATCAGGCTTCACTTCCATTCTTGATGCTGTCAGAGGGTTCGGGGTGAGCGGATCTCGCGTTGCGTTCTTGCTGTTCGCTAGTATCAGCGCATACGGCATGGTCCCTACCGATCTATCCAGTTTCTCGTAATATACCACGCATTTCTACCATCAACGCTCAACCATACCGCATGTGTACCTAATACAGAGTTAACACTGTTTACCATCCTATCGCTGACTACTCCGTTCCCTGCGGACGCTCTGGCTTAGCGATACTATGTGCAAAGAGGGTTGCCTGCCGAAACGTCTCATCGGATATAACACGATAGCGACTGCAGAGCTGATATTGAACATCGTCGGAGAGGTTAACTGCTCGATGCCGAATGAACATGACACGGGAAACGCGCGCTTTGTATTCTTCGAGTAAAACACTCCTCCGACGTTTGAATGCGGAACGATACTGCCAGCGCCGGTAGCCCAGCAGTATGACTTGACTATCGAGATACTTCAAGACGGGGCATTTCCCAGAAGATACGCAGTGCATCTAAAAGCCAAAAGAAAAGTTGGCATTATCGTTCGTAAATGTGGAACTGCCATCACATGCTACGTAACTTCCATCAAATGACCTACCTATCTTATCCATACGAAAATCACGTACGAATCTCATTATACGATGGGTGTACCTACCACAATTTACATACATATCTTGTAACACTAAATAAATCGTTTTTCGAGCTCCGCCATCCTGGCAAAGTACTCTGCCATTTCGGAAAGCTACGCAAAGTGCTTCATCATAAGATACACAGGAGGGTTGTACCTGCGCCCAGGGAGAATGACTCGGTGGCTGTTCTCGCGAGGCATGGGTTATGTTTTACCAGGGATGAGCGAGCATTGCAGGTCCCTCTTAGTCAAAGTGCTAATGAGTGTCGCCTCGTGAGCCAATTAATACCGGTAAGGTGGGCCCGCGGGTGAGCGGGCGGACTACCAAGCAGAATGGGAATAGGTTATGTATATAATATATAGGGGTATGGATATAAGCTCCCCGGTTCTCCATCCAGCTCGTGCGCTACCAACATTGGGTCGAACGGCCAACGACGGGGTGAAGAAGGAGACACGGTCGGTCCCTTGTTCTCACCAAGCCCCGAGTGTAGAGGAAGGCACCATCGCAGGCTACATGACCGGAATACTTGGTGTATTTGGTATGCCGACGGCGCCTGACCGCCGTGCACCATTCTCGCTTCGAGCCTCTAGTTCTCGTATAATCACCACAGGCGGGGTTAAACAGGGGCCATGCTCGGGAAACAACCCCATCCACGGCCAACCTGCGAAGTACACCCTAGACTATTTTCTCAACAAATTGTTGACCCAACTCTACTGGCACATTGGGGTGTGGGTCGACCACTTTCTTGGAACGCCGTTCCGTCGGAACTGTGGGAAAAATGCTTGTGTTTTTCCACTGCGCTATTTGCACACACGGATTCACTGGACATTTTTAGAAACATGTATTCAGTGAACCATTGTAGATAATTATGTGTCGCTGAAGAAGAACTCGTCGGAAGTCGGCTGATGTGTCGGATAATGATTGAGAAGGCACGGAGAGAAGAATGCCAGCGGTAGACGAAGAAACATCCTTTCTCGGCGTTCCTCGGCATGACTCTTGGGATACTTACATACTCAAGCATACAACCCTCAAGTACCAGCCAGTGAGGCGTTACTTCTTACTTAACAGCGGCAAGGACTTGTGACGCGTACGTGACGGAATTGCTGAAAGGTGAAGAGGCAAAGAGACACACGAAGCGGCCTCTTTGCGCCTGTGAGGTAAAACGACATTGTGCTCGGCGCTATGCCCTGCTTTTTCGCGCGAGTCTTGGCTCTTTCCCTTCATCCACTTCTCCCTTCTCAGCGGCATGGCTTGTGGCTTTAGGGTCTTTGCAACTTTCGCTCATGTACTGAAACTTTTCCGCCCAACACCCTCTTCGCATCTATTCCTTTTGGCCATTGTCGCCTCGTTTTTCTCCAGCCAGCACACGTTGGTTTATTGGAAGGTACGTTTGTCACCCTGCGATAACGATAGAAAAACCTTCGTACAGGACTCTTCTCTGTTCTCCAGAACTAGACTCCGGCGGACGAATTGAAGTATCGCGCGACAAATTGCACGGAACGTTACGAAACTTGTTCCAACTTCCTTTCTTTGCCCCCGGCCAACCCTCTTCCTCACCCCGCCTATTCTTCCTTTGTCTTTGACGTTCTCACGTGCGGAAAAAACTTTCCAATCGCAAAACCGCCACCAAAGTTGCTACGTGGCTAGAAACACCTATTATGCTGACGTCTTCGAGTTCCCGACGACAAAACCAAGTGGCAACCTTGCGAAAATGGGAAGCTCTCGTCTCCGAAACACCTTATTGTTATGGAGTTGTCGAAAAGCTCCCGGCCAATCCTTATTAATACATAACTTTGCTCCACAAGACAATCAAGTTCGTAAGTGAGGTTGGAAAGTTTCAGAGTATGCAACTTTTGATCGAAACCTACTCCGATGAAATACCATGCTTTGGTAATTCATCAAATTAAAAGTCTTTTTTGGGAAAATGATCTGTTGCTGTTTAAAACGAAAAATCTACTTCGATCGACATCTAGAGAACCCCTTCGGAAAAGCAGCGTTTCATAGGACACAATAGGAAGAAAATAGCAAGAGAAAAATCAAAAAAGAAATATACCGATAAGAACATCCGATGAAATCCAATGGAATATTGTACGGGTAAACAAGCTAAAGGGATGGCAGAGCGGAAAATCTTCGATATCACGTCCAAGCGGAGAAAAAGCAGCGAGGATGGAGCCAATGGGAGATGGTAAATGAGGGTCTGGTCCGAACATTACATATTGACGAGTCGCGGAGCAAGATATAAAGGGAAGAGATAGGCGAGAGAAGGCGGAGAGGAGTGTGGGCAGCACTTTCGCAGTAAGTCCGAAAAGAAGGCGAGGGCACGTGAGGAAAGAAGACTGCAAACTAAGAGGGAAGAAGTAGCACGAGGACGACAAAGACGCCGAGAAAATTTTAGGTAGTGCGGCCACGTAGTCGCCGTTTGTCGATGGTACCGCAATAATTCCTTATTGCTCCTCCAAAGTCTAGCCTCCCATCCCCCATAACCCGAGTAGTCAGGACGTCCTTTTGCTTCCTCCCGTCTTCTTGAAAACGGCCATCCCCTGTGGATCGCCTCTCACCCTGCCCCCGTGCCCTTTTCTTTTTCGTGAGCTTCGCTCCTATCCGGACAACTCTTCCCTTTCTCTTTTCTTTCTCTCCCTTCTTTTCCCTTGGCTCATATTGAAGCAGTGAGCTATCTCACGTACGATATTCCAACCGCCAACGTGGATGATCAAGGCCCGCCACCATCCCTATCTTACAGCTCAGCACTCGTTATGAAAAGCTTCTCCACAAGCGGCGTTAGCCCAGAATGAGTACTCTTCTCGCTATATCTATAATACTGCCTATCTCGATAGCCACTAGGACTGCTCGTGAACTTCAGGCAAGTATGTATGTTCAAGAGTCTACGTGTCGTCAGCCGAAAGAGCTAAAAGTCGAAATCATACGCTATCGTGTACAAATATGGAAGAACCGAAAGCCATATCCAGCCTAGTAGGAAGATTTGTGTCTTGTAATTACGCGACTTTTTTTTCCAGTCAACGTGTTTTTTCTGGTCTCGTGACAGAACTTCCTCGCACTGTACCGTGAGATACAGTCTAGCCAAAAAAGACTCAAAACGCGAGTCCCGTCTGTGGCTTTTCTATAAGCGAAGATTCTCCCTGAGCCCTTTCTTCACTAGTATCATTCCGACTCTCTCTCTCTCTCTCTCTCTCTCTCTCTCTCTCTCTCTCTCTCTCTCTCTCTGCACCTTTCTCTCTGTAACTAAAGTGGGTTCTTTTTTTTCCAGACATTTTCCATCAAGCCATGTAACGTCCGGAACAAATTGCCTCTCGTAATTATTTCGACAAAGGACCTTACCGTTTCAGCGACAGCGAGATATATTAGTACTTACTTCGTATTCATCATATAACATTGCGCCAGTATCACAACTCACCTGGAACAAAAAAAATACGACAATCCCATCAGAGCTGAATCACAAATAGTTACATTATTGTCGGAGGCCATTGCCACTTGAAATTCACCAATTACTTTCTTTATTTTATCTTCTAAATCCTATTTTTTGTCATATATAGGTGCGTGTGGTGCCACCGCGAATATTGGTAAAAGAAAGTATGATCCCTGGACCATTCCTCAGCGACACTTTCGCCAAGCATAGCCAAGTCTAATACCTAAAAAAAAAGCAGGAAGCTTTCCGCCCGCGTTGATATCGCACAATATACAAGAGAAGCTAGTTCGAGAGCCAAGTCGGCTATCTATATCCGCAAGTTGCTTCGAGCTTCAACGGGATATTTATGTATGATCAGCTGCGCCGTCAAGCTTGGAGTCGCCACTCGTATCATCGTTGACTAAAAATATTCACGTTTCAATTTGAATTTCTTCGCCAACTGCCAACTTTTTTATCCCACGGGAACAGCAGAACCTACCGCGAAAAATGAAAAACCTCAAGAGATTTCGCAAGCGGGTATCCTGTCGTACTTCTGATGCAATTGCTGTCATTGCCGACGATTCGTCATTCCGTATTTGATTGGAGCACGAATGAGCCACGCGTCACGTGGTTTATCGGATCATGGTCACAAAATTGACGCTCCATTAACGAAATTACAAGATTATTAGGCCCTGAATACATTCCGCTCGAGAGCTCCAACATGTCTGCCTACGCGAATGCATACACCCTCACACAACATACGGACACTGCACACACAGGCATACAATGCATGTATAGATCGGGGAGAGTGGAACACGATCAACCTTCGTATCTCTATTATTCTGCGTATGTTATCTCTATCTCTCCCTCTGCCGGGTGATGCGTTATATAGCCCACCCGATAAGCTATTTGCTCGTCGCAGCAGTTAAAGCGCTTTTATTGTGTGGTACGGGCGTTAATCGTCCGCGCCCGATCTGTTGCAAAACCCACTGATGTTTACCATGGGCACGGCATTTCTGCTTCATTATATTCTCAATGACCAATCGCACTTACATTACATTATCTTTCCACATTGGAATCCAGCCATAGAGGGGCTGTCTGTTTGTGCCCCATCGCTGAATGCCATTTCCATTAGGCGGTATGTACGAGCCGAAAGTATCCATGCCTATCTATTGCCTAATCAAACGCTAATCAAATGGCAAGTGCGAGAACACGAATTATCCTTCGCAAAGTACAGTTGTAGGTTATTTTTCGACCCTTTTTTCCCCATGATACTCAAAGATATGCTTTACTTTGTCCATCAACGTGATTCCTAACGGATCGAATATATATACAATATACACTGCCGTTCAAAAGTTTGCATACACCTGTCGATGTTTCTTCCCACGCTAAAAGTTACATAGCTTCGTCAAAAACAAAGACAACCAAATTTACCGAACGGCGTTTTGAAGGGAACAAATTCAGCTTTTTTGAAATATTTGTTATAATTTTTTTTCGACGCAGTTTTGTACGTGACTGTTTTTCGACTTTTTTGACCATCCAAATTGGGCTTATGGAAAAAATGTTGTCATGTTCATCTATGATGAACTTGAACGGGGTAACAGGAGGTCCATTTTCGTTTTTTTTTTAAGTTTCGTACGTTTTTTTTCGCAAAATTATTTCATTTTTGGCTAAAAAAGACAAATTTTGACAAATGCAACTTAACTCAAGAAGTATAAGGTTTAACAAGAAATGTTAAAGATGTAAAAAGTCACGTAAGTTCATACTGGATCGCCTGGAATTTTCTCAAAATTTTCCTCTGCGATCTTTTTTTTTTTACTATTTTTGCTCGAAACTCTTACGATTGGGATGGCTCAACTCGAAAAGTATGGCGTTTATAACAAAATATCAGAAGGAGAAACCTTTATGATTTGCGTTTTAAATTCGCTGAAATTTTTTCAGAATTTTTTTCTGAAATTTGTTTGGCCGAACCTCGGAGAATCGTCCGAACAATTGATTGGCGTATCTTGAAAAATATTGAGTTAGAAACAAAATATCAAGAGGGGGAAATATTGCAGGGTTTCGTTTTAGATACGTTGAAATTTTTTTCAGATTTTTTTCAATTTTTTTTTACAATGTTTCAAAAGCACCTAGACCTAAACAAAAAAATTTAAGCGTTTTCAAAATCGACAATTGAAAAAGTTTCTCCTTCTGATATTTTGCTGTAAACGTCATACTTTTCGAATTAAGCCATCCTACTCAACACAGTTTCGAGCAAAAATAGTCAAAAAAAATCTGAGAGGAAAATTTTGATTTTCTCTTAAACCCTACAGTTCTTCTGTTACGTTGCATTTTCCAAAAATTTGTTTTTCCAAGCCAAAAATGAAATAACTTTGCGAAAAAATCTTACGAAACTTTTTAAACAACGAAATTGGAGCTCCTGTTGCCCCGTTTGAGTTTATCATGGATAAACATGACAAATTTTTTTTTCATAAGTTATGCGCCCAATTCTCGATGGTCGAAAAAAAGCCGAAAAACAGTCACGTACAAAAGTGCGTACCGGGCCGAAAAAAATATTTCGAAAAAGCAAAGCAAAGCTGAATTCATTGCCGCCAAAACGCCGTTCGGTGAATTTGGTTATATTTTTTTTTTGACGAAGCTATGTAACTTTTAGTGCGGCAAGAAATATCGACTGGTGCGTAACCAAACTTTTGAGCGGCAGTGTATTATACACTACCAGCGAAAAGTGTCCGAACAAAAATTGGAAAAAGTCCCCGTACGATTTTTTATGCCATTTCGCTGATGGTTGACATCAATGAATTGAATAAACGGCATTTTGAAGGGAAGGTATTCACCTTTATTCGTAAAAAAAAAATTTACTGTTTTTTTACGAATTTTGTACGATTTTTTTTTCTTTTTCTGGTGGACCTCATTTACAGATAACATTTTTTAATGCATTTCTTTGACCGGATTCATAAAGGGGAAAACTCAAACTTCAATTTTGTTTCTTTTTAAACCTTCGTACTTTTTTTTCTAAAGATATTTCGATTTTTTTTTAAGAGACAATTTGAAAGATAACCTGTAACGCGAAAACGACAAGGATTTAAGAAGCCGTAAAATAGTTAAAAGTTGAATCGTTTTTCGTTGAGTTCGCGAGAATTTTGTCAGATTTTTTTTCGAATTTTTTTTTCACCTTTTTCCGGTAAAACATCAGATGATTTAATTACCGTAACTCGAGAACTAAGGGGTTTGTCGTAAAATTTTAAGAGAGGAAAGAATTGTATTTTTGGTAAATAACCGGAAGTGGGGCTCCTGCGAGAATCAGGCTATTTTTTTTCTTATTTCTTTTAATGATCATAACAGATGATACGAAGTAATGTTATGACGGCGCAAGACATTTTTTCTTCAAAATAGTTATTTAAAAATTTGGACGTGGATGCCTGCTTGGATGGACTAATTTTGGGCTACGTTTGGGCTATGATCATAAAATCATACACTGGGGTGGGCGGGGGCACCTCGGATGGGTGCGTGGAATTGTAGGGTTCGTAGAACACTGGGGTGGGCGGCGGGTACCCCGGATGGGTGCGTGGAATTGTGGGGTTACGTGGAATATAAATATTCATAACATTATTGTGGCGGAAACATCATGTGCCGTTATAATAATGATAAGGATGATGTTTGTTAACCATATTAAACCATTTATACAAAAATTAGCCTGATTCTAGCAGGAGCCCCACTTCCGAATAGTTACCGTATTTTTCTATTTTCAACGTAATAGAATTGTTTCCAATTTTTTTCAAAATCTTTTTCGCGCTTAAAATTTCATAGTTTTCCACTCACGTTAATCGATTGATTTCAAGCGATTCTATTGCGTTGAAAGTTAAAAAATACATAGAAAAATCTGATTTTTTATCGAAAATAGGTGGAAAACAAAATTGAAGCTTGAGCATCCCCCTTGATAATTCCGGTCAAAGAAGTGCATTAAAAAAAATTGTCTGTAAACGGGGTTTGCCAGAAAACGAACAAAAAGCAGTCGAAAAATGGTCGTCTTGTAAAGGGGTACTAGTCGCAAAGAAAATAGTAAAACATTTTTTTTAACGGAATGAAGGTGACTACATCCCTTTCAAAATGCCGTATATTAGATTCATTTGTGTCAACTATCCGCGAAATGGCATAAAAAATCGTACCAGCACGTTTTTGAATTTTTGTCCAGAAACTTTTCGCCGGTAGTGTATATATGTATATATCTTGACTCAATAGCACGAAAATAATTTGAAGACGTCTGTCTACATTTGGATTTGTTGGGTCGAAGGCAAGAGCCAGCTCGGGTTAAAACGAGCGACGGGAGCAAAGCTTCGTGGATCTCCCAGGTGCGGCTTTCCACGTTCTCACTTCGGATATATTTTTTGAACGAATATCCAAGCAATGGATATGCTGCCGTTTCTTCGCTGTACTCTGAGAAACCGAAAAGTACGTGTTGGGTAGACGGAAACGTTCGCGGGAGGAAGGGTATGTCACAGCAAGGAAGGAATGGAACGGGGAACAGGAAGAAGCAGCAGGAGCATACCGAATGAACGGCGCTAATAGCCCGGCGCCTGGATACCTCGCGCACACCTACAAGCCCCATTACGATTTGCAATTACACTGAATTTCCCCGGGCAAATGGATTGCGCTCTCTCACTGTACGCTCGCTACTGCCTCCGCCATTCTCGACAGCTGGTATTTCCCAATGCTATATATATATATGCCTGCACGAGGAAATTCTAAACGCAATGTTTTGTACGAGAGTAAAAAAGGTCCGTCTGGCAGGCGAAGATCGGACGACAGGATTATACAGGCAGTTGAATTTATCGTAAAGAGAAAACGGCAAACAGAGGAAACGAAAAGTCCAGTGATGACAATGAAAGTTGGATACCGCGATGAGCATTTATTTTCTCCACCTTCCTCGCAATAATAATTATAAATTCTTACAGAACAGTAGGAGAGCAGAAGTGAAAAAATATTTGCCATGTTATGCAGTATCGGGATCCATTTTTGGGATGATGAATGATTCAGGACTTTGATGTGAATACATTGGTTCTACAGGAGCTTCGTTATGCTGTTAGCAAGGACACATCAGTCTCAAATTATATTTGCACCCTGGATTCTCGCGATTATTTAACTCGTGGCAAAACAACCTCAGTTTCTACCCCTCTTCACTGTAAATTCATAAAGCTGGCTGTACCAGGCGCGGCGGACGGTGCGAACGAAAAGGGGAAAACCGAACGAGGATGATTTTGAATTGTGCGAAACGAAGGTACGTATGAATGGAAAAACGAATAGCAGGAGAGAGAGAGAAAACGAGAATGAGCGGCAATGTCGAAAGTTGGCAGGGAGGGGAAGATTCTGATGCGAATACGCGAAGCGAAACGACTAGATTGAGAGGAAAAAAAAAGTTCGCGATGGAAAGGGAACGATTCTCTCTTCCTGCGACGAAAACTCTCTATCTTACGTTCTTGCTCGTTCAATCTATACGTTTCACCCTCCTGAGCAATTTACGTAATGGAACCCTGAATTATTTACACTGCCGAATGGGCGTCTCTCCGTGCATATCTCTGTAATATAAAGAGAGAGAGAGAGAGCGAGAGAGACCTGATATTTTTATTCAAGATACACCTTGACTAGAATCAAGTGCTAACGTGTTTCAACATCTAATTGGACGGTTCAAAGACCTACCGCGTTTTTGTAGCACGAAAATTGAAACTGTGCTTCTAATGGATTTTTCGTTCTCCTTTTGGTAATCGTGAAAGTAGAAGGGAAGAAAGTTCGTCCTCCTGTACTTTCGACACCAATACGACCCACCTACTTGGGATTCCATTGATACGAAAAACCACGAGTTCAACTTTATATCTTTCTCAATTATGTACGTATGAGAGACTTTGGTGTCGGTTGAAACAAACGAATCTAAAATTCCGAGATGCTAGTGACATTTGGCCGCTGCAGATTGTCGAGACATTCCAGCAAGTACACTTCGACCAGCTGTTGGAACTATATACAAATGCGTTATAATGGAATCGATATTCAATTTGTCGCTCCATCAACTGCGAAGCCCCAATCCATTGTGCTCCCGGAAGATCTCTGTAACGAGCATCGCCCCAAAGGGTTACTTATCCAGCTGACTCGCAGGCTGTATTATTGACGAGCGTTTGAGTGGCGTTGTTAACTTGTATCGCGAGTGAGCGTCCATCCGAGCCCGCAGATCAATAACAGGCAGGGCAACAGAGGAAAGCTGCGTTCGATGCATCTACAACTCATGACGTTACCTCATTGGCAACTGACCTACATGAGGACAACTAAACCCTGCTCATAGTGCGCCACGCACGGTCGGTATGAAAATCAAAGTTGCAAGATAGCAGCTCGACAAATGCTTGAATGAAGCAACCGAACGAAAAGAGCGGATACGATTGTCCAAAGGGAAGCCAAACAAGTCATCTAAATAATACACCGAGACAGAGAGAGACTCAAGAAATGATGAGAGAGAAAGGCTTGTTAATGGAAGCCCATTGTTCCGTAATCAAATGATTCGACGGTCTCGTGAGTGTGGGTCTGAAAGGGTGGGGAGCTCGTATGGACGTACAACGGAAATGGAGGAGCACAAACGTGAGGGAAGAGCTCGCAGATGGCGCTGAAATAGAAGGGTTTTCCGGAGAAAGGAGTGTTCTTTCGGTCACGTATACGCGCGCTAAATAAACTCCCTGGGCACCCTTATACCCCATAAGTACTTTCACACTCTCCCGATGCAGGATTCGAACATCCAAGTAATTCGAAAAAAACGAAGCACAACGAAAGTGGCTTGTTTTTTTTCCAGTTAGAACCTATTTCCAGTTCCAAAATAATATTACACGTGAAAGAGAACAAGAGAAACTTGCCTCGAAAAACGACGAGCTTACGATTTTGATTTGGTGTCCAGCTAATCCGTAACTGTCGCAGGGGGAAGTGTTCAGCCCTTGGAAGCGCACTACTCCAAGGTATGTACCATTAAATTCGTCTGTGTAACGAGTTTCTCCTAACAAATTGGGAAATGCCTATTACTGTAAAAATGGAAATCGAGAGCTCGCTCAATTAAAATCGAAGCTTCGTCAGTTGGTCCATCAGGCTTCGGCTTCCCATCAACTCGCATACAGTTGGCTAGAGCAATAAACTGCTATACATACAGATATGTTATCAGAGAGGTTTCTAGCGTGGGAAGGCTGGCTTCGTATTGTTCCGCCGGTAGAGCGGAGACGTGCCGTGACCGAGCCGCGTACACTATAAACGCTCACGTGTGTGTTGGTACATAGCAACAAAGCGCGTCAAACCCTCTGCTGCATGTGAGGGACGTACTCTCACGCAACGTATGACTCCTCTTTGCCCCCATCGCACTCTCGCTCTCTCACTCTCCTGCACGTTCTGCGCCTATCAACGTCATATCTATACAACGAAAGTACGGCTTTTGATCCTATAGAAGCACCCATGCACAGTTGAACGCGGAATATACGTTCAACGGGAAGTGATTGGTGAACGATCGTGTGATCGATGTGATGCACCGCGTTGGAAGGTTGAAATATCCAAGATTGAACCAATAAGCGCAAAAAGCCGTGATGTCGTTGTCATTCGCATCATCAGCTATAAAATTGTGAAGATTTCCACCACCGAGAACTCTCATTCGTGGTAAATTAGTAGGATGGTCTTTTCTCGTCTACGATACATCGAATAGTCGGACGATGTGAAAAATACATGTCGCCTAGATGTGGCATTTCACCTGATCGTCTGACTCTGGCACATTCACCCCTTTTGTATTTAATTAAAAGCGCCGAGAGCAGCAACACGAATATGGTTGCACCGGGAAAAAATCGAGGAAAAACATGAGCGTGGAAGAAGCGTCGGGTCGGGAAGGAGAGCCATGCGGAAGCAGGAAGGAGTGAGAAGTCACGCAAGAGGGCGCATCCTCTTTGCCAGACGCGTCAAACCGCTTGAGGTATACGAAGTCTGCAGACGCGTGCGCTCTGCAGACATCCCGACGCCGAGACATTGTTTTTCCGCGGGGCTCGTCGTAACTCGAGAGTTTCGCCCGGTGCTTCGGGTAAACAAGTTCGCAATTCCGAAAAGGGAACATTGCGTGTATGTGCCGCACAGGCGGAGTCAAACTTTATAGCCAGGTACGAGAGAAAGATGGGCAAAAACGGGAGAGATTTATCTTGCCTGCGTGTTGAGAAAACAATACGCTTGAGCCAAGTGAGTGAGCTTCTGGCGATTTGTTTCAACGCACCTCGATCCTTGCCTAACGTCTTCCCTTCCCAGTTAACGACATTACGCCCATTGAGAGCCAAAACGTAAACTGTTGACGCAGTCCATATTGATTGGTATTCCGCGAACGGCAATCCTATAGGGTCATTTTGTAAACTTTGTTTGGCGCCTGTTTGTCTGCCTGCCGTCTTCGACAAACTACCAAAATGAAAGCGAGCGATTACCCACCCGGAAGTGTGAGGAAATGCCTCAGCAGCACCGCTCCGGCGACGCTTTCATCGATGACTGGGTGCTGAGTGGGTAAGGCCCGTTTGTGAGCAGACCGAGAACTCGGACAAAAAAGCGCACACCAAGTGAGGTAAGAAAGAGGGCGGCGGGAGGGGGGAGAGATCGCTTGTTGCACAAAGTAGAAAAATGAGCCTGCGCAATGAAACTCAGTCCGGAAAGACAGTTCGTGGAGTGAAAGTGTGGTGGTTGAGTTGGCGAGAGCCGTCAGTTGACCGCCAACGATGGAGGTAAGAGGCAGCGAGTAGTATATCCACACGGTGAAAAGACTCAACGGTGCTATCTTCGTTTTCTGTGTGCACTGTGACCTCGTGAGTTTCAGCAACGCGGGTATATCCGGGCGAGATGGCCCGTTACTCTTGCTCACATCCGCTCTTGAACATACAGATAGCCTCACTCGCGCATACACACATCTCAGTAGGAGAAGATAATCCCTTATCCGTTGAACGGGCTCACGGGTCCGGGACTGCTACGAGGTGATAATATACCTTGTATACCGGGCGTCGTACGTTATAGCTACGTGTATGACCGAACTACTGTACGATCTTACACCTACACGATACGCGACTGTACAGCTGTATGTACGGCCGTGGACCACCTCCCCTGCACGTACACGCACACATGATCTGTAAGAGGGAGATAAAACGGAAACGTACGGGATACGAGTGAAAAATAGCGGGAAAAACGTGAGGATGTTGACGGTGGCCATCAGGCTATCTATCAGATCGAACCACGAAGCTATTGCGAATATATGAAATTGTTCTTCCTATTCCACGAAACGTCTTTGTGAAGGCTGAGAAGCTTTCGTATGGTCCAGGAATAGCCGAATTCGTAAACTCTCCGTTCCTAAAACCTCGAATGCGTCGTTCTTTGGTACGAGCAAATAGTACAAGGCTATGGATGAAATTTTAATGCAATGCGATGTATGAGAAAAATCGCTAAAATCCTTGGCTTTCGAAATTCCGCCGGAAGTCGAAAAATCATCGGAGCTTAAGACCTTAAGCCACTCTAGAGGCCGAAAAAATAGGCTTTTTGGGGATTTTTTTCAGAAAAAACTACAAAATAAATCGAGATTACAAAAAAGGGTGTTTATTATACATATCAGTGACTGTATACAATAATTTTGTTTCAAGCGATTAATTTCAAAATGGCGGCTGTGCAGCGTTTATCTCAAAACTGCATTTTATAAGTTGGCCGGAAACATAACTTACAAGGAATATCCCTCAGGTGACACCCTTCGATCTGGTTGAAATTTGCATATGTTATGCAGCACCGAAAAGTAAGCGATACGTATTTTTTCATCGGCGGAAAAACGGTTTTAAGGGGTGAAACCACCCCTCGGAAAAAGGCATCTCTAAGGATAATATAGCAGTTTTACACACAAGGAGTCCACCGGTTTTAATGGAACAAAAACGAAAATTCTTCTAATCCGAAGCAATGAATAATCCACTATAGTGACATTGCAAAAAAAATTAAGGGCTAGACCACCCCTATATTAAGGGGTGGTTTCACCCCTTAAAACCGTTTTTCCGCTGATAAAAAAAATACGTATCGCTTACGTGGTGCTTTATAACAAATCCAAATTTCAAAAAAATCGAAGGGTGCCACCTGAGGGATAGTTCCTTGTTGGAAAATTTTCAACCGATTCACTTGAAATGTTGAATATATCTTGGAAAATACATTGTCTATGGAAGTACGTAGGATTTTTTACGCAAACTTTTCACTTACCAAAATTTGCCTAAAAAATCGTCAGATAATTGTTAATAACAAATGAACTATGCAATATAAAAAACAATCCTACGTACATCCATAGACAATGTATTTTTCAAGATATATTCAACATTTCAAGTGTATCGGTTGATAATTGTCTGAGTTATGTTTCCAACAAACTTAAAAAATGCAGTTTTAAGATAAATAACACACAACGCTCATATATATAACTTTTTCAAACGTGATTGTTAAAAACTGTGTATTATCATTTATACAGAAAAAATATATATTCTGAAGAGGACCCGAACCAGAGGGCCGAAACGTTAAAAACACCTTCTTATTTCCATCGATAACCTTGGAAAACCTTCATTGGCCGGACCGAAGCCGAATCCTTAACGATCTCTTAAGATACATGGTGCACAACCGCCATTTTGAAATTAATCGCTTCAAACAAAATTATTGTATACAGTCACTGATATGTGTGATAAGCACCCTTTTTTTGTAATCACGATTTATTTTGTAGTTTTTCTGAAAAAAAAAAATCCCCTAGAAGTCTATTTTTCGGCCTCTAGAGTGGCCTAACTCCTTAATGCATAGAAGGGCAATATTGAAAAGCAAACGATCACGGAGAGAGTAGTTAGAGTGGCAAGAGTTGAAAAAAAATATTCGCCCTTTTCAACCCCGTTGCAAGGAAATAAAACAAGGCTGCAGCTTCGTGATTTTTGCTCCAATGATCACGCGATTCGCGGTAACCTAAAAAAAAGGTAGGCAGAATATTCCGGTGTGGAAGGTGTTGAGACGTCGCGATCGGATAGCGAAGAGCCGGCTGTGATTTTTCCTTTCGAAAGGTGCGATGCTTGGGACTCTGGGAGGACCTGCATCGTTTAAAAAGGGCACGCATGGTAACTGCAGAATACGGAATTACAGCATAGCAACTCGGTGATTTAGCTCTGCAGCAGGAGCAGAGCATCCTCGTCGGAACTCGAAGGTCACGAGTCGACGACTCGAGAGACCGGTTTCCCCAGTCTCCTTCATCTCCCCTCTCGCCCTTCCCCACCTCGTCGCCCCCTCCACACACGCCTCTTCGAGATTTCTGGTCTCCCTTCGATTCGTACTTTCTCGTGGGCGACGCCTGCACACGAATCTCCCGTGGATGTAAGAAAGTTTTCACATCAACTGAATCTCTCCGGTCGCGAATCAGGCCACCGGAAGATGAGAATTTAGCCAAATTCGACGACTCGCCGTCCCTTGTGGAATTTCTCGACGTACTACGTAGATCCCCTTCGTCGTTGGTACCCCCAAGAATTAAAATTGCCAGCGCCATTTACACCAATATGCACTTCTTTCGAATTGAGTGCAATATCAGTATCGGTAGTGCACGTTTTTGCCAAGTATCAGAATTACCTGAATAATCGACAGCATCAAGGGGAGGGCATTTTTTATTGACCGGAAAAAGCGCTCGCGTCGCGTAAATTCACACACGTATGATCTGTAAGGACGAGGATGAAACCAAAACGTACGGGGTACAAGTAGAGAATAGCGAAACGGAAGTAAGGACGTTGGCTGTGTGGCTTCGTATCAGATCGCGTCACAAAACCATCGCGAAAATACGAAATCTTTCTTTCTCCTCTATTCTACATGTTTTCGTCTCTGAAACCTCGAACGCGTTGTATTTTTGGTAAAAGGGGTTACCGTGTCTCTTTACGAGTCTATTTCGATGTACACTGCCGCTCAAAAGTTTGGATACACCGGTCGATATTTCTTGCCGCACTAAAAGTTGCATGGCTTCGTCAAAAAAAAACATAACCAAATTTACCGAATGGCGTTTTGAAGGGAACAAATACAGCTTTGTTTTTCTTTTTTGAAATGTTTTTTATGATTTTTTTTCGACCCGGTACTCACTTTTGTACGTGACTGTTTTTCGGCTTTTTTTTCGACCATCGAGAATCGGGTGCATGACTTATGGAAAAAATGTTTGTCGTGGTTATCTGTAATAAACTTGAACGGGGTAGCCGGAGGTCCATTTGAGTTTTTTTTTAAGTTCCGTACGATTTTTTTCGCAAAGTTATTTCATTTTTGGCTAAAAAAGACAAATTTTAGAAAATGCAACGTAACTTAAGAACTATAGGGTTTAAGAGGAAGTGTCAAAGATGTAAAAAGTTGCGTAAGTTTATACCGGATCGCCGGGAATTTTTTCAACATTTTCCTCTGAAATTTTTTTTTTTACTATTTTCGTTCGAAACCATGATAATTAGGATGACTTCACTCGAAAAGTATGGCGTTTATAGCAAAATATCCAAAGAATTTTTTTTTTTATTTTCCATTTGAAATTTGCATACATTTTTTCCAAATTTTTTTCTGAAATTTTTTTGGCCGAACCTCGGAGAATCGTCCGAAAAATTGATTGACGTATCACGAAAACAATTGAGTTAGAGACAAAATATCAAGAGGGAAAAATGTTGCAGTGTTTCGTTCTGAATACGTTGACACTTTTTCAGTTTTGTTTCAAAAATATTTATACGATGTTTTTTTCAGGTCGACATTTGATTCAGGATGTTCAGGTTGACATTTTTTCAAATTTGAAAAAATGTCAACGTATTTAAAACGAGACCCTGCAACATTTTCCCCTCCTGATATTTTGTCTCTAACTCAATAGTTTTCGAGATACGCCAATCAATTTTTTCGACGATTCTACAAGTTTCGGTCGAAAAAAATTGGAACAAGAATTTCAAAAAAAATTTAAGCGAATTTAAAATCGAAAATTAAAGAAGTATCTTCTGATATTTTGTCCTAAGCGCCATACTTTTCATCTTACTCGTCAGAGTGTCGAGCAAAAATAGTCGAAAACAAAAATCGCACAGGAAAAATCTTCAAAAATTCCAAGCTATCCAGTATAAACTTACGCTACTTTTTACATCTTCGACATTTTCTCTTGAACCCTATAGTCCTTGAGTTACATTGCATTTTCCAGAATTAGTCTTTTTTAGCCAAAAATGAAATAACTTTGCGAAAAAAAATTGTACGAAACTGTGAAAAAAACGAAAATGGAGCTCCTGCTATCCCGTTCAAGTTTGTGATGGATAAACGTGGCAAACAAAATTTTCCATAAGCCATGGCCCCAATTCTCGATGATCGAAAAAAAAGCCGACAAGTCGTCACTTATAAAAGTGCGTACCGGGTCGAAAAAAATCATAAAAAATATTTCAAAAAAGCAAAACAAAGCTGAATTTGTTCCCTTCAAAACGCCGTTCGTTGAGTTTTGCTACCTTTTTTTTTACGAAGCTATGTAACTTTTAGTGCGGCAAGAAATATCGACTAGTGTATCCAAACTTTTGAGCGGCAGTGTATTTTTACTCCCTGAATATCAATTCACCATTTATTTCCCCCAAAACGTTCAATTACTATTGAAAATCGTCGAGTGGGGATGGAAAAACGTTTTTCGAATTTAGCCGACACGTAAAAGTTGGCAAAGAGTATTTTCGACTATTCCGGGCCGCTTTTCCGAAATCGACAAAATCCCAAAATTACAAATGGCTGTAACGCAGGTCCTAATTAAGTGACGTAAGGTTATTGGGGTGAAAAGGATTTTGACAGAGCAAGGGAATGCCTTTGGGTTTATGCCGATATCTCAACTGCTTCTGCCAAATTGTGCACTTGAAAAATGACCGAAAAAGGGGCAAAGCGTTATGGAAAAATGGATAGTACAACTTTGAAATTCTGCCAAAAATGATAAAATAATCGGAGCTCGATCAATGAAGCGGCATTTTTTCTGAGAAAACGATTGTGAAGAGAAAGCGCCTAGAGCGGACTCTATCTCGCGTATATATATCTACGTATGAACGGAAAGGAGCTAGATAAAAAGAGAGCACTAGCCAAGAGAATTGACTGCGGTGGAGGTCTTTAAGTCGCAGTCTAGGTAAGTGCACAAAATCACTGTGACAGATCGGGTTAAGTGCCGGCGAGGCAGAAAATGTCGGTGCTCGCTGACAACGACGAGCCCGGACGGTTATTCATCGTTTTTCTCCCCGCTCGGGCAGGTTGCGCTCACCGCGAAAATGCTACACGAACGATAGTCAAGCCCGAGCAAGTGGATCGATCACGAAGATAAGACGAAACGGGCATGAAATGCTCCGAGGGAAAAAAGAACGAGAGACACCAAAGGACATTATGGAATACGGATCGCGTAGTATAGTCTCTCGCGGCTATGAGTCGAGAAGAGACCCAACAAGAGGGATAAAAAATACCTGCCTCAGATGCCGTTACTTCTGTCGTGTTCAATTTTTTTTTTTCATCCTTTTTTTCATTTTTCGTTTTCCCATTTTGCCTTCGCCACGTACGGAAAAATTCCCGCGCGAGTTTCTTCTCCTGTGCGGTATAATTCTTCACTGTGTACAACTGCTCGACGCAGCGTGGTGAGAAGAAGGCGGGATAAGAGACAAGAGATGGAGAAGGTGGAACCCGGCGTGTCTTGCCAGGCGAAAGGATGAAAAAGCAAAGACTCGGTGCTTGCGTTCCCTTCCACCGGCTAAAGCTTTCGCTTCACTCGCTTCGAGGATGAATATAAGAAGAGGCGGAAAAGAATAAGAGAAAAATCGCGAAATGCAAAGCAAGAAGGTATACGTATATCGATAGCTCGGAAAGGCCGTCCTGCGATTGCTGTTCTTCAGGAATTCCAAGAAGATCGTAATCGAGGGAAACTCGAGACGCACATAAGACGCGAGATTGCGTCGACGTTTCCTCCCATACAAACCCTCTCTCCCCTTTTTGTTACTCACTCTCCGCTTTACCTGCCCCTCCCCACGACTGCATTCTTAGCATGCATCTACACGAATTTAACGCCCGGCTTTCTCGCTTCTATGCTCGTTGCGATAAATATATCGGGCAGAGGAATAATCGGGATGACACGAAGCTGACTGCGAGGAGTTTCCAAGTTGAAGGCTGAAGGCATTTCGCACGCTGGTTGCTTTTTTCTTCACTATTCCATGAGGCCACATTTTTTTCTCTCGATGAGGCCGAATTTTCTTTTTCGAATGAAGCCAAATCCCAAATTTTACATCGCACACTGCCGAACTCGACAAAAGTTTCATCTTTTTCATTGACTACATTTTTTTACAACCGATTTAGGGTATCACAAGCACTGGCAGGAGTACCGAAAATTTGAAAAAAGAGCTTTTGGATAATCATTGATATAAGAAAATGAAAAGTGTTCAAATTTAAACGTCATGGCTGATGGTGATTTCAAGTGTCAACGTCAAAACCTCACACGTCAATGAGAAGTCATAGTAATTCGGAAAATTCAACGGAATCAGATCATCAAGTTCTAGATTTTTCATGCGTCTATCAAAGATGTTTCCAACTTTCTCGCATTGCAAAATGACAGTGCGTATGCGCACTATGCGTGTATTCGTATATATTATAGTACGCCGCTGTATGCGTGTGTGTGTGTATATACAATTTACTATTCATACGCATCGCAGTGACCCGTATTGAAATATGAAAGGTGATGACGTAATGAATTCCTCTCAACGCCGACGGCTGAATAGTCGTGAGACGACGATCCGACCTCTCGCCATATCTGGCTCTCCCTCTTTCTCACGCTTTTTCTCTCCAAGTTTCGTCCTCATCCCATGTACATTCGAAATCCAAGATAAACTAGTGCGCAAAATGTTGCTCGGCCTGGAGCACTTCGACTGGGTGACGTGGGCGTATAGAATTCTTTATCGGGCTCGTATCGGCTTTGAGTTATTCCACAATTTCTGTCTTTCGCCGATGAATATGCACGGCGCGGCAAAGGCCAGCCGCATGTGGGCACTAGGATGGCACAATTATGAGCTCAGTTTTGTTTTCCTTTTTCACGCCATCCTATTATCTTCTGTAAAGAAAAAAAAATTGTCGCGGATGCTACGAGCGGTCAAAAAATATTAAGAAGTCGCCCATTCTCAAAAATGCAAATTTTCATTTAAAAAATCGATTTTTTTCCGTCTTCTCAGTCATGAATTCTACGCTTTATAATTATAAAATTAACCTCGTGAAAGCTGTAGGCGGCCAATGAATATTTAGTGGTCGCTCACGGTGTTCGAAATTCAGAGTTTCTGCCAAAAAATAAATCTCGCATGCACTATAATTACTTGTAGCATAAAAACAAAATAAACAGCCAAGTGTTACATTTTCTGAATAATTTATTGTAATAATTTGTAACAAACACCAATTGGACAATATGTGTTATCATGTGTTATTGTATTATGGCGTCGCTGTGGGACGTATTACGACGGGCGGGAAACAGCTGCCATTTCAGTTTTACGAATCAAACGACCTATAATTTTGTTTACAGACTTTAAATAATTATTTTATGAGAACAAAGATTATAATTCTTGAGTTAGAACAGTAGGTAAATTTGAAAAAAAATCTAAAGAAACAAGAATTGCTTTGAAAATTTTACAAAGCGTCGAATTTATGAGTGAAAATAGTTTTAGAAAATTGGAAATTTCGAAGCTCTTGAGGGACCACTGAATATTCATTGGCCGGCTAGAGCTTTCGCGAGGTTAATTTAAAAATTATAAAGGGAAAAATTCATGGGTGAGAAGAAGACGAAAAAAAATCGCCTTTTCAATAAAAACTTGAGACCGACTTGAGCGACCGTTAAATATTTTTTGACCGCTCGCAGCTTCGGCGACAATTTTTTTTTAAAGATAATTCAATGGTTAGAAAAAGGAAAAAAATAGAGCTTAAAATTGTGCCACCTAGTGGGCACTCTATTTTTTATTTTGACTTGGAGCCTCGTAGTTTATCAGGTGAGCCTTGATGTCGTCAAAATCCAAACAAACCCAACCAAACCCTCGTGTCTTCGAAACCCCAATAGACGCAACGAACATACCCTCATAGCTTCAAAATTGTCTCAGAGGTAAACATCCAAATTAAAAATGCATTTTTTAAAGAAAACGCTACAAAATAATGAATCGCTACGTATAATGATCGCATCGAATTAAGCAACCGGAACTTGGCAGTCAACACTCGCAATCAAGCGGAAGGATGCATAGGAGAGACAAGTTCGAGTAAATAAGAATAAAACGAGGAGAATAGATCCAACGAAGGTACGCGGTACCCAGCCGGAGAAGTACGAGATCCGCGAAGCGTACGAGAGCGAGAAAGCCGCGTGACAAAATGGGGAAGGGCCAGAGGAGGGATTTAAAGACAAGAAGATAGCGAGTGACGCGTTTGGCAACAACGAGACTCTATAGTTTCGAGGAACAATGCTCTCATTATACTCGTCCTCCCCGTCACAAGTGCCTGTACATACATATATATCTATAGTATATAACTACAAGATTGTACGGACGTACCTGTATACAGAAGTTATCTATAGATACGTAGGAGACACCCGACGGAGGAGGCTAAATTTCCATCCATCCACCCAAACGTGTCTTTGCGCCAAACTACCTGCCAATTTTATCACACATTATATAACGCTACGAAATTGCACGAAAACTTTGTTGGCGGATAATTTTCATCATTGAGAATGTTAACTGAATGAGGTGAAAACATTTTTGAGCCCCTTGCCATTACACCATCCTGCAAATATAATTTCGATAACAAGAATACTCAATTCAATAAGAATAATAAATTTCAATGATTTTCAATAATTTTCAATAATTTAATAAGAATAATAATTTTTTTATAATTAAATAATTTGAAAGCAATAATAAATTCAAGCCATTAAATACTCAAGTGGTTAGGCCACTCTGGAGGCCGAAAAAATAGGCTTTTTGGGAATTTTTTTTCCAGAAAAACTACAAAATAAATCGAGATTAAAACAAGATGTTTATCATACATATGAGTGACTGTATACAATAATTTTTTTGAAGCGATTAACTTCAAAATGGCGACTGTGCAGCGTTTATCTCAAAAATCCATTTTTTAAGTTGGCAGGAAACATAACTCAGACAATTTTCAACCGATTCACTTGAAATGTTGAATATATATTGAAAAATACATTGTCTAGAAATGAACGTAGGATTTTTTTATATTGCATAGTTCATTTGTTATTAACGATTATCTAACGAAATTTTTCACTTTCCAAAAATTTGCCTAAAAAATCGTCAGATAATTGTTAATAACAAATGAACCATGCAGTATAAAAAAAATCCTACGTACTTCCATAGACAATGTATTTTTCAAGATATATTCAACATTTCAAGTGAATCGGTTGAAAATTGAGTTATATTTCCGGCCAACATAAACAATGCAGTTTTGAGATAAACGCTGCACAGTCGGCATTTTGAAATTATTCGCTTCAAAAAAATTATTGTATACAGTCACTCGTATGTATGATAAACACCCTTTTTTGTAATCCCGATTTATTTTGTAGTTTTTCTGAAAAAAACTCCCCAAGAAGCCTATTTTTTCGGCCTCTAGAGTGGCCTAAGGCGATGAATAATAATAATATTTGCGGCCATCCATCACGGGGCATCGCTAACCTGTGTACGCATTTTCTACAAAATTCTATCGAGCCCCAATTTGCCTTCTATTACCTATAATCGAGTGCTCAACTCGTTAAGAGTGATCGCGAGTAATAAATAAGGAGGTAAAATGTGGACTCGGGCGAGAAGATCGTGCGCGGGCGTACGGTAGTGTAAAGGTTAAACGAAACGTCCAGCAGTCCCATATCCCCCGGAGTACAGCGGATGACGCTTATGATAGGTACAACCGAGTGGCTTGCAGGAGAAATTTTCGAAATGAGAGAAGGAGGCATTGCGGTTAAAAATAACTGTCGCCCGCGCGCGCGAGAGAGATCGAGCTGGGACGTTGGTAAGGCGAGCCACGAGTGCCCGGGTAACCCGATCGAGTTCTCCCGGGATTCCGCCTGCCATGAGCAAAAATGAATCGCGCCCGCATACCCTTACAAGTATATATCGATGAGTTTGTGGACCCTGAGAAGAGGGGGGGGGGGGAGGGGGCATTGCGGCCCCGAGACAAATGCCTTTAATTGGATCCGAGATCGTGTGCAATAAACTATATGCCCTGTTGAGTATATGCCCTCTTACTCCGCAATCTTCCGTACTGCGGACATTTTTTTCTTTCTTCCCCCGAGCCCAAAGTAGTCTCCCGTGCATTCGCTCCCGTTTATCAAATCCTCGCTGGATGAGTAGACTCGTGAATCCTTTATGAGTATCCCCGAGTCCCACTCGTCCGCTAATTACATCTCAAACGAATATTCTCCTATGTTATTTTATCCCATTAACTTGCCTCTTTTAATCTGTCGCGAGTATGGCTCTTCGCGCACCAAAGTGGAAGATCAGGCAAAACGAGAGATCGAAAAACCGAGAGAGAGAGAGAGAGAGGGATAAAAAAAATGAAGCGGGAGCAACAACGAGATATGCAGTGTAAAAACGAAGAGGAGATAAACGCGTGGAGAAGCGAAAGCGCGGGATGGGATAGCGACGAGACAAATGCGCGCGAGGGAAAAAGGAACGAGTTTCGTCGTGACAAAAAACCGGCTTTGCCACTCGTATTTCGTCGGGCACCTAAAAATCCCTCCGTATTTAGTATACGTCTCTCTACCCACACACTTTCCTTCCCGATAATTTTATGCATGCAGTGCGCTTGGTGTGTACAGCCCGGACCGCGATATGCAAATTCACCAAAGAGGGAACGTTACATCTGAATCTCGTTCGCGTAATGTGCCAGCCATAATTCGACAAAATTCAGCCTATCGCTGAAAATGCGAGAACCGATGGCTTCGGAATGAAATTTTCGCAGGCGCGAATCCGCGTACGGAGAGGTAATCGCGAAAACGTACGAGCTCGAGACCCCGGCTAAATAATGCATTGTTAATCCACTCTGACGACTGCATGCTCGCTCCCCGAAATATGCACCGAGAAAAGGGGCCAAAAAAACGACGCGCGAACAAAAAACAAAAACGTCGGCGGAAAGATACCGAGTGTCAAAGAAAAAAAACACACACACACACACCAGGATAAAACATGCTCGATATACGACACGTTTAATTCGACACACGAAAGAATTGCGCGGAAGGATCTGCGAACTGGGACATACGTGAGTTCGTTTGGGTTTGGTGAAAACCCGAGTAAAAATGAATTATATATAAACATATATAATTGTATACAATTGTATATGATCAATTAATATACAATTATATAGGTTTGTATATATTCATTTTTACTCGGGTTTATGTTTTATAATTCAACGTTTCAATGTAAAATACGTTGATATGTTTTGTCATGTGGAAAAAAAAACTATTGTGACACATATTATACCAGTCGAAGAAAGCGATTACATTTTGTTTGTAAAATATCAAGAAAAATCTAATATTAATCAACTGATGAGAATTGGAAATTATCTCTGTAAGAAATCCAATAATTGTAATCAAATTTGGTAAATATATCGCATCAATACATAATTTGTCAACTTTTAATAAACAATCTTTTGATTATTTATTAAATTTTTGATTATTTATTAAATTTATCAAATTTATTTAAATTTTTATTATTAGTATTTCAAAAGAAAATAAAAGTACTCATATACAATTTTATATACCGTAAATAAAATTTTCACGTATATATATATAATTATATACAACATTATATTGAATTATATATAACTGTATATGATATTATATCTAATTATATAAACTCCCTATAAAAATAGTATCTCCATATATCATTATATACACAACTATATATAATTTTATCAAATCAAATTTGATGGGAGTACATTTATATCGGATTATATATACGGATGTATTGGGTCATATACAATTATGTATAAACCTATATATAAATATATATGATTGTATGTCATTTTTATATAATTGTATCTGAGTATATACAACCAGTTTTACTTTACTCGGTTTATTGGTGAAAAGATAAACCGAAGAACCCAACAAATCCAAACGAACTCAAACAAACTCGGCTAGCAATAATAAAGGGAGTTGCTTTTTTTCCTTCGATGTAACGTGTGGTACTTAACGAGCGGGGGATTGTTTTTGGCTGGTGGACTATTTCAATCATGGAGAAATTCGCACTCCCAGCGAATATTTTCCTACCTTGCGAAATGGCAAGAAGATGAGGGAGTCTTTATTTCAAATGTGCCACCCATATTTTTGAATAACCCCAAATTTATCTCGAATCCCTGAACACCGGAGGCTGAAGAATCAAATGACCCTAAGCGTATGCAGATATATATTTATGTATGAAATTTCGAAATTAAAGGGAGAGAAGACGTGACCTGAATAGGAGCAAGAACATCATCAAGGGTGCGCTTGTGTATATGCCCTGGAGAGAGAAGAGAAAATTGCTTTTGCAAGCAAAGATCAAACAGGTGTCCGAGAGTCTATATCCCCCCCCCCCTCTCTCTCTCTCCAATCGTCCGACGCAGAGACGGCGAAAGCACCGCAGCTGGACTCTGCAGTAATTAAATTTAACGATTTCTCGTAGGTACTCCGTTAAACTGAATTTTCTCTTTTTTTGGGCCGGGCCCCGATTTTGTATGACTCGACCCGGGAAGATTTCGGAAGAGCGAGCGGTGACCGAGATCGTGAGGGACGCGGGGCTTGCGATCAATCGACATCCGATCGCAAGAGTATATTTATTCGAAGCTGACCAGGCTGAAAGATCGAGCGCAGATACAAGCACGATATTGCATAAAAAAGGCTCGAGACTCAGAGAAGATATCCTTAAAGCGAGGCCAACGTTGTCTCTCGCAGCGACAAGGGTGTGAGAAACTGACATGAAGATATTTATTCCGGAGCCCGGGGAGGGAGAACTCCGCGGAGACAACATTTACGAGCTTCGTAAAAAGAGACAACGATGGAGGGAGGAAAAATATGACGGGAATGGAAAATACATTGGTCACAAAGAACGATCTCTCCCACGTGAAACTGACTCTAGGCCACTCTTCGTGCTTGCCTATACATTATTTATGTCCCCCACAATGGCCAGAGTAAGAGAAGAATGAATTTGTATTCGAATAGTCGAGGGATCACTCTTGGTCTTCGTACATGGAGAGGTGCGGCCGCGCCTTGACAAGTCATTGAAAATTACATTTTCCTGCTGGAGTTTGACGTTAATATGATTGAATCGAAAAAATCATTCCACTCGAAAGTGGAAATGCGTTTTACCGAAAACATTTTTCCGAACAACGCATAGTTTGAGAATTATTTTCATGGAACAATAAAAATTGGAGGCCCGTATACGTCTGCATCTATATATATTCAGTTAGCTAGAGAAGTAACTGGAAGGCCTTAATGTGAAATACTTAGGTCTGTCGATCTCCCAATTAATGTTCAACTTGTTCAATTCAGAAAAAGAACCAGAGTGGAACCACGAATAAAATAGAAACATACGTATGTATATATAGAGTCATCACACAAATAATGCGGTTTATAAATTGCATTATTTATTACGGACGAATGAATTTTAGAAGAGAAGCCTTGAAAGTCTACAAGAAAGGTGGAAGAGCTGTGTAGAAAATGACGGAGAGTTTGTTTTAGATTGAAAAGATGACCCGATGTGTGTGTGTGCGTGTGTGTGTGTGTGTGTGTGTGTGTGTGTGTGTGTGTGTGTGTGTGTGTGTGTGTGTGTGTGTGTGTGTGTGTGTGTGTGTGTGTGTGTGTGTGTGTGTACATTTATAAGATAGGGATCGATTGAAAAGAAGCGTACGATTAATTCGCGAACAAGATTTAAAAAAAGCCATTAATCAATTGAGAACCGAGATTGAAATCGAATGATTAATTAATCGGGTATTGCACCAAATAATAGTTGCACAAACCCAAAAAAACCCAAACAAACAAGCGTCATTAATGAATTCAGAATTGGGATAAAATTGAACAACCAATTAATTGAGAATCGATATTAAGAATACACCATCAATTCGGACGATAAATTCATGAATGTCCCATCCCCTTTCCAGTCCACAACTTCGTACTTGTTCGCATTTTGATATTTATTCTCTTACAGCTTTCGATCCGAAGCACAGTGACTTTATTCAATGCCACAGTGTGTACGGAGGCAGCGGTGCGTGAGTCACGAGACTTATTTTCAAGAATCACGTTTCGAGGTCGGGTTTCCTGGATATTACTCGTCTCCGCTCGTTCCTCGGTTACGTATTCCCCTCGCTTGGAGAGCCAGCGAGGGAATCATAAAATGACGCAATCCCGCATCGAAACTAGGAATGCAGAGGGTTGGAACGGCGAAAGAAAACGAGGGAGAGGAGCGTGGGCGACATCATACGTTGTACAAAAAGTACTCGTATAAATTGTTCGAGCTATTGCGACGCGAACGGCTTTTTTCGTGCCATTCGAGTCTTTCGATAGCCTAAAGAGCAACGATGGAGGAGCAGGGTACCAGTGCCGTGTACGCTATTCAAAGGAAATATTAAGCGGCGCGAGATGCTCGTACATTCTTGGCCTTCCTTTATCCGCGCGGAGTACCGAATAAACGATGCTAGCCATTTCGCGCTATTAATACATTCACACGTAGCCAGTCCGCCGGCATTATTCGGAATATAAAGTAACGAGGCCCCGTCGAGAGCCAAGTAACGCTTTATTTTCTTCCATCATTTCTTTATATTTTGCGCGTCTCGTCATTCCGAATTTTTCATGTTTTATTTTGTCACTAGTCAAAGTCGCCACTTATGGACCGTACGCTCCTCATTTCTATTCCCAATTACTGTTTTTTTTCTATCGTATTCTCAATAAGTAGTACATACACATTAGTGAAAATTCAATTGAATACAAATAGATATTTGCAAAAGAGTTCAAGCTTCGAGACGAACGTTTGAATCTATAATTAAAAAAGAAAAGCTTTTATTTAATGTTTGCTTTAAATAAATTCGATGAAGTCAGTTTCATTTATCGTATTTAATTTGGTACAACAATAATTAGAGACACTGTTATCACACGTTTATACTCAGTTTCAAGATTTTTATTTAAGAATTCTAAGGTTGTTTCACAGTAAATTAAATACAGTCCATATGTTAACGGATTTATGTAAATTAAATAATAGGTCAACATTTTGAGCGCCCCAAGCTTCCATTTATATTCACAATACAGGTGACGGGGTAAAAAAAATATTTTCTACTTTTTAGTACATTAAATAAGAGCTTGTTTAAAAAATTAATTCGACATATGAATTATTTTTTACTTTTTAGTCTTCAATTGATTTAACTAGAGCTCTGAAATTGTTGCAAAGAGTGATTATTTTTCTTCATTTTTTTACCAATTAAAAAAAATTATATTATTTAAAGATAAGAAATGATTTATATTGTGCAGTTAATGTTATCAAAGGTGTTAATAACAACGTTATATAGGTATATTAGAGATATTTTTTTATGGATTCTATTTAGTACGTTGAATCATGCATTGTCAACTCTTCGATGCATGTTTGCAAAATTTCACAGCTCTAAGTAGTCGGCAAGTGAGTGAAATATCGATTTTCCGTTTTGCATCTCACAGATAGTTATTTATTTTTTTGAATAATTTTTTTTTTAAGTGGATTCATGCATTGTCACCGCTTACATGCATGTTTGCAATATGTCAGAGCTCTACGTATTTAGGAAGTGGGTGAAATATCGATTTTCCGCTTTGCATCTCACAGAAAGACAAATTAAATAAAAGCTTGTAAAAATAAAATAGAAAAGTATAAGCTGCTCGTACAAAGATCGGTAACTATTCAATAGATCGGTAATTAATCAAAAGTTCGGCAACCAAGAAAAAAAAAGGAGACAAAAAATAGGAAAATTGGCGCAGGTTTGACGAAAATAATTGAACGATCTCCGTTGAGGAGTTAGTACGCTGTTCCACCTTCCGTGATGTTCAATTTCATCTGCAGTGCCGATTTATATCCACGAACACGCGTACGCGGCTGTTGCACGCACACACACGAGTCCATACGAAGCAGCCGCGCGACCCAGTCTCGGTCATACGATTCTATCTTCCGTGTATATATTTTTTTACCGCACAGCCGACTACGTTGAGCAACACACATCGGTGGAGCTTTCACTCCAGCAACGAAGAAGCGATCGGCATACGCGCGGCGAGTCTTCGCGTTCTCAGGCCCGTAGACCCGCCAGTAATAATATAATATACGAGCCACACACTCGCACCACGTGTCCGAGCTCTAAAAATACGTTTCCAGCTGAAAGCGTGTCGAGTGGAGCATACGATGAAAAAAAGAAAAACTATAGGCTGGTTTCTTTTTTATGTTCGAAACTGTAGGTACGCGAATGAATCGTGCGATATCGAGAATCGGGTGAGCATAAAAGACAAGGCACCGGAATGTGCGAGGCTCGCGACCTCTTCAGCTGTATACGTAACTAATGAAGGTGGGCTGCAGAGAGGTCTTGCGGGTCGGCTGCAGGGGAGGATTTCTGCTGCCGCTCGATACAGATCTCGCGTTCGAGATAGTTCGAGGAGCCAACGATCGATGACACGTGGTGGGATGCACATACCGATACTGACCACGGAATGCCATCCGCGCCCGCCCCACCGCCACTCAGAATCTCACCCAAGTTCCACACCAGATGTATGCGCCAACACACATTTGTCATGCGCTCGCTCCACCTGCACGAATCAATGCTACCAGCCTGAGGGAGCGTTCACCGTTTTTATCGGCCGGCACTTCCACTAAAAGCCCATACACCTTCAGCAGCAACGAGGGATCCTTCCTGCTGCGTTGCATCATCTGCATCCTCATCGTAGATCATAGCAGAGATCGCCAATAAATGAGGAATATTTGACCAAGTCACCGAATCGAGAGATGACGGAAGACTGCAGGGAAAAGAAGAGACCGAATGGAAACTTCCTCAAAGAGCAGGCTCAACGCGAGAAAGACGATTCCAGACTCACCAACAGTCTCTACACATCGAGATTCAACAAACACTGCCATTGCCTCATATCTGTATAAGGAAATCCAATAGAGCCCCACAACCCGCCGAGATCGCTGTCCGCCTGGCTGCCCGTCTGTCCGTTTCAATGCTGCAATACATCGAGGCTCTTGCTGTGCTCGCTTTCTCTCTCACTCAATCTTGCCATGACATTTTACTTCAATTTCGTTTCTTTCCCATCCGGATGTCGGAGAATCCCTCACGGAGTCGAACGAGCTCGATATTAACGACATTCGTCCGGAAGTAATAGACTCACTTGTACGTGTATTCTGCAGCCGGAAGAGACCCCCCGATACTGCCGACCGAGGCAAACTCTAAAAGCCTTTTTCTATACTTGGGAAAGACTCAGGCTTGCGAACAACTCGTAGTTGACCATACACAGTGGTCGATTGCCAATTCGAGATTGAGAATCGAAAAAACAATTTTTCGAAAAAAAAAAACGATGTAATGTTTGGTCGGTCTTCGGAAGACACATGGATAGGTTCGTTCGCGCTACGCATGGCCCCTCCGCGTTGTCGCTCTGGCAGTCGATTTTCCTCGAGACCCGAACCCGTATTTTGGTCGTGACTAACAGACGCGACAGGTGCAGAGCCGAGGCAGCTGCTGCCTCTATGTTTTTCGTGTCTGCCAACGTGGAGCAGCATCGTTTCTCTCTCTCTCTCTCGCTCTCTCGCTCTCTTCTTCGCTGATCCTCCTTCCTTATCGCAATGCTCACCCTCTCACTACGGTGTCTCACACTGCTTGCACCGTCGAGAAAACCCGCAAGAAGAAGCGAGAACTCGAAGAGAGAAAGAGAATTCGAAGGAAAGAAATGGGATTAAAAGTTTTCCATGGTGACCGGCACAAACGAGAGAGATTTTCCTCGATCGTATCATAACCTCATTTCTATCTACCAGACGGAATGACGGAAAAGAGAAAAAACTGTTTCCATCGACGATAAAATAGTTACGATCGGTTAAGCTGATCCGGCAAAGCGACTTGAAATAAATTTCATCATTCACAATCGGGCAAGAGCGACAAATGAATTGAAGATTTCGTTACTGCAAACACCGCTAAAAACGTTTATTTTATTCAATTGGGATCTATTTAAAAGTCGAATGATTTTTCTTCTATTCGTTTCAAATATGATATTTTATTTGTTTCAAACATTCCTTGGTATGGATGATTTAATAAATACCTAGTCGATGAAAATACATTGTTGATCCGAACGCATAGGAGATATATCTGAATAAAAAATATCTTTATTTGCCGGCTGTCAATGTGTCCTTGATTCGAATATATTGTTATTTCGGATAAATGAACAATTGTATTTCAATAACTAGTAGTTTGAATTGCATCTAGGAAATTTACTGTATTTTCTCATATACAATACATGTTGATCCCGTGCTGTTAAGAATTCTCATTGGTGAACAAAATGCTAGAAAACATTGTGTATTATGACGATTTCGGTATATACGAGAGGACGTTCCTCTTGCATGGCCATCACAAAATGTGCAATTGCCACGTCTCTCGGAATACGCTTGACCGACCAGGAGCGACACTGCGCAAAATTCGCGGCGCGTCGATACGTTTTGCGGACTCGGTCATACGCTCGCTCGGAGTACCAGTGGCTTGCGTGAGAAGCCTCGGGCCCTGCGCCACACCCCGGCCATAGAGCGTACTACTGCGTCCAACAATTTGCCAGTTAATTCAAATAAAAACATTCTAAATATGCCTGTTCAGTCTATACGCCTCGATATTTTTCAGAGAAAATAATGAAAAGCCAAAATCATTAGAAGCGTATAAATGTACCATTACTAAACGGAATTGAATACATATTGATTTAAATAAATAAATATATTCGACATTCATCTCCGGGATAGTTGAATCGAGTCATAAAAACACTGATTTTACGCAAATTTCAGTTGATTCAAGTAAAAAATAAAGCGAGCTACCCGCAATTAGCTTGTTTCAACAAAAGTTTTTATTTATTTTTAGTGACGCCACACTTCGATTTCGTTCGAATAAATTACGTTGGACGGGAATAAATTAGTTTTTTGCGCGCCCGTTAATGTACTCGAAACTGAATAAACTCCTCCTCATCGTTATATCATTAACGAACTAGCGCGGCTACGCCGAGTGAATTATATTTCGCCTGTCGACGTCACAGTTTTTGCGCCCGCGTGGTTTTGTTACTACGATACATCGTCTTTTCCTCACAGTCTTGGAATTACCGCGCACTCGCTCGGAGCACAATTAGCTCCATATACACGTAACGTAAATATGTATGCGTTCGTTTAACGAGGTCGCGCTCCTCTCGTCCACGTCGAACACAATGTCGTCTTTCACGAGGCTTCTGGCAACGCCGCTAATATTTACGACGAAAGGCTAAATTCGTGAGACTAAACTTCGGATCGACCTGGCAAAGAGAGACTCTCCCAATGGACAACCGTACAAACCCGTCTTACAATGTTCTCGCCGGAAATACGAAAAATAAATTCACCCGCTAATCCGTTAATGGGGAACCAACATTTTCTGCAAATCCAACGTTCGTATTCGCAAGCTTCGATAATTCGTTGAACTATTAATTACATGTACAGTACTCCAAAAAATTAAAGGAACAGAAAATTTCTTCAATTTTTTTATAGTATTTTTGAAGCGTTGTATCCATGTGGAAAATCGCTGTGTCGAGATAAAGGAAAAAAAGCATTTTTAAGCTTCAAGTTTCTAGTTTCGAGATCTTTTGGCCAAACATTTTTTTGAGCAACGGTTATTGCACAATCATAAGAAATAGCGGGCGCAAAAATGATACCAATTTTTTGGTGTTTTTTTTAAGGGTCAACGGGCTCGGGATTTTTTTCAGTGAAATCTATGTAGATGTCAGTTAGCTTGTTTATTCCGCTTCAATTTGATATTTTTTGGTCTCTCTACGTCAATTTTTTGCTGAGATATCCGATTTTGGTATGAAAAAAGATCCTTTTGTCTTCGATCATCGATATGTCAGCAACTAATCGCACAGGGAATTAAAGGGCAGCTTTGAAAACTTGAATAAATTTCCTACAAGAACCTTTCGTTAATTTTTGCAATTTTTTTTCACCCTTAATATTCATTTGAAAAAAGTACAAAAAATGACACTATATGGTTTTTCAGTAAATCTACAATTACTTTACGAATATTGATCCAAAGACTCATGTTGCCAGATATTTTTTCAGCTTAATGTACTTCCAACAGTCCTGTAATATCTCAAATTGATCTATCGAACCATTTCTCCGGACCGATTGATAAAGTTTTACAAAACAATTACTATAGAGACACATGTGTATTGTTCCTGAACACCGTGTAATGATAATCAAAACGAAAAGACCAATTTTCTTCGACTTTGTCCACAACTTTGCATTAGATTTGTTAAATTTAAGAACAAAAAAAAATTCGAAAGTATTACATTTTTTTTAATTTCTAAAACATTTCAGGAAACAACACTGACTTATTTTTGACACGATTTCGCGTTTGCGCATCATAATTTCACTCATCTTCAATTGCATTAATTAAAAGTTAATACCCCGAAGCTGTATTCTCTAATAGATCTGAGAACATGTATGCGATTAATTCTCGATATTTTCTGCGAAGGTTATTAGGTTTATAAAAACTATTTATTTTGAAACAAGGCATTTTCTAGTATCTCACAGAAATGTTCTGTCAAAAGATCTCGAAACTAGAAACTTGAAGCTTCAAAATGCTTTTTTTTTCATCTCGTTATGACCATTTTTCACATAGATACAGCGCTTCAAGAAACACTTAAAAAATTGAACAAATGTTCTGTTCCTTCAATTTTTTAGCGTAGTGTATATATATATATATATATTCATTATTTCAGAAACGAGTTCAATAATGAACACGTCTCGTCTTCGAGCACGAAAATCTCTCTCGATCGTCACGTGAAAAAATGTGAGTAAACTTGCATTGTAAAAACATTTGTTCATGCTCTAATATTTTACAAATCAATAATTGATTCTTAATAAACTTTGACCTGTAAATTAGATATCAACAATTACGTTTGAAGGCAAAAAATGTCGTAAAGTTGCCTATTGGAGTGCGTTCAATCCTCAACAATGAAAATCCACACCGCGATCGTGTGTACGAGGAAAAAGAAACCCAGAAATGCCACGGGCTGATAATAATTTGATCGTTTAAATAATAGAATCAACGGGATTACGTACTTATCATTAATGCCATCTATCTGTCCATTCGCTCGTAGTGTACAACGAGCGAGCCAAATTTATTCCCCGTCATAATGAAAGCCCGCGGATGCCGCGAAACCGAGGGTATTAATTATTCGCATTGTCAGCCGGGCGTTTCGATAGGCGCGACTCGAAACCACCTACCACCAATCCAACTCGGGATTTGGCCAAATTCAAACGCGCGTTCCACTCGATGATTTCTTTCAACGGTGGCTTCTACCTCAGTACCTGCCGAGACTTGTTCGCTTTCCGAAAGATTATTTTCCCAGAGAATATCGCTCTGCGAGCAAAGGATCGAAGAGAAAAACAGTCGGAAGAGTTGAAAAGAAAAGATCCTCAGGCTTGTAGACCAGGCGTGTTTGTACAATTCGACAAACGATCGGAGGAGCTTACAAAGTATTCCGCAACTTCATCGGTATCTCCGATTACGCAGCCATGTGACTTTGTCGAAGCAATTCGCGTGGAATACGATATGGAATGGAATGACAGGGGAAAAAAACGTCGCTGCGGCACGATAAGCCTCGGAGGCACGCGCTTCAGAAGACGAATTTACATGTTGTGCAATGCCGCGAACACCACATACATGCGCATATACGATCGTTAAGAACATTGCAATTGCATCGCGCATCAATGGAAAAGGTTCGATCAGTCATTGAACATCTGTGACGATTCGGTTAATTTAAAAAACCCAATAGCCATGTTAGGTTCGAAAAGACCAACAGATCGGTCACCTCGATAAACCGGTCTTTTAGTTGTCTAAAAAAGATCGCTTGTGACAGTTTGGCCAGAACTGGAAAGACGGTATAGCAGAAGGCGTATAGGAGGCACATCGCGGATGAGACGAAAGCTTACCTTGATGCTGTCGTAGCAGGCAGTGACACGGCCATTCTGTACCTCGACGTTGGCCGGCGGATGGGCAAATTTGCACTCCGTGTCGGGCCTTGTACACTTGTTGCGTTGAAACTCCCTGCAAACCTCCAGCTGAAGCCAGCGCGAATCCTTTCCGTTAAGTAGGTTGTTCATGTTGAACATTGCCGTCTTCTCGACCCCGTTTGTGAATGATTTTTAACGTCCACCTTGCGTTATCGCTTTTGGTAGAAGTTCAGACTCGGCAACAACGACGACGACGACGACGACGACGGCGACGACGACGACGGAGAAGACTATCGTGGATTTAGCAACGAGAATTTTCTTTGCTTTATTATTCGATATCACAATGAGCGTTATCTCCTTCCCGGATTATTATTTATTTTATTTCGCTCGGGATAAGCCCCACCGGTTAATCGAAACACTTTATGGACATCCGACAACCGACTCACAAATTACCCCGTTCTCTCTCACGTGACTCTACGTTTGCGTCAATGTTTATTTGATCTTTGTTGATTGGCCAACTGTGGCCTTGAAAAAGCCTTGAAGTGCAAGGGGAGAAAAAAATTCTTGCAAAATTCATCCCTCGAGATAAACAGTTCTTTTTTTTCGAAACTAGAGTTTTAACGATAACGGATGGGAATTATGGAGGAAGGTATTTTGCGACATTTCTTTCGCGCCCTGTACCACCTCTCAATCTTTCGCTCTCGAATGATCGGCTTGCTCAAATTGTGACGATTACCAAAAAAAATCTTTCGATATTGTGAATCATAACGCTTTCGTTTGGGATATGTGACAAGCTCTTGTACCTCTCTTATATCTTCTCCGGCGGATTGCAAAGACCGGCTGGTAAAGTCTCCCGAATCAGGGACTCGGAAGTACTCTACGTTTTCTTCTAAATCTCCTCTCGGGTGTTCTCCACCGTTGCAATTATTCGACGCTTTTATATTATCCCGAAACTCGTCTCTCTCTCTTTTTTCCGACTTTTATCTTTTACTCGCGACGCGTGGGGAATTTTGAAAACGTTAAATCTTTTCGTGCGCACGAGTGAACGAAGACAGAATAGCGTTGAAGAGTTCTCGTACTTCCGGGCTTAACTTTCCCTTCGTTTGGCATTAATGCACTTTGCGAACAATGTCAAAGCCTTCCACGGTTCCTTATTTCTTCAACGACGTTTTTGTTTGTTTTTTTTTTTTTTAATTCTCGCGCGACGCAGCCCCGATCGACGTATTTCCAGGAGAACAGTGGAGTTGAGAAAAGCCGGGAAAAAATGCGCTTTCGAAAAGGACGCGAAGCTTGCGGACCGGAGCGAGCGAGCGAAAAAATACGGAAGTGAAAGCAGCGCGAGAAACGGGCGAGTTTGCTTCGCGTACGAGTGTGCGGAATTGTTAGAGGAAATGAGTTACGGATGTAGCGAGGTGGGATTTTCGAGGTTAAGGTGTACAAGAGAGAGAGAGAGAGAGAGGGAGGGGGGAGGGAGAGAGAGAGCGAGCGTGAGAAAGAGAGAGAGAGAGGGAAAGCGGGGAAAAGATAGACAGAGACAGAGAAGGGGGGTCAGGGAGGGGGACTGGGCGAGCTGGCGTTACGTCCCTTCCGTTATACCGTTTTTTTTTTTACGTCATTTATTCGTTTCACACTCCTGGCTCGTGGCCCTTTCGAATAATCCTTACGTATGTATCCTCTCCACTATCTGCGAACAGAAAAGATAATACCATTGTCTACGGTTAATGGATCAGCTCGTGATAAAATGCAAGCAGATTGGAGTAACAAATTTTCCATTGAAATCGAAGATATACCGCTCAAAAGTTTGGATACACCAGTCGATATTTCTTGCAGCACTAAAAGTTGCATAGTTTCGTAAAAAAAAAAGATAACCAACTTCACCGAACGGCGTTTTGAAGGAAACAAATACAGCTTTTTTTGCTTTTCTGAAATATTTTTTATGATTTTTTTTTTACCCTGTACGCACTTTTGTACGTGACTGTTTTTCGGCTTTTTTTGGACCATCGAGAATTGGGACTTATGGAAAAAAATGTTGTCATGTTAATCCATGATAAACTTGAACGGATAACAGGAGGTCCATTTACGTTTTTTAAAAAAGTTTCGTACGATTTTTTTTCGCAAAGGTATTTCATTTTTTGCTAAAAAAGACAAATTTTCGAAAAATGCAACGTAACTCAAGAACTGTAGGGTTTAAAAGGAAATGTCAAAGATGTAAAAAGTTGCATAAGTTTATACTGGATCGCCTGGAATTTTTTCGAAATTTTCCTCTGAGATTTCTTCTATTTATTATTTTCGCTCGAAACTCTGATGAATAGAATGGCTCAACTGGAAAAGTATGGCGTTTATAACAAAATATCAGGAGGAAAAATTACTTAAATTTTTTTATTTCAAATTCGCTTAAATTGTTCAGAATTTAAGCGAATTTAAATTGTTTGGCCGAACCTCGGAGCATCGTCCGAACAATTGATTGGCGTATCTCGAAAACTATTGAGTTAGAGACAAAATATCAAGAAGGGTAAATGTTGCAGTGTTTCGTTTTGAATACGTGGACATTTATCCAGATAGGTTCAATTTTTTTGTTACAATGTTTCAAAAGCATCTATCCTACCTGAAAAAAAACCTGAATTAAATAATAAGAGAAAATTTCCCTAAAGAGCAAAATATTTTATTTTTTGTTCGATAATTGAATGAATAAACAAATAAAAAATAAATAGATAAATAATTTTTAAAATACACAAATGAAATAATTAAATAAATAAATATATGTATTCTTTTTATTGATAATTCAAATAATTACAACCTATCGAATAATTAATTACTAGAATATTACAAATCCCTTTACAAAGTCTGTCCACGAAGAATTAAAAAAAAACACAATCTTGCACTCCCCTATACTTGAGAGACAAAAATATTGCTTCAAGTTTTATTCAGACTTCACTTAAATAAAGAACGAAGCTTTCCCGTTGCGTTTTTTCAAGTTCTCCATTGACGAGTCACGATGGAATTATCGAGCAGGCAAATAAATACGATCTCAATCGCGGAATTTTATAAATACACATGTACGAGGCAATTCAAGAGAGCTGGAGAAAAAAATCGAAGAACACGATAGCTACAATTGTCTCTATAGATAGTGCCAAGCGCTAATTACGCTCCGAACTCGCGTATCAATTATTACCGTTGATTACCGTGGCGGACACGCGACCGCGATTGATACGCTGATTTACTACTGGCATTCCCGCACACGCACACGTGCGCGCGCGCGCGCTTACCCCCGGGCGTGTGTGTGCTTGGAACGAGCCAGTATTAGTGTTTCGATTCAAGCCTATCGCTATATACATTCACGTCTCATTATACGTATGGGGTCCATGTCGATGGTCCCGTGCGAAAAGGGAATTAGGTATGCTCCGTCGTCAATGCTATACGTCCTTTGGACTTCGGACACAGAGGTTGGCCGCATCAGCAACGCACACACAGCCCCACATTGATCATATCGATAATCAAGTCGAGACGAGGCGACCGCACGGACGATTACCCGCCACTGTGTACAGCGTCGTAACTCTCATGCCCAGAGTCACTTTATTAATCCATACGGATTTTCATCTGTACCTACAGAGCCTACGGCTTCTCTTATAATCGTCTCATCAGGTCCCAGATATTTAATTCCAGTTCGACTCCCACAAAAAGCGCCGCTAGCAGAGGCCGCGTCACCTCAAGGAGTGAGTCCCTCCGTGAGGTACTTTGGGTGACCTCTTCATCCGCATCACATCAAGGAGTGAGTGAGGGGCAAGTGTTCTTCCTCCGGAACACCCCAAGGAATGAGTCCATCCGGGAGGATGTTTGTTTAGATTCGTTCCTCGGGATCACCTCGATGAATGAGGCCTTTCGCGAAGAAGATGATGGCCGGGAAACTATCCATTTTGAGTATTGGGCCCAGATCACAACAGTATGCGAAAACTTTCGGTGCTTTTGGCTTTGAAGCGCGCCACCCCCCCCCCCCCCCCCCCGATATTGCCCAACGAATATTGTCATATCGTAACTCGTACACTTTTGCCCTATACCGACAATCTCGTACGTTTTCATCACAATGTCATATTTTTTCATTCGCACGATTTGGGATAACGTCTGCTGCAAATACGCTTTAGTAGCATCAATGAGCTTTCCGAACTTGTAAATACAAATGGAGTGAAAATAGGTAGGCAGATCGGAAGATAGTGGCTGTTGTGTCCGTAATGGCTACTCGCTCCGGCTCTTCCAGCTGGTAGTGGAAATACCGCGATAGGTACAAAGAATAAACAGTTTTGTTGAAGGGTAGTCCGGATGCTGCGTCAACGTCGTTCTCATCGTTTCCAGGGAGGGAGAGCACGAAGAGAGCCCGGACCTCGTTATCGGCGATTATTATTGGTCCATTGAATATGTACGCACTGCGACTGCCGCTCCAGCCGCGTTCACCTGCATATGTATTTAAATCCGGCAGGACTCCAGGTTCTCACTCGTACCAGGTGCTGGCACATAACACGCACACACACAGGACGAGTGAGGGGGGGGGGGGGGGGGTTGTACCGTTTCTCGTGTTCACCATCAATGTTGAAATGTGAATACTAAATACCGTTAACTCCATTCAAAGGCATTCGGTATCCCCATTCGTCACACATATTTGCACAATGGAATATCGATAAACAAGGTGAGCAGATAAATACAGTTTAAGCAAACATTATCGGTCGGATTGCGAGCTGGTATTTCGACCGACAACTGGTAACGAACAAAATGAAGAAAAAAAACATTTACCATCCCACAGACGCGGTAGTGTACAAGTAACCTCGAGAATTAGTCCCACAGGTGATCGAAAGTACCAGGACGCACGGAAAAATTGCGGCTGCGGAAAGCAAAAATGGAGATAAAAATTGACCGTGTCGAATTCGCGTAATAAGGGAAAAGCCTCGTTCGATTTTTCGACCACGTAGCATTGCGTAAGTGTAATCCTATATCCGCACCCCGTATACGACATCAAAACCGTCGCGAGATCGCGTTTCAAACCACGACCGCACAAATCACAATTAAAGTGAAAAAAAAATGTTTTTTTGCGCTGCCGTAGAACATAAATATTTTGTAACGAATGTCTCTCGGCAAATTTATAGAAAATAAATTGAAATTCAATACGCAGTTATCGAGATTGTATGAAAGAAAAAAAATCCATTCGATGCACATCCGCAATCAATGATATGTTACAATTATTAGTAGAAGGTAGAAAAAAGAGTGAAAATTTAAAAAATCAGTAGAAAATAAACAAAAAAACTAGATTTGATTGGAAAGAAGTAAAAAAATTAATAAAAAAATAAAGAAGTAAAAAGTTACAAAATAAAACGTAAAACCGACACTGGTGGATGGGCAGTCGGGGTTACATTCTGACAGTACACCGAGTTCACCAGTGCTGTGCATGGCCAATAGTCGGAGTGTTGACCACTTAGCAGCGCATCAACTGGCGTACCAACCAGTGAGCGGAAGGCTCATACTTCTGATGCCTTGGTGTGGATACTTGGGCTAAAGTCTGTGCACCAGAGAACAAGAAGAATTTAGGGCCGTCTATACCGGTATGGGTTTTCCACAATTTCCTCGTACCCGCGACAATTGCGGTGTACAAAGGCGTAGCCAAAACTTGCTTCACGGGGGGGGGGGGGGGAGCAAAAGCGAGGAAAGTCGATATGAAGTACTTAAATAATTTTTCTAAAAACTGTAATCGACTTCACCATGGCAAAACCGTATACCGTCCCTACAAAAATTTCAAAGCCGCTACGCTTGTCTGCAGCCATTCCCTATACTGGCACAGCAGCTCTGAACTCACTTCATTGGCCGTTAAAATGTACACTTTGGCAATGCTAATGTAAGTAATAAATATTTGGAGACGATCAGTAAAATGTGAACATTCGGGTTGAAGTTTAACCGAATACGCTATTTGATTGTAATGCACTGAAAAAAATAATTCCATTTTCCATCCAAAATTCAGTTGGTTTAATAAAATGTATCTTTAAATACGGTCAACTTGATTTTTGATTGGCATAACAAAACAGTATAGTTGGTGGTAAAATAGTATAGTTGTGTGAACACGCTTATTTAGCATGTCTGAGCAACCGTTAAAACAACACAATTTCGAGACAACAAAATGCATTTTGCACATTCAACGATTTTTTTTTCTCAGTGTGGTATTTCCTCATTTTTTGGTACTCGTTTATTTAATTTTGCAAGATTAATTTACTCAGATATATAGGTACAATTGACGCCGTTTGTTGAATTGCTGAGCAAGTACTATCGTGTTCCTAATAAAACTTCCACCGTCAGATTACCAAACTACTTAACTAGACTTTACTTGTCTAAATTTAGCTTATAAATTAGCACCCTCAAAATATTTATGACATTTCGATTTCAATGGACTCTGGGCCTAAATTCTGTAGGACCGACCGCGCATATCACGTTTATCGGCGTCATCTACACATAAATCGGTGCGGTTTCGATGCAAGGATTCGCTCAGTTTTCATTGTGAATTAAGGCCCAGACGTTGGGAAACATGCTAGGTTTATGAGTTTTTTTTCATCGGATTTCTGGAAAACGTACTTGGCAGATAACATTTTCATGGGACCACATAGCTGTGTTTCCTTATGCGACAAAGAAACAACCATTCAAATCGGACCAGCCAACACGGCGTAATCAGTGTACGTACATATTTCAAAAAAGATTAAAAATGCATAGCCGACGAACAATTTAAAGCCGGTTGAAAATAGGTTTATTTGAAACGCTCGAAAATAAAATGACCTTCTCGAACTTTCAATACTATTCTGTATTAATTTTGTACTAATTCTAAAATGCCAATACATCTTGTATTCTATCGATCACGTCCAATTTAAATATAACGGTCCAATCGTGTTCCCGACATTTTGGTCGATGCAAAATCATCCGCTGATTACGAATTTTCGAGGTAAAATTCGATCCGACCCAAACTCTTGATCCGGGAAACGTTTATACACTAGGCACTAAAATTAAAGGATATGAAAAAGAACCGAAATTTTTCGCCGACGTTCAAAAAGATGTCACGGTGTGAAAAATGGTCGTAGAGCAAAAACAAAAAAAGCAAATAGAAGCTTCAAGTCTCTAGTTTTGAGATCTTCAGAACAAATATTTTCATCGTTGACTATTTTAGGTGAATCACAAAAAAACCAGGGATTTTTTTTCCAAATTTTTCCTCGTCATTCGAGAGGTGCACGGGCGTCAATGATTTTTTTTCGGTGGTGACATTTAAATACTTGTTTAGCTTGATTTTTTCCCTTTAATTTGAGCGGTCGGAGAGCCCTGTACGATGACTTTTTGCCGAGTTATCGGTGTTCAGAGCAAAAAAAGACAGTTTTGACTTCGATCATCAATTACTCAGCAATCCTAAAAATTGGCAATATGGATTATTGACAAAAAAACATTTATAACTTGAAAAATGCATAAAAAAAGAAACATTTATCCTTTAATTGAATTTTCAGCAAAGTTGCATTTTCAATCAGTCGGAACACCATGAAAAAAAGTCGCAGCGGTTTGAACTGTTGTGGGTTTCTTTGGGATATTTTGAGGTAAAAAAAATGAAAATTATTCTTCGACTGTTCATTATTTGTACAGTTATTCCAAATTAAACGAAACATCGTACAAAGGCATTTTTTACCTTTTTTATCAAACTTTTCGAATCTAAAAAAATGTCATAAAAAGGCAATAAAAGCAACTTATAGAGAATGCTCTGAAGTTTTCAGAACCTTTCATGTCGTTTTCTGTACGACCCTTAGTTCCCGAGTTATTGATGATCAAAGTCAAAAGTGTCCTTTTTGCTTTGATCACCGATAACTTGGCGAAAAATCATTGTACAGAGCTCTCTGACCGCTCAAATTGAAGGGAAAGAGTCAAGCTAAAAAAGTTTTCAAATGAAATGACAGGAAAACAATTATTGACGCCCGTGCACCATGCGAAAGATAAGCAAAAATGTAGAAAAAAAAATCCGCTGTTTATCCTGATTACTCCAAAATGGTCAACGATAAAAATATTTGACCTCAGAATCTCATAACTAAAGACTTGAAGCTTCGATTTGCTTTTTCTGTGTTTTTGCTCTACGACAATTTTTCACAGCGTGACGACCTTTTGAAAATCAGCGAAAAATTTCGGATTTTTTCATATTCTTTAATTTCTGTGCCTAGTGTATACTTTTAAAAAATCCATCTCCCGGGATAAATAAGACCTGGGTGAAAATAGGCCTTCAAAATTTGTGACTACCAAACGATTTTACATAATAAAGAGCCTGCCTGATCCATTTTAGCGGGAAATAAAAAAAGGTCCATAATCACTATTTGTGTACTATCGATCACGACCAATTCGAATCTAGCGGTCCAATGGAGTTCCCGACACCCGCGAATGTACGCTCCAAAGGCAAATTACCCACTCGTAATTTCGATACTATTCTGTAATATTTTTGTACTAATTTTGAAATATCAATATTGCAATCAAGTAATTTTATTTCACATATTTTTCGCTTGACTACATGAGCTTGGGGGAGGGGGGGGGGGGGGGGGGGGGCAAGTGCCCCACCCTGCTCCACGGTGGTGACGCCCATGGCGGTACAGAGTAGCTCAAGACGGCTGTGGACGCAACGGAATGTTAGGTTAGATTAACGAAGCGCGGGCAGGGAGTGATAGCAAAGACCTCAATTAGGAAGGGTAATACGTAAAAACCCGCAAGGCTATACGTTGAAACTCAGGAATTAATTGAGACCTCAATAAAAAATTAAAAAATAGTCAAAAGTAACATCAATTAGGAAAAAGTAGACGGAAGAAAATTAGCATAAAGGGCATTAGGCATGAGATCCAACTTGTCAAAATTTCAGCATTACAGTCTGTTGTTTTTCAAAAAGGCAGAAAAATGCCTCTTCACGGGTTGATTAAATTTAGTCACTGGCAAATGAACGAGAGGTAGGGAGACGATCGGGCGCCGGGTTAAGCGTCATTGCGATACGATTTTCTTCGCGTGCCATGCGAATGCCTCGGAACGTTTCATCACGAATCCGTTTCGTTTTTATCGTCAGTTTTTCCAGCCGCTCTTTCACTCCGTTACATGTGCGACACGTGCGCGCGTATGGGTGTACGCGCTCGTCACGAATGCCCGCATACATCGATTGCGCGTGCAAGTAAGAAAGACAGGAAGAGACTAAAATTAAAATGGAGACCCCATCTACCCATCGTTGTCAACAACGACGTCGAGGCATCATCCACCCGACAATTTCTACCACCCACTCGACGAATCGCCCGCAACTTTTCCCCTATATATAACGCACATGCGCCCGACGTTAAAGTGACGGTAGAGTGAAGAGAAACACACGAGACGATGAATGAGAAAGATTGTATAACGTAAAGCACTATATATATATATATATATATATATATATATATATATATATATATATATATATATATATATATATATATATATATATATATATATATATATATATATGCGGGCGTGTGTGTGTGTAGCAAAAAGGTTTCAAACTCGTGTTAGTTTCGACTGAAAAGGGAGCTTCCCTTTGTGTTTTGTCACTAGGTTTGAGTTTCCGTCCCTCTCAGAATGAACAGAAGCTTCATCCTCCGCTCATTTCGTAGCTTTCACGATTCCTCACCGAAACCTGCCTCGTCGTGGGCACCTTTGTTTCTTCACTTTTTCGATGTTTGTTGAAAATAATTATCCGTAAAGAAATCTCATGAAAAATAAAAAAAATTGAACACATTGTCTCGTTATTCGATTTTTTTCTGTCGTTTGTTCAGTTGTTGCTTGTTTATTGTAATTTTAATCGACCGTACTTTATAGCTCGGTAGCTGATATTATTAATTTCTGTAAAGAATTCATCGAAGCTGGTTTACTAGTTCTCGAACTATCGGGCGAAAGAACAGACGGACCAACTTTTTTTTTAATGTACGATTTTTAAAATTGCTTTATTAGTACCGACGGTCTTGAAGAAATTTTGGGAAATTCCAACAGACCCATAACAAACGTTCTTTCGGTTAAATTATAGTTTTCAATTTGATTATATTCATTTAATAATATCCATATAATTAAACGATAAGCGAAACAAACCGAAAAATGAAAAAAGCTCCCCTTTACAGTTCATTTATTTGCGTATAATTAAGCCGTAACCCGAGCGGAGCCAAAAATACAGACAAAGCACCCCTTACGGTTCAATTATACGTACGAGTATATACATGCGTGCGAGCCGCGTAAAGCCGTAACGCACGAAGCGTACTAACAGCGAAGAAATAAGAAGTTACGATAACCACGAGGCTCGACAGCGTGAGTCACGATTATAAAAAGCGCTCCAGCGTTAAAATCAACAGAGCGCGCATGCGTTGGCATGCGGTGGCACTTGGACATTAGTCCAATGGGGGGAAATCCAGACTGCGCTATACATACACGCACTATCGTCGACACGGGATACAGATTATTGTTACGAAGTCAAAATGCTGTAACGAGTGCCGAGCCAGCTATTCGCTTCGTGAAAAAAAAAATAAAAAAATAACAGAAACAAAAAATGAAAAAACTTATTAATATGGCACACAATCGAACATCTGTGATACCGTGTACAGCCCATGAGCACGCTTGACAAACGATCAATAATGTTAATCAGTTGTGATTAATGGTGGATCAATCGTTTAAAAAATAGCCGTACTGCAAAAAAATCGTAACTGTGAGAAAAAAATGAGTTTGTTTTCGTTTGTTTGAGATCAATCATTTTCGAAAATATCGCGCTCGAAAAAAATTGCCAACTGTGAGAAAAAAAAGTATGTTCCGCCTTTTTTGGGATTATTTATTTGAAAAAATAACCGCACTCTGAAAAAAATCGTAACTATGAGAAAGACAATGGTTCGTTCGGGATAAATTATTGAAAAAATAGCCGCGCTCCAAAAAAATGCGTAACTGTGAAACAAATTCGCAACTGTTGGAAAAATAATGGGACAATAACATTGTTTGGAAGTTGACACGATGTTTACGTTTCCTATTTATTTAGACACAATACTACGAGAGGCACGAAGAAGTCTCGATACTTCCGGAGTCGCACCCAGCAAAGACACGTCAAGTTCGAAGTAATTTAACAGCTCAGGAGAAACTTGGCGAAACTTTGCTCCCTTTTCCTTTGATCTTTAACTCGGAATATTTCCACTCCGTAACACACTTTACCCTTCGACCGAGGCCGAAAATAAGCAGCGATTTTCAATTTTCCAAGCTTCGAAATATGGAAACCAGAGAGGGCGGAAAGATTTACGGAGGAAAAGGTGTTTCGAGCAATATCCGGAAAGCTCGGAAAAGTTACGGCATAGTTGTCTGCATAACAGTCTGCCAAGTGAAACGCGAAAGTCTGCTAGGAGAAACAGTGAGAGGGAGCCGCCGATGGAGAAACAATAATTGATTTATGTACAGCGAGCGCGATCGCCTATGGAGGTAATGATGAGTAACGGAGCGTGGATTGAGCGAGTTTCAAAGCTAAGAAAAAAAACACTACAAAATTACCGTGACTCCAAATTAAATATATTTGAGCCCGAGTTTTCAAAATCATAGCGCTTTGTTCCCGATACAACATTATATGCAAGTCGCCTCCTGCGACACAAATGCTCGGGTCCAGTGATCGCGAAACAACGACGATGCAGATGATAATAATTTATTTATAATAATAACAACAATATATATATATATATATATATATATATATATATATATATATATATATATATATATATATATATATATATATATATATACACACATAAATGTTTGTGTGTGTGCGTGTGTGTACAGGGTGTTAAGAAAGTCGATGCAAAGCCTTAAGGGGGTGATAGGTCACCTCGTTAAGAACATATCTAAACTAGGTTACATTAGTCCAAAGTCTAAGGATTTCGAGTTACCATAATAAGTATGATTTTTGGAAAATTCCCCAAAATTAGGAACTAACTCGTTCATAATGTTCAAAAAGACAATAATTGGTGACTAAAAACTTATTTTCGTTTTACTTAATGTGTATTCAACCGACAAAAACCGATAGAATCATCTGTATCCACACAACTAACTAAATACGACGTGTTGAATAATTAAAAAATTGTCAAAAAAATAAACTCGTTAGTACCTAATTTTGGAAATTTTTCCAAAAATCAAACTTACCATGATAACTCAAAATCCTTAGACGTTGAATTCACTTAACCTATTGTAGGTTAGATATGTTCCTATCGGGGTGACCTATGACCCCCTTAAGGCTTTGCCTTCCTAACACCCTGTATACGCAAATACAGTTGGTCAACTCTCTCCGGTACACTTTTCTATCTACCGGAAGTACTCAGAAATCGAATGAAAAGCGGCAACAAAGTATTCACAAATGTTGACCGAATGATAACGACAGAGCGACGGAAATTTTGACCGGAAGTTAGTTGCCCCATGACCTCTTGAGACTTCCGGCGCTTCTCTAAGCACACGTTAACATTTGGAATACGCGCAACCGCGCGAAGCGTTATAATTCTTCCTACGGTTCTCTGCGTCGCGAAAAATATGCCAAACCGCAGAGAAAAATGCCCGATCCACGCCTCCCGTTCGGAGTTACCTACGCGGAAGTTCGCCTCGCGCTCGTTGAAACGGCGAGAGAGCACATAGCCAACGAGCAGACGGTGCTGCGACAAGCAGAAGCTAACAAATGCCTGCTAATGAGAATGAGAATGAGAGAGAGAGAGAGAGAGAGAGAGAGAGAGAGAGAGAGAGAGAGAGAGAGAGAGAGGGATGGTGCCGGATATACATTCCACACGCCGATGAGCAGCGTCAGACGATCTTTTGCGCGATGCACCGACCGAATCTCTATGAGTACCGAGTGTGTACTTGGCTCCTCGTTGAATATCGAAAAATTTCACGTCCTCGTTGCGAACCTCTCATCTTTGGCAAAAAACTTTTTCAAATGTCCTGCAACAATGTAACACCTTGTATGCCAGGACTGTGGAAACATGATACTGGGACGATCTCCATCGAATTTTTGCATTTTTCCTCGCTCACGTATAATTGAATTTTTAAATTTGTTTATTACGTACGAAGAACGTTCGAAAAAGCATTCAAAAGAGTACAAAAAAACGTACTAAAAAAATCAAACTCGTACAGAATACGTGTTATTCAACGACAATGAATTCCCTATCGAAGCGGACAAAGTTATTTGTAAGGAGGTATACGAAGAATTAGCGAGAATACAAGCGACTACGGAGAGTGTGGTAAGGTGAACGAGCAAGATCCCACCAGACCCACACACCGATCGCGAATTTTCGAATGTTCGACTGTGCCGAACGAGCGAGCCGGTCGTACGTACGCCCGATGCGGCCTGATGAATGTGGGAAGCGAGAGAAATGGAGGAAAGGAGTGAGAGAAGCCCGAGAGCGCTTCTCCCTTCACCCGAGGGATTAACGCGTAATTAACGATTGCCCGCTCCCTCTAACTAAGCGAAGGGAATTTCATTTCGTCCTCTTCGTTTTTTCGCTCGCCCTAGACCCATGTACCGCCATTTTTGTTCCTGTCGTAATCTCGTTCTATATATCGTCGGCGTATGTACGGGAAATTATATTTTATGACCCATTAACGCTATACGCGTATCCACCTAGGTGGGAATGGGCATCATCCAGCTGTCGTCGAATCTCCACTTGTCCTCGATTACGAGTTGGAATGAAAAAACATTTCGAAATTATCGACAGACCATTGTTAATCATTGGTGAACGATGGAAATCTCATTTTTCCGCAAATATGTAATCCAGCGTTCGAATAATTAGTCATTCATTTTATAGCATAATTCAGCAAATGAAGTTTAATTAAATTGATCAATTGAAACAAGACGAAATATAATCAACTATATATATATATATATATTTCTCGAGCGATATAGTTGCTGAATGTCATGCCGTTAAATGCATTGTCAATATAATCCAATTGATCATTTGATCAAAATAATTTGATAAAATATCATTATTTAATTAATGATTATTCAATGAAAATATAATCATTCTTGGGCACATATATTTTTCATCGAATGCATTTACTTGCACATTGTAACACACAGTCGTTAAATCCCTAATCCTTTTACGATCTTGTTCGTAAATCAAGCCTGGAACATTCCCGTCTGGAGCTAAGAATACGCATTTCTTTGTAAGTAACGGGGATAAAAAATCAGTCGGACTGACGGATCATGTGTGACGACGAGTCGGGTGCCAAAAATAGGTGTACCGATTAAATTGAATGGAATATTTATTATTAAATGCATTTTCGTAAGAGGACAAGTTTTTATGGCCGAGAGCCCTCGGCCATTCAAACATTCTCCCCGTGGCGTACACTTTCGAACAAGGAATAAAAAGTAATCGGTTTGGCGATTACGTCACTGCGTCGACAACGACGGCCCGAGCGATATACGCCGAGTAACATCGCCCATAGAGAGACAAAGCAGGAAAAAAAAGGAGAGAAAATGAAACTATCACGAGATTGGGATGTGAATGGCCTTCGTTTTTTTTTGTCACGCGGAGGGATTGGTGAATCCTGACGTTTGGGAAAAAAACTTTTTTATTCGTCAATTCGTTACGAGCATAAAAGAAAAAGCATCTTTCGACGAATTACAACAAGGTAAACGGTCTCCGAGTTTCGTTTGTTATTTTTTTTCTCAATAACATCGGACATTTTCTCATACTGCAGCTAAGCATCTTTTTGTGTAACAAAAAACAGCAGCGCTAAAAAAACGACAAAGACGATAACTTGTATACCTCTTTCTATTTTAGTCATTACAGTCGCTGACAATGCGCTACATACTTGTGAACTCGAGTGAAAATTTAAAAGTCGTTTCCACAATTTACAGTGGACCGATCGACATGGGTAAATTGTTTTCAGCAATCTGTGAAAAGAAAACTACGTGCACTTTTGAAAATTTGAATCTGTTGAATGTTGTTATTTTTCCGTTTACGGGCAATTGGCTATTGCAATGGTAAATATGATGACCATTGTGGAAATGATTATTAATCGCCGAAAAGCAAATACATTGGAGATGGTCTGACAGATATTGCACGAGTGTGCACCGAAGATCGAAATTTAAAACGAGCCCGTTCTTTATTAATCCGTCTTGTTCCATGATTAATCAATTACCGCTCATCAATGGACAATGCAAGCTATTTTTAATTACCGTCATTCCGAGGCACAATGTCTAGAATTTATTGTAAAAAATCGACGAGACTTAAACTCGTATAGAAAGTCGAGTGTAACTCACGACACACACACACCACCGTTCGTGGTGGTCTTTTTTTTTGTTTCTTTTTTTCGCCGGCAGACGTGTACGGCGCGGAGCTCCCACATCTTTCCTCCCTCCTTCCAACTGGCGAGAGAGAAAGTGCGAGAGTTCGTTCGCAATGATGGCGGAGCTTCGTTGACTTTTAGCTTCTTTTTCTACTCTCGTATGGACGAATAAGCGGAAGCACGGGTTGTAAAACACCGAGATTATTGGTACCACCGAGCAAACGTAAAGTTCTCCTCTACAGGCGCACACACCGACACTCGCGTGAGCCTCGCATTCGGCGTTACTTTGGCAAACGACTCGCGCTTATTATCAGTGCACGCGCTCGTAGCAGCAGGTGGTAGATAATAAAACTCTAAGATACAACCGCTATCGGGACAAAATTATGTGCCGAGGAAAAAAATTACGCGAGAGCAATTTGTACACGTTTATGGATTTTTTTTCCCGCATATAAAAGTTTGTACTTTAGATAAGAGCGAGGAATGGTCGGATAATTTTTTTCGGACGGTCAGTCGAGACCGAGATATATATATATATTTCCCACGTACGTCATTTATATAAAATTAGCATTACGTACTAGCCTACGTTATTTTATTTCACGGAGTTGAAGTTTACAGCAATGAAATGCACCGAACATTTGTTCTTAGATTTTTTATTTTCGATTTTTGTTACTAGCCAAAATCATGTTTTGTGGTTTCTTTGGGTTAATACATACCAACTCGAAGGATAAATAAGGATCTAAAAATATATTTCTGTAATTTCTAAGCTTAAGTCTGTATGACAAAAATTGGAATAAAAAGTCATTTTCATTGCATTCCAACGACGCAAACGTCAACTCCATGTTGAATTATATTTATTTGAGCTCGCTCGGGTGAGTCCTCTGCCGTTCTCTTGAATATTTTTCACACCGAGACACGTTTCGATAAATATTCGTAGGGGCATCGGAACTAACCGAACTTTATCGTATTCCATGCATCACAAGTACAATAGGAAAATCGTATAAACGGAATTTCTCCTGTTGACTTTGTTTCCACGACTCGAGCACTCTTCTGCTTCCTCATTCGGAATTCGGTGCATAGTCGAGGGAATTTTACGGGATCTTGGCCAAGCTTACAATGAAAAACACCCAGTGCGCTATCGGCCGCGTGAGCACACACACACACAATTATGCGGGCATATGGAAAAGGCAGATATGCAGCCCAAAATAAGTCAAAAAATTCTTCGAAACTTTCATCACATCCGGGCATTTTCGTACCGTGTTCGAAGAGACGAAAATGATAAATCGTCAATCGGGCACGCAACCACCAGAGACGGAAGAAAAAGAGCATAGCATAATGGAATTTTTTTGTTCGTCTCGCAGCTACGTATTCGACAACGATTCACACCACATGCCGCATAGATTTCCATCACTCACTCATCGTCCATTGAGACTGAAAATATCTACTTTTTCAAAATACATCTGATTTTAACGTGTTTCATTTTATAACCACGTAATTTTTCCGATTTTTTTTCTCTCTTCAACGAAACGGACGCAGACCCTTGATAGCTGGTCGCGGCAACGAAAAAAACAAACTGGCTCCAGACTCTTATGTATATGGTATTTGATTCGTCGTTGAAAAGCACTGGCGCACGATTTTTTTTTTTTTTAACGATACTCAATTTTTGTTTATTCACCTCGTATTATATTTTCCGTAAGAACAGTTCCACCACTGATGATTCACAATGGAAATCTCGCGTTCTTTCCTAATCACCACCCGATAGAGAACTTTGAGAACCAACTCAGCCGTGTTGAGACAATCGCGACGGTGGATAAACAAGCAAACACGGAAAAACTCGCGCGCCCTCTCTCTCTGTCGGTGGTAAACGAGATGACTGAGTTGAAAAAGAGGTTTCCTTTCTTCTCTTGGAATCTCGTAGGTCGACGACGGAAACCGGCTGCTCCGAAACACGCACCACTGTGGCTTTTGCGTTATATATGGTTGCGCGACACGATGCAACGACGGGGCGCGTTCGACGTTTGAACGGAAAGCGCGATTGCGTTGGTGGCAAAAGGCGAAGAAGACACGACGGCGACCAAGACGACGGACGAGGGGGCCCCGCTAGGTGACGGGAGGAGAGGGGGGATAGGGGAAAAGGTGGCTTGGTGTTGGTGGATGATGGGCGGGGTGGGGGAAGTACGGGGAAGAAACACCGGCGAAATTGATGCAGCTTTGAGCGGCTTTTTAAAAGCCCCCGATTCTCCTCGAGTAGGAGCGCGCTTGTTTCTTCGTCTATTGTCTTTTGTTTGTGCTTCGTTTTTTTTTTTCGGGTTCTTTTTTTTTCCTCCTTCAATATGGATAATTGTATAATATAAATGTGAGATCGAAGAGAGGGAGAGCCGAATAAGACGAAAGAGAGAGATGCGGCGAGCTATGCTGGTTAGGCGACGGTATTGCGACTGGCTCGAGGTCTGGGCTGGAGCGAGTGCCTGGCACGACGACGCGACTGTGGACCTGCGCGACCCCAGCGCCACCGCCACCACCTCGTCATGTCGGACACCGTATTGCCCCTCTCGCGCCGCTCGCCGATGCGGTCTTTCTCGTCGCGACGACCCCCCCCCCCCCGACCCTCTCTTCTCTCTGCCTCTGTCTTTCTCGTTTCTCCCTTTCGCTTCGCTCGCACACGCCAGTGGTAGGGATTTATAATTTCATGGTATGCGTCGCTCTACACGCTCGAAAAGCCCTTCCCTCCGCTTCCAAAGTCGCGCCTTGCTCCAAATTTTACAACGTGCACGAAGATACGTGCTACGTGTACGGAGAGCGAATGAGCACCGCTGAGAACGCGGGAGTATGCGCTCTATTTTTCCCCACTATCGCTCACCCTTCTCTCTCTCTTTCCCGATAATCCAAAGCGTTTCCCCTGACTCGCTTCGGTCGCCTCTCTCGTCGAGTCTCCTCGGTATTGTGGAGGCTCGTGTCCTGTCGCTGTGCCGCCGCCGCCGCCGTCGCAGGGTACAGCTTGCCCCCCCCCCCCCTCCCCACACACGTAAAGTGTATAGTTACGCGGCGTGGGGGGCGAGACGACAGCAGAAGACACGAGGGGAGCCAACGAGTTGACCGCCACCATATCCTGGACGCCCCTCTCTTACGGCTCGATAAACGTCGTACCCGCGCATGCGCGCTCCCCTCCATACTCTCCTCGTTTCCTCGTTCCCTCGCTGCCGCCGCGCTTACGAGACCACCCTCCCCCCTATGGCCCTGCTCGGCCGACTCGTTGCCGCCGCCGCCGCCGACGCCCCCGCGGACCGACGGCGCCTCTGTGCCACTATAGTCTTCGGGGCAATACCTATCTACCTACCTACCGACTCTTCGCGTTATAACACTCTCTTTCTCTCTCTCTCTCTCTCTCTCGGTCCCTCGCATCGGACGCGACCACGGGATGCGCTTTCGTGCCTGTGCGTCTTTCCCTCTGCCTGTATAGAGCGCTCGGGTGCCTCGTTGCCGGAGAACCGGCAACACGGTTCGAACGCGCACAGTCGCGAACTCAACTCCTCGGCTTGTACACACATACGCACGGAATACCGACTTCTCCGCCTCGCTTGTGGGTGGGCTCAGGCGCGCATGTGTACGTGTGCCTGGCTGCAGCCGTATAACTCGTGTATGCGAATGCACCGAGACGCACACTCGGGACACTCGTACACGCTGCCTATCAACAGATTATAAGCGAACGGCTCTAAACTCTCCCTCTTTTTACACGTTTCAATATAGTATCCCTTGCGTTCTTTGCTTGGAGACGATCGACGTACATCGCGACCACTAAATAAATACAGCCTTGAGGTGATACCGCATACGTAAGTACTGCCATTTTTATATACATTATGCGACAAGAGTCTTGAGCAATGTGATCGAGCATTGCCGATCTTATGGAATACTAAAAAAAATTTTTTTTTTACAGTTCAAACTCCATGTTTGGAGATGGAAATGTTTTTGCCGGGAATACAATGCGAGGAAATACACTTGCGGGCAATTTATTCCCGGCCAGAATTTCCTGGACGGTGTGCAGGGTTACCTCACTTTGAGAACTGTGAATAGCTCTAGCCCCCTCAAAGGTATTTCGCATTGATTACAACGAGACTAATACATTTTTTGTAATTCTATCCACCACTGTAAGCATTTTTTTCGAAAACCTACGAAACTAAAAGTGTTCATCATAAATAAAGGTAATAAAATAAATATAAGTTTGAGCGTTATAGATAACCAACTTATTTTATGTGTCAAAAAAGTGAAGCGGGTGATTCGTGGTTTAAAAAAACTAGGATCCCCGGTCGGGCAATGTCAATGTTCTCGTCAGGAAGACTGACCGGACTTTATAAGGTGTGTCAAAATGACCTGACATTTAAATTTATCGTGGGGGGTAAGGTTGATTCGCTATAAAAAAAAACATATTTACGATCATTTTTTTTCACGACACAGTTAATATATATTTACTTATGTAATTAGTAGATTATGAAAGGACGTTGGAAGAATATTCGGTAAAATTTTCATTGATAATTATGCAGAAATGAGCCATTGGCAGCAAATCTTCGCAGACGCCTCAAAACAAAGTTACATTGCGGTGAACTCATCACTGAATCATCTGAAATAAAAAAAACCAAAAAGATTCCATTAGTTGATAAGTTCCTTAAGGTAACGCTGTCAGCTTTTTTTAATTGATTTTTTAATTTTTGGTTACACTTTGAAGTCACAATACCGATTTTTCATTTAAAAGATCGGAAATTGTGTTATTGTAAAATAAATTTAAATTATAAAAAATTAAAAAAAACTCGACAGCGTTAGCTCGCAATTTATGTGTAGAAAGAGTGTGTAATATTTCAAAACGGTCGGTGCCTTAGATTTGGAGCACTTTGAAAATGCTAAGTGTGAGAAAAACGCGTTTATAAGTTTCAATGATTACTACACTAGAAAATAAAAAAGTAAACCTCAATAAATGAGTGTTTTTTCATATACTTACACAGAATCATCGATGCCAGGCCCATCAAGCATTCATATGACAAAATAAAAACAACGCCAAAAAAATACTCCCCCCCCCTCCCCTCATAAAACGTATTATTTATTTGAAAAGTACGAATATTTTGATTTCAATATAAGGTACAAACATGGAAGTTATGTGTGGAACACAATAACCGATGAATAGCCGCCTCCTCCCTGTTGGCCAATGGTCACGCTTTTGACGAAATTTTCAATAACATTTCGGCAAAATTGCGGACACATTTCTTTAAGGCCTTAGGCCACTCTAGAGGCCGAAAATATAGGCTTTTGGGGATTTTTTTTCTTCGGAAAAACCACAAAATAAATCGAGATTACAAAAAAGGGTGTTTATCATACATATCAGTGACTGTATACAATAATTTTTTTGAAGCGATTAATTTCAAAATGGCGGCTGTGCAGCGTTTATCTCAAAACTGCTTTTTCTAAGTTGGCCGGAAACATAACTCAGGCAATTTTTAACCGATTCACTTGAAATGTTAAATATATCTTGAAAAATACATTGTCTATGGAAGTACGTAGGATTTTTTTTATATTGCATAGTTTATTTGTTATTAACAATTATCTGACGATTTGTTAGGCAAATTTTTGGAAAGTAAAAAATTTGCCTAAAAAATCGTCAGACAATTGTTAATAACAAATGAACTATGCAACATAAAAAAAATTCTTTGTACTTCCATAGACAATGTATTTTTCAAAATATATTCAACATTTCAAGTGAATCGGTTGAAAATTGTCTGAGATATGATTCCGACCAACTTATAAATGCAGTTCTGAGATAAATGCTGCACAGCCGCCATTTTGAAGTGTATTGCTTCAAAAAAATTATTGTATACAGTGACTGATATGTTTGATAAAAACTCTTTTTTGTAATCGGGATTTATTTTGGAGTTTTTCTGAAAAATAAATCCCCAAAAAGCCTGTTTTTTCGGCCTCTAGAGTGGCCTTAATGGTGCGTCCAGTTGCTTCCTTGAGTTCTGGAATAGTCTGTGGATCATTGGCATACACCTTTCCTTTCAGAAAACGCCAAAGAAAGAAGTCCAATCGCACGATCTTGGTGGCCAATTCGTATCGCCGTGGCGCGAGATAAGACGACCATGAAACTTTGTGTGCAATAAGTGCATTGTTTCGCCCGCAGTGTGGCAGGTTGTGCCATCTTGTTGAAATAATATCTTCCAAGTTCATGCCGTTTGTGCCATTTGTCGGATACTGTGTTCCACACATAACCTCTATGTTTGTACCTTATATTAAAATGAAAATATTCACACGTTTCGAATAAATAATACGTTTTATTAATAAATTAAAATGTCTGGTCATTTTGAGGCACCCTTTGTTTCGCGTGATAATTCACCAGATGGCATAATCGAGATGACACATCGTACAACGATAAAACTGTGAACCACCAGATAATATTCATTTTTTACCGCTTAACTCGTTAAGAGATGAACCATCACCACCCCTTTATTTTTCTTTCTCTCACCCCACATTTAAAAGGAGTTCATCAAATTGAACTTAACTGGTAACACTTTGAAGGGAGGACGAAGTTTAAGTCCACCTATCTTTGAGCTTGAGAGGGTGAACCACGTTCCATGCTTTTTCGGAGATCCCAAAAGAAAAATGAGGATTTGGACGTAAATTAAGGGGAGATATACATCTAGGAGCCGGAAAAATAGGTCATTTTTATGAATTTTTTCAAGGAAAAGTATTTGAAATTTCGGATTGGGGTTTCAATTATCTAAAAGTATATACATTCAAAAATACGTTTAATTTTCTTTATCTAAAAATATACGAGGATATTGTATGATCCTTGGAGCGTCGTAAAAAAAATCTGCGTATACGGTACCCACCGGCGTTTTTTCAAAAAACATCTGAGAAAAAAACCAAAAAGATTATTAAATTAGATACTATAATCTAGTACTTGTCATAGCCGATTTTGAAAATATCGATTTATGACAAAATGGCGGACGTTTGAACATAAATAGTGATTTTTGGGCCAAAAATTAGTTATTATTTTGCCTATAAAACAAAAACTAAGTACCGAAAAAAAAATCCTATGACGAGTACTAGATAATGGTGTATGGAATAACCACAAAAAACCTCAAGGCAATCAGTTCGTTTGTTTTCGAGAAATTTTGGGTACCGATTTGAAAAACGTGGTTTTGAGAAATTAATGGTGAATTCGTACTCTGGGAGTAAAAATGAATCGATATCGACATGTAAAAAAAATATTTAAAATCCAATTTATTTTTCCATCTCGGCCTATAATAAGTGACTTTGCTAAATCGGCGCTCATTTATTTTCCATTTCGATTTGGAACTCCAGTCTGTGCGCATTATCTTCGTTATCGTTTGCTTCGTGAAATGCCGTTTGGTTAATCGAGCTCCGATTATTTGCCGATTTTTGGCAGAATTTCAAAATCGAACGAGCTATTTTCGCAAAATTTTCCATACACACGACAACAACCCTTTGCTTATATGTCGGCCATTTTTCAAGTGCATCTTCTGGGAGAACTAATTGAGATGTCGGGATGATTCCAACGATATTCTCCGAGCACGATGATCCTTTTTCAAACCCCTCCCATTCAGTTTATGTCACTTAAATAGGACCGGCGTTATAGCCATTTGAAGTTGTGGATTTCTGCATATTCTGAAAAAGTGGCGAGAATGTTCGAAAATGTTTTTTTTTTCTTTCCTACTTCTCAAGAGCGATGGAAATCTTCGAGCTTTGATTGTTATTCAATTTTTGGCAGATTTCAAAGTTGGACCATCGATTTTTGCGAACTTTTCCATACATAGCACCAAAGTGATATTCATGGTAATACCTTGGTATGGCGAATCTGATCCACGCTAAAAGGCCTGACCATTTCCTGATTTTATTTAGGGTAGACAGATGAGGGATAGTCCCTTTTGTCGACTGAAATTTCTACGCGGGTCTGTCTACTACTACGTGTAGTCTGCGTCATTTAATTTTACACTTTCGATGCATTGAAAGGATACGTTGAAGGTATAAATGCAATAGGCTAGCCTTGATGACCTAATATACAGCCCCTAGCCAACGCAATATGCGGGCGTATGTCCGTACCGACATAATCTCTCTCTCACACACACACACACACATGTATACACATCCTGTACGTCATAATTACAGGCACAATGTCTCGACCTTAAACTTCGTCGACGCCAGCTAACGACATTTTCCAAGGAAATTAGCTATTTTCCACGACAATTTTCCAGAGGAGTATCGCGAAGAACGGAGACCCTATTTCATATCAGAGATCTTACGCGTTTCAGAAAGTCCGTAATCTCGTCGTTAACCCTGGAGTGAAGAGATGACAAAGTTCCCGGCAACGAGACTTCTTTATTTGAAGCGAAAAAAAAGAAGTAGAAAAACAAAGTTCGAGAACAAGAGCCGTTTTATACCGCAATTCTGATGAGAACGAAAGATGAAATCATAAAGGCCTATTAACCGAGAAAGTTTATATATAGCTGCTGCGTCATCGTTGTCATCGCCTCTGCATTATTAGGCGATGACGTTATTTCGTCATCTTGGATATGAGCCTAAAGAAAAACGTTTTCAAATACGAGAATCTATTCTTTATGGACAACGTTTTCCTCACGTCGGTCCTTCTGTGGAATAAATTTCAAAAGAAATCTCAACATTACGAATGTGTACAATCAACTAAAATGGAGAAAAACATTTCTAAACGAACATATCTGCAATTTTTTACACGTGTAAAAACGCGCCCTCTACATTGCAAGTAGATATACAGCACCGGCAAGTCCCCGCATAATAATTGAGTATTCATTTGCAAAGAAAGCAGTATCGTCATACCCCTTTTCCTGGGAAAAAAAACTCGGGCCGCTAGATGACAATTCGCTGCAGATCATAGCGCTGGTACGTAATGAAAGTGACGGATATGCGCGCAGTCGCACCGACATCAATGACAATTATTGTCCGCGACATTCAACGCTTCGGTCGCGTGAAAACGCTCACAGTTTCCGCGTCGTGTCTTGCCAGTGCCGCGTTGAAATGAACGGTAACGCGATGGAATAACTTTGCGGTGTGTAAAAAAAAAAGAAAAAAAAAAAGCGTAATGAATACTCTCGGCCCCATCGGGAGTTTGTTAATTTATACATTGCGGTAGCGGAGTATATACAATGTACAAAACGGACGAGTATGGTGTAGACGAGTAAGATCGATGCGTCACTCCACAACTGTTTTCACGGTCCGACGATCGTGGTGAAAACCACCGAGTGAACGTCCACGCCCGTACTGGCAGAGTTAAACTTATTTTTTTGCATGGAATATACTTGCAACGATGTAGCGAGGAGAATTACATCATTGCGATTCTTACGAACAAAGATTGCATACGTTGTGTGTTAGTTTAGCCAATGATAGAGAAGAGATTGTACACCGTGGAATTTCAATGGTGCCATAACTGAGAGTCGATTGAAAGTTTCATTTGTAAATACAACAGCAGTCCTAAGCTTATCATTAAAATAGTTATCAGCATCGGCATCGATATACAGCTACTGGAGTGTGCCTTGTCTTTGAGAAATTCGTGCAGACTCTGTGCAGGACGATACATGTGAAACTGTGCGAGCCAGCTAGGCAAAAAAAGTCACCAATGCATACCATGAAATTCGAATAATCTCTTGAGCAGGAGCAACCCCTCGAGAGCTCGTAGCCAAACTACGTCACGGGCATCGGTGCTCCACGATAGCCGTGTCCCGCTCTGAACGATGGTCGACCGGAGTTGCATACGGTACAAGCATAATGAAGACGACCTTCTCGTTCACTCTTTCTCCAATACCATCTTGTTGCTCCGTTGCTCTCGTCTCGTTCACCCCTCGTTACTTTGCCCGAGCCCAGACGTTCCTTCCTTCTCTTTTGCAGCGTCGAAGCTCACCGCTGCAACGAGATACCGGTCTGGCAACTCTTCGTTTACACAGGTACTGCCTTTTTTGCAGACTGATGCGCCGCTTCGAGACAAAGAGAAGGAGATGGAATGAAATGGACAGAGACACGGGATGAGATTTCATTTTATGTATCATTTTGTACTGGCGATTTTGCTGATTCGTATGGCGCTGCTTCTCAAGATGTCATGTTGTAATCACCGGCGGTCGTAACATTTCGAATTTGCCCCGAAAATTCACTAGGCCATAACGAATGACCAATCAATTTGCCTCTCGCTTTCTCAGACCCAAACGAACGCTCTTGAAGTTCAGCATCAATTTCCGAGAGACCTGTGCAAAGGGACCTGAGCTCGAAACAGGTATCACGTCTATTCGGCTGCAAGAAGGGTTGACGGAGGGGAAGGAAGAATAGCCGCGGAGCAGTATGACTGCTGGCTCGGTAGCCTAGTCCAGATATGTAGGCTAGACGAGAAAAGAATAAAGAGGAGAAGAAAAAAAACGAGTGCGGTGGCTTGTGCTTGACACAGGGACGAAGGTCGCATGGCAAAGGGAGTGAAGGGGATAGAGAGCGAGCGTCGTATGTACCAATGTTGTACGTAGCTATTATGCCACACCATGCATAACCTTCTAGCCTTGTACGACACAATGTTCCCGTGAAACCTGCTTGTAGAATCAATGTTGAGACTGGTCATGGTTTGTTCAGAGGGCGAGCTACAGCAGGAGAGTGATGAGAAACAAAGAACGAGATAACTAGTTGGATGAAGAACGCCGGCTAGAGAGAAAATGGAGATTGCACACCGCGCACCTCTTGGCATTTTCCCATAGACAGCCTTTCGGGCTATTGCATGTAATGCGGCAGTTGCAACCGGACTTCCGCCTCAGCAGTTATCAATTATTCGGATCGCATTGCCCTGAATTGTTGACCACATAATTTTTTAATTTTTATGCTATCGATTATTTCAGTATGATAGTATATTAAATGTATAAAAGAAATGTTGGACGGAAAAGAGATCAAAGAGCGGATAGTTAAAGAGGCCAAAGGTCACGAGGGCAATCGAGGTCAGCGAGCGGACGAAACCGAAGGGCCACCACCTTAGGGTGGCGTCTATCTCTCGTTCGCTTTCTCTGTATCTTTTACCGTGTGTCTTAGCCACGACGACTAATTAAAAAAATATATTTTTTTTCGTAACTTCGTCCTCTCCTCGGTGGAAGAGAATTGAAGAAGCTCGCAGACGCATACCTTTGCATTGTAGGGTCTCGGGAAGATACGGAGCGACGACTGAGCAAGATAGAAGGGACAGTGGACGTAGAACGACTGGATCGAACGGTAAAATACAGAGAGGCATCATTGGGGTTTCCAGTTCTCGTGCTCTTTTTCACCGCGATCGTAAAATCGCCCCCGAAGTACCTGAGATTATTCGGGAAAGGGCTGAATCCTCCGCGCCTCGTCTCATCTCTCCGATTGTCTCCAACGCGAAAATATAGAAAACGGTCAAGGACACCAGAGGAGTGAGATGTGTTCAAGAGAAAAAGGACACGAGAAAAAGAAACCAAATAATGAAAAAGGCTTTTTTGCAACGAAACGTCGTCTACTTCGTGAACCAAAAAGAGAGGACAGAAGGCCCCTGGAGCAGCAGAAACGTGACCAGCCGACGAACACCAAATGACATCCTTTCGATTTACGATCGTAAGCTCTCACGGGAAAGTTCATTCCGGAGATCATGGCTTGAACTGGAGGACGATGAAGAGAGGGGGGTTCCCGATTCCTTTTCCAGAGGTGGAGTGGAACAAGATGACCCGATCCCCACCTCCTCTCTTCGTCGTCCTAGATACATCCTGCTCCCCAGCGATTCGTACTTGATCTCCCCCAAAATGCCTTTTATTTTAACGAGCTACATCTATCTAGGTTGGTAAAAAAATTGCATTCTCCAAAAATATTTCTATTCGATAGTATCACCTGATATATTCCCTGAAAATTTAATTTAAACATTTGTAAAATTGAATGAGCTACAGCTTCTAACAGTCGGTTGGGTGAGCAGTAGCAGCACCAGATACTTCAAAGGCATTTTTCTCGGAACACTGTTTTTAAAGTCGGTGGACATTATATGTCGGAAACCACGTGATGCATCGTTTCCAAATTTATAGGAGATACGACGAGAAACATTCAAAGGTCGTTGACGATCTCACTTTCTTCCAATCGATCTTCATTTTTTAATAGATACGTAAAAATGACTACTTTTTCATATATTTTGTATGCTCGAGTTTCAATTCGTCACCACGTTGTTGAAAAAAATGATTAAATAAAATCGACCATCGTCAACGACTCGGATTATTTGTTAACTTGAACAGTCCGGTTGGTTTTTATATTTAGGATGGATCGTTTAAGCTGGGGAGTGTCCACCGTCAAACGTCGCAAAAAAATTTCGTCATCTGCCGACGGCCATGATCTTCTGTAATTTTTCGTGATTTTTTGAAAAACTTTTTCAATATATGTACCTGGGTGTTAAAAAAACGCGTTTCTTCTTCACCAATAGTTTGCCAGAAAACAAATTGAAATTTGGCCATTTTTTTCGGGCTTCTAGGTAGCCCCTTAATCGAGTCCTCTCGTATAACGTCCGGTCTCAGACTAAATTAGCTGACAATCCGAATCCTGCCAAATAGCGGTATATAGCTGTGCAAATGATTTCAATTCGGGACGTAGGGGTACACGCGCTTAAACCGCATGCAACGAAAACATGTCGCCTGTTTGGCGCTTTCAACTCTGCAGCTACGCAACATGCGTGATTTGTTTGGATATCGTTTTATCGAGCAAAAAAGTAATTACTCAAAGACATATGATTCACGTTGTTAGATGGCGCCAGTGCGGGTCGATGGAAGCCGAAAGTTGAGCCAAAGCAGAACCTCACACGGCGTTCGTTCGTGAATAGCCCCTTAAGGGGTTATATACAGTTAACATGTTCGCAAAAAAGTTTTTTTTTTCGTAATGTACATATATTTAAGTACACACATAGAAAATTTCTTGTCAATCCGTCGAATATTCTCAAAGGTACACGCACATTTGTAATGACGTGGCAGAGCGATCGAAAGTGCTTTTGAAACTTTAAACGCGTTTTTCTCAAAACTTTGTTTTTAAGGGGCTATACCAGTGTGAACGCGGAAAATTTGGGCGATTTTCCGGATTTTTTTGGAAGAAAAGTACTCAATTAAATGTTGCGGAAAATTGAAAATATATTTGGCTATATTTGACCTATATTACATAATTTTTTTCATAGAAAAATATTGAGATCCAAGCGCCTTATGCGCCGACTTCGGAGGCGCTAAAAAAAGTTCCTCCACTGCCCAAATAGGGTTTTACAATCGGCACAGTAATGGCCCACGACTGGTTGCCAGAGAACAAACGATGGCGCGGTAATGGTTATGTAAACGGGCCAGATCCGCACCATGCATGGTTGGTAATGGTAAACCATGAATGGCTGCTAAGACTTGGCCAACTATAATACGCCCATATTGGCCCAGCAACGGCTGCCGGGAATGAAAAACAAAAAATTGACAAATTATGAATATAAAAATTCTAGTAGTATCTTTTTTGTTTTCTTATGCTTTACTTATGTCCATGTATATAGAATAATTGCATTAAAAACGCTTACTGCATTGTTCAAGTTTTTACCTTTCATTAGGATCGAACCTGCGCCTTTCGTTCTAGTGTCGAGCGTCCTACCCACTTAGCCATTCTAACACTTACAGAATTCATCGTTTGTTCGTTCCTTACTTTTATGCCGATAATTTTATTCCTGACATTAAAGTTTACCGACAATTTTTTTGGTCCATTTAGGCTGTAAAAATAACTCGCTCGTTTTGGGTGAAGTTCCGAAAAGCATACTCCTCTGATCGAGCTGAAATTTTGCAGCGAACTTCCTCTCATTATCCTAAGAGAAACCGTTAACGGATTTTTGACGACTAGCAATAGTTTCCGATATATCGCATCGTAAAGTTTATTATTTCACGCCATACGAGTATATCTATATATCCGATAGATACCCCCCACTCCTCCGGCCGCGCTGCTTCCTGGCAAACAGTGCTCGCCCGTATGTGCATATCACTTGCCATGTGGGATGGGTTTGTTTGGGTTTATTTAATATAGTAGAAGCGCAGTACAATAAATAACTTTCAATATACGATATATCGAAAACTATTGCTAGTCGCCAATAGCCTTTCAAAGGTTTTCTTAAAATATTGAGAAGAAGGTGGGTGCAAAATTTCAGCTTCATCAGTGGGGGGAAAAGCATCATATGCTTTTCGAAACCTTATCCCTTGTTTTTACGTGTTACAGGTTAACGACCTGCATTTGCAAAATGCCCAAAAACAAACCATCAATGGCTGGAATAGATCTGGCAAGCCGTTCATCCGCCTACAGTACCCCAATGCTGGTGGACAAATTATTGGCCGATTATCAGCAAACCGTTTAATGGCTGAATGCTGGCATTTTTGTTACGACAGGCGACGCTATATGGGTGCTGACATGATTCCGGCCGATTGAGTAGCTGAAACCGAAAAAGGAAAAAATGTCGTTAAACCGGAAGGTATTTCCTGTACAATGACGTAGGATTTTCGAAAAATATCAAAATCTAACAAAATGGCGTAGTTATGAAAAAAGTCTGTTCTCTTGCCTATAAAACTCGTTTTCTTCAATGCCAAATCGTCAATTTTCATCCAATCGAAAATATCCTACGTCATTGTAGAGGAAATATATTCAAGAGTACTCAGTTGAAATTTCAAGTCAATCGGATAATTGCTGTTTGAGTTACAATGTCGGCGAATTTGAAAAATCTCATTTCATGTTCGTGAAAGTATACAAAATCTCATCTCATATTCTTGAAAGTATAAACGGTCGAAAATGGTTTAAAAAAAATTGTTTTTTTTTAGTGTCACACTGGTATAGCCCCTTAAAGTCGGTGAGCAAGATTTCTCGGAAACGGCTGAACCGATCAGTCTCAAATTTTAACACAATCTTTTCAAGTATATTTTTTTAGTAATTAATCGAAGGCTTTTATCTCACCGATAAATATTTTCTATTTTATAAACAGTTTAAGGCCTACATTTTTGTCAAAAATCGATTTTTTTTGAGAAGCCGCCATTTTATCAAAAATTATTTTGCTTATTTCTTTGATCAATTACAAGATAATCCATTATATTAACGAAATGTTTTTGGTTTTTTCATTTTAGATGATCCAGTCCAGAGATATCGTGCTGACCGCAAAACGCCTTTTTCTAAAGGTGCTCCCCGAGATCAGCTATAGCAGCTTGCAAAATAATTATATTTACAAATAAAATATGTTGAAATACAGTTAAAAGTTACCATAATATGTGTACAAATGTTTACGTTAATAGATTTCAAGGTCTTCGCAATAAAATCATCTTGAAAAATCGATCTTTTTGGGCCTCCTGACTGTATATAACCCCTTAATGCATCTAGCGATTGAGACGGGAGTGGTCGCGCGTCAAATAGAACTCGTGGATTTCTAAATACGTGGTAAATAAAAAATAAAAATCCAAATCTTTGGCCATCCGAAGTTGCAGTGAATATAAGTTAAAAAATTGTGGAAAAAGTTCGACTTTTTGGGCCATGACGCTTCCACGACGGACCACTATACGCCAAAAACAGCGGGAACAGGGTGCGTGCCGTCACTTCTCGATAGTACCTTACACGGAAACAATTGCGGTCGCGGCACCGATTCCACTTAGTCCGTTTTCTTTGATAAATAACCCTTAGTAGATGTCTCTTTACGACTAACTTGATAATGTTAAAACTTCCCAATCCTATCGATCAGCCATGGTGACTCGCGTAGTGTGCACTTGGCAATCCATAGAGAGGAAATTCAGTGGACAGCCATAACGCGAAGGGGGCGAATTGGAAGGCTATTACCTCGGTTCAGTCATTCGGGGGGTAGTTACGATATACGTGTATGCACAAAGTAATGCTCCCTACACACGCGGGCACGACGTCGTATGGGACCAGAACGGAGCAACCTTGCTACATGGTGCGAATCAACCCTCCTCTACCCTACTCTATTACATTCGCTATACATACGTATAGTACGGATCTCGAACATACACGCCCTCGAGTCTCCCGCTACGATATTCCCGAGTTGAGGACACACGTGACTCATCGGGCGAACGCGCGGACGAAAAAAATTGCGATCGATCGTAAAACGCGCCGTTTCTCGCACTCCCATTATAATTACGCACGATACGAGGAAACTATCGAAACGGCGGTGTCACCGGAAAAATTGCCGATTAAAAAGGGCCCGCGGAAAAAACTCTCGTATTTCATTCGAGTATGTTAGTTTTATTTATTTATTTTTTCCCCCCCAATAATTCGTCAAATCTTATCCAGTCTGTCGAGTATTTGAGGACAAATACAATGGACGACGGTCTTTGGCTCTCGGAAAGTCCCTTACATTTGCACAATAATATTTCGCTTATCCGACTCGAATGAGAAGTTCTACGAAGATACAATAAGAATAATGGATCGAATAGTTGCGTGGTCCAGGGTCGAAGGTTGGTCGAGTTGGCGGAAAACGTCCCATATAAAAGTATAATGATGCGGAATCGAAGGGTCGCCGGAGTTTTATGGGTGTGCGGCGTCTCCGTCGCGTTTTTCGCGACCCGCCAGCATACCGGAGAACGAAATTTATTCTTTCCACGCATCCGTACGGCCCTGATCGCATTAGAGCTCCGTGGAACACGTGCTCAGCAAAACGGAGTCGAGAGAAATAGAACGAGGGAGAGACCGAGAAGGCGAGAGCGAAATGGAAAGACTATGTCGACAAAAAAGACCGAGAACGTTATTTCAGACTCTGAGCGAAAACAAAAAATATACGTGCATAGGAAGAGTCGCGAAATAACCGAAAAACTGGAAATTTCGGAGCATTGCGAAAAAATATTGAGTGGTGGAAGGAAAGCGAGAGAGCGGGAGGTCACGTATAATCGTCACCATCACCAACATTCCAAATGAAGACAATTTCGTTTGGTTTTTTCCCAAATTTTTTTTTGTTTTCATACTTGCCGAATTTCAGGAAATTTCAGGTAAATGCCTCGTCCCTCGAAATATCGAATGACGAAACTCTCCGGTCATCGTCATTATGATGCTGCGCGGTAGAGAAGTATCCGGCGAAAGGTTGGCCGGCAGAGAAAACGCCAGACTATGGCAAGTACGCAAACGTGTAACAGCGACAGCGATGACCAAGTAGTGGAACAGCCGCCTCGGGCACGCATATAATTGCCGCCGAGTATTACGTTCACATATACGCGACGCTCGCACTCGACGTTTGCTTTAAGAAGGATGTGAAGTTAACTCGGCTCGGTACGTGTTACATTAACGGAGATGAACTCATTCTTCATTGCTTTCGGGATTTGTGCTTGTTGCAGCGGATTACATGTACAGGACGCGACCGATTTATTCTCCTTTTTTTTCCCTCTTCTCTCGTTACACACAATGATTGTAATATGGATAATGATAACAGCGTGCAGCCATTACGAAGAGCCGGAGAAGCGCTGTCGTTAGGGTATAGGATTGAGTGCCACCGTGTCTTCTCTGCATCGGAATTATTCCAATCGACGACGATACAAATTTATCAATGTCCGATACAAACGTCAGCATTAGAACGATGGAGAAATTCGTTTGCTTGCATATATGTGAACTTTGAAAACTCAAGGACCTAGGAGGAAAAAAGACAATAACAGCTCAGTCGATTTATTCTACTCCTTTGCATTGCTCTGCACAAATATATCGGTGTCTCGTCCTACAACTCCTTATTTTTATACGCATCCCGTTCTGTCACTTCTCTCTTCGCGGATATTCCATAACTACAGTGTAGAATTTAGTCCCGTAAACTTTCGGAGCTTACTAGGCGACGAAACTTTTTCGAGACATAAATAAATACTTAAAACTTGTTTTGTACCATCTTCACCCTAACCTCTCTCTCTCTCTCTCGCTCTCTCTCTCTCTCTCTCTCTCTCTCTCTCTCTCTCTCTCTCTCTCTCTCTCTCTTGCCCTTTTTCTGACCCTCGCGCTGTAACCCGCCCCCTTTTTCATTCCGCACAGATTCCCCAGGGGGCACGCCGATTTATTTTTCTCATTTTTTTCCCACTACTTTCAATCTTTACTTCCGTTTCGGAATGAACATAGCAGCGAGCAGGTCGCGCGCGGACTCATCGCGCAGAAAAATTCAAGGAGCGCGAGTATAAAGTTTATACGAGTGTTGCAGAGGCATGAGATAAAGCAACGAGGAGGAATAAAGTGTTTGTAGTTCGACGATAGAATGCAAAAAAAGGTCGCGGAAGAAAGAAGGCGAGAATCAGAGCTTGCTTCCATTTCCGTTCTATCGCACCTATATGTACGAGGATGCATATATTCAGATACGTTGCGACGTTGAGCAGTTTCATGGCCAGCTGGACCCGAAATGTTTTCTCTCTCTCTCTCTCTCTCTCTCTCTCTCTCTCTCTCTCCCTCTCTCCCTCTCCCCGGGTGTCGAGCTGTACCATCGGGAGGGTCAATTATTGATGCTCACCGAGAAAAAGGTCTCACACTCACATCCTTTCAGCTCAGTCCTTCCCATTCTTCATTTTCTATGCACTTTCGTTCCGTGATGCAAGAGGGGCACAGCAGCAGAGATTGAAACACTGGTGGAGGAATGTTACAGAGTGTACGGATGTAAACGAACCGAGAGAGGAGAAGATACGAGAAATATAAAGAAAACTCGGACAAAGAGAGAAAGAGAACCCCTCGAGACCGGTCACTCTCCCCCCACTACTTCTTTTCTCCGTCTTGCTTGGCCAATCTCGTCCTTGATGCATTTCGCACAAACCGGACACCGGTCATCGTGTGCCGCGATCACACACATCGAAGAATCCGACCTGCAAGGATTCGCCATATAGCTCGCGCCCTTACATTTTCGTAGTCGGTCCCTGTCTGTGGGAGAGGAAGATAGGGAGGGAGGGAGGGAGGGAGGGAGGGATGGATGGAGAGAGAGAGAGAGAAGACACGCGCGCGCAATGCCAACTCACCCTAATGCATATATTGCAGAAAAGCACTTGGTCGTCGGGAAACCTGCTGCGACCCCTTTGCCCTACCTTTGATACTCTCGTACATGGGCTGATCCATTTGAACTCAAGCAGTCTCAATCCTAAAAATTTGCATGGAGCGAACCAATTTGCGAACTGTACCTTTCGTGGAAAGGAAAGGGTAGATAGAGGAAGGGCAGCTGGAGCAAATCTTCCCGAAACCCTATAATCGAAAGTTATTGCGGTAATCGTTTGATTGCATCAAGCGATTAACGCAATGGGTACGCCAGACAACGAAACCCAATGACAATGATCTAACACACAAAGAAGACACGATGGTGTACTAGTGTACAGAAATGCACAAGTCTGTGCATAGTCAGAATTTTACGCTCGTAGTTTGGATCGAGGTCAATTGTGAGAGAGTCGAGGGAATCTGCACCACAAACGACCCCACGGAGCCAGAATTCGGAATGACGTACGCCATAGTATCGGGATTCGTAATACACCGGAGTACCCTCACGTCTCAATCGATTGTTCCCAAATTCCGTCGTTATGACAATGGCCGGAAATCTCACGCCATTTCGCTATCGAACGTTTACCTTCGCGATTGGCCAGACGAACGATAAACTGACAATAAGAGATACACCTGAGATTGCGTCAATTTAGGTTAATAAGTAAATATTTCACGGGTCCTTGTCGGGTGTTATTGCTCGGTCTGGTGAGCCGCAACTTCCCGTGCAGTAGGAAAGAAGAGGCATGAGCGCGAGGTGCAAATCTTGCCCATCGAACTATTTCTGTCGAGATGCTACTGATGACTGCATTTTTCTCACAATTGTAGCAGAATTATACAAGGATAGAGCGGACTAAAAAAAATGAAAAAAAGGGGGGAAAAATTATTCAGCGTACGAGAGAAATCTTGCGAGATTGGTGCCACTGACGGCTGATAATACTTTTTCACTGTCTTCTCTGATTTGGTACTGTTCTTATTCTCCCGTCGTACTCTATCTTTTTCTCCATTGTCGTCCGTTCTCTCCGTGCCCTTTCTTCAGCCTTTACTGCAACGAATCTCTAATTTTACCCCCCCCCCTGCCCCTCTGACCGGAGCTCTAGATATACATTCCTTTCTTCTGTACTTTTTTGTCGGCGGTCCAATCGCATATAGTTTCACGGCAGACGGACATTGAGGTTCTTGGATCGAAAGGGAAAAATGCACGCGTATTTCTCGATGTTTCTCGAGCAAGCATCACGTCTAGCCTATTCGCGTTTATAAGCGACGAGCCAGTCGGAGAAATTCCAAACGCCAAATTCTGGTATGATAGTTGCAAAACGATAAACCAAAACATGTTGAGACGAAAAGACGACCCAATTTTTTGTTGTTTTTTTTTCGGTGACCAGATATACGCTCGTAAATATACAGCGTACACGTGTACAAAAGACGCGAATGTACAGAGGTGGACGTAAAGTCGAAACGACGTTGAGGTATATTCAGCTATTACTCCACTTCGGTTTTTCGCGATCTCGTGTCGTAAGCGCATCGGAAGCAGGAGGATAGCGAAGCATCGGAGCGACTTGGCGACAACCCAGCATCGGAAAGCCAGCATATATCTTCCTCTCTAACGCCAGAGACAGATGGAAAGGAAGAAAAAGAGCGAGAGAGAAAGGAGTAGTGCGAAACTCGAATTTTAGGGTTTCCGGGGACACGCAAGCACCGAAAGAGCCCGACATAAAATATAAATACACACACGCCCTCACACATGTACAGGGAAGAAATCCAAACTCTGGATCTCGTACTTTGTTAGCGGACGGGTCATTTTCGGGGCGAGCAAACGACGACGAGCTGCTAGCCCGGACGATAATGTGCCGCAGCACTTACGTAAACGGCCTTCTCGATCGTCTCCATCCTCGACGATTCGGCTTATTTTATTTTACAGAGTAACAAACTTTGTGTATATTTTATTTTTCGATATATACGTTTCTCTATAATCCACTTAGCCCACCCTGAATAAAGTTTTTTTTTCTTCAGATGGCGAAGAATGTGCGAAAGCGAAGTGCGAACGAGAGGGAGGGAGAGCTGCCTATATACCCTTGCGTCCTCGAGATAGAAAAATGTTCAGCCTTCTGTGTGCGTATACGTGCATGGAACTTTCCATTGCTTAAGGCGGGAGCCTGAATTAGAAGGTCCAAAAAAAGCGTTTTTTCGCGAATTCTTTTGGAAGGAAAAAAAACCAGTGAGCCCAGTAAACATTGAGGTATCTTTTCATGTATATTTGAAAAGTATTAAAAAAATGTTTCTACATGAAACAATAAATGACTGCAGATTTATTAGCACCTGTTCCATGTGCCTCTTGCCCCTGCAGTCCCCAATCGACGGGAAAGATGCAGCTCGTTATTCTTGACTGAACCAAATACACCAATAAAATGTTCAACTGACATATATTTTTCTTCTCGGTGAATTAAGGAAACGCTGAAAAAATCGTGAAATTATAACTATTGTCAGGTTAAAAAAAATGTATCTAAAAAAATCCTTCAACGTGCTATAAAAATTTTTAAAGAGCCTGTTTCAACGACTTTTTAAATTCACTTTGAAGAGATTTTCATACTGAAGAAAATAAACTTCGGTTTGATTCAATAGGTCGTTTAGTTTTGTTGCTATCACACCCACCAGTTTGGACAAAGCGTGAAAATAAAAACTGGAAGAAGCACGCTTCAATGTTTTCAATAGGGGCAAATATCAATATCAACTATAAATCACTTCTCTGCTTTTGGCCTTGTATTTTCGAAAATAATTACAATTGGCCTCGTTGTAAATATATTCTTGAATAGTGTATCTATCGATTGAGCAATTGAAAAAAAAAACGATTTTTCGGACCTTCTAATTAAGACTCCCGCCTTAATTTTTTTCGCGCAATACACGGATGGAGCTTTTCCACCAGAATCCTTCATTTTCACTTCGAGGCCCAATATAGCTTTTCCGTTTTCTATTTCTTTGCTCATTACAATGCTCCAGTATTCTTTCTGGTGTCAGTGAACTTAACAGAGCATTTGCCAGCAGATCAAAATTAAGTGGAAGTTCTCTTCGTATGCAGTCGAGTTTTATAGTTCCTGATGGTTTTTAGAAATAGTTCTAGTGATTTTGTAGAAAAATAGGTGATTCAAAAAATAATCTGCTAACTTCACGTAGCAGATCATTTTGCAGAAAACCAAAAATTACCAGGAGTTCTTTGTACATGTGGCTAAGTTCTAAAGTTCCTGATAGTTTTCAGCAATATTTCTGGTGATTATACAAAAAAAAGACGGCATTTTTTTTGTGGAACTTGCTATACAAATATGCTGATGGATAGGCGTGAGTTCTGGGTACTTGTTGTGTGAGATATTATAGTTTTGGTATTGTTTGATGTATTTGAGAAAAGTTCTGGCTTCCAGCTATTATCAAAGAATTGTTAAAAATGTTTATTAATATCTCAACTATACAAGGATGCTCTGCTGGTGGATAGGCGTTAGTTCCAGGTGCTTTCTGTGTAAAATATTATAGTAAGATATTATTAACCAGAACTGATTTTCTTTTTTTTCCTCCGACTGAGCAGTAGATTGATGGCGAGATGGAATGCTTTGAGTGGAACCAAATTTTTTTTAAATAATTTTTTTTGGAGTTCATGTTGCCCCCGAAGGAGTTCTGGTAAATATCATTACAACTTTTGCTCATGAGATAAATATTTACAACGGTACACTCGAGTAAATTTCGTGAAGTTAGCCCCCTAACGAAAAAAAAAAATCGTCACTAACAACGGAACTATTAATAAAAGTTTTTTTCCCCCCGCATAAGTTCTGTCAAATGTCTACGCAACTTTTCCTCATCAGACTAATTTTTACAACGGTACACTCGAGTACATTTTATGAAGTTGCCCTCCCGCCCCTATCGAAAAAAAACAATCGTTACTAACAACAGAACTGTCAATAAAAAGTACATAGAACTGCAGAACTGAGTGAAAGGCAAGCAGAACTGATTTTTTTCCCTCAACTGAGCAGTAGATTGATGGCGCGATGGAATGCTTTCAGTGAAACCAAATTTTTCTCTTCGGAAAACTGCATTTTTTTTTGGAGTTCTGGTTGCCCCCGCAAGCGTTCTGTCAAATATATTCACAACTTTTTCCTATCACACAAATATTAACAACTTTACACTCGAGTAAATTTTGTCGAGATGGCCCCCCAACGGAGAAAAACATCTTTACTAACAGAACTGTCAATAAAAAGTACATAGAATTGAAGAACTATATGAGGGGCAACCAGAACTGATTTTTTTTCCTTCGACTGGGCACTAGATGATGGCGTGACGGAATGCTTTGAGTGAAACCAATTTTTTTTTTCCGGAAAAATGAATTATTCCTTGTAGTTCTCGTTGCCCCCGCAAGTATTCTTTTAAATATCCTTACAACTTTTCCTCACCAGACAAATATTTACAACGGTACACTCGAGTAAAGCTTTGCGGAAGTTCCCCGTCTGCCCCGAACGAAAAAGAATGATGACGAACAACCGAACTATCAATAAAAAGTACACCGCAGAACTATGTAAATTTAGGGAAATTGGCCTCCCCTAACGAAGAAAAATCGGTACCAACAGCCGAACTATCAATAAAAAGTACAAAGGACTGCAGAACTATATGAGAGGCAACCAGAACTGATTTTTATTGGTTTTTTCCTTAGGTACACGCTTTTCGCGTTTGTTACCTATTCTTTCCCATCATTATGACCGTTCTTTCCTCTACTGTTACTCCTTTTTGTCTCCATCTTTCTCCCTGTTCCCCCCTGTTGCGGCCGCAGCAGACTTCCCCCTCTGTATTATATTCATCATGACATTTCTGTCATGGGTATAGGGAAACTGCGGAAAACCTATACCAATACAGCCGGTCATCAAGTTCGCCCCCCAGTCGTGGAACTAGTCTTATTTCGCCGCGAAATGCCGAAGAAAAACATTTTACGACGAAATGTACGCGACTGGGATTCGAACCCGGGACCTCCCGGTCCGCTGGTTTAGTGGCGAGCACGCTAACCACTAGACCATCGCACCAGTCAACCAGAACTGATTTTGTTTTCTTTTACTGAGCAGTAGATTGATGGCGCGATGGAATACTTTGAGTGAACTGTTGAATGTCTTCACAACTTTTCCTCATCAGACTAATATTTTCAACGGTACACTCGAGTAAATATTGTGAAGTTGCCCCCACCCCTCCTAACGAAACAAACAATCGTTACTAACAACTGAACTGTCAATAAAAAGTACACAGAACTCCAGAACTATGTCAGAGGCAGCCAGAACTGATTTTTTTTTTTCTTCGGCTGAGCAGCAGATTGATGGTGCGATGGAATGCTTTGAGTGGACCCAAATGTTTTTTTTTGGAAAAATGTATTTTTCTCCGGAGTTCTGTTTTCCCCCGCAAGTGTTCTGTTAAATATCTTCACAACTTTTCCTCACCAGGCAGATATTTACAACGGTACACTCGAGTCAATTTTGTGAAATTGCCCCCCCCCCCCCCCCCCCAACGAAAAAAATCGTGACTAACAACCAAACTATCAATAAAAATCACACCCCAGAACTATGTAAATTTTGGGAAATCGTTCTCCCCTATCGAAAAAAATCGTTACTAACAGCCGAACTATCAACAAACAGTACATAGGACCCCAGAATTATGTGGGAGGCAACCAGATCTGATTTTCTTCTTTTTCCTCCGAGTAATCAGTAGATCGATGGCGCGATGGAATGCTTTGAGTGAAAGCAAATTTTTTTTTGACATTTTTTTTGGCAATTCCGGTTGCATCCGCAAAAGTTCTGTCAAATATCTTCACAACTTTTCCTCATCAGTCAAATATTGACAACGGTACACTCGAGTAAATTTAGTCAAGTTGCCCCCCCCCCCCCCATCCACAACGAAAAGAAAAAATCGTTAGTAACGACTGAACCCAAACAAACTCCAGAACTATGTCAGAGGCAGCCAGAACTGATTTTATTTTTTCCCTTCGACTGAATTTTTTTTGAATTTAGGAAAAAAAAAAATTTTTGTCTCTGATCATAGATATCTCAGCAACTAATGATCGCACAGGGAATTAAAGGCCACCTTTGAAAACTTGAATAAATTTTCTACAAGGCCCTTTCGTTGGTTTTTGAGAATTTTTTGTTCACCCTTAACATTAATTTGAACGAAAATAACTTTTCATGGTTTTCAATAAATCTACCACTACCAGAGATAGTGGATATTTCGTATTTTTTTAAAGTTAATTTTGAGGGTGAAAACTTGAATAAAATTTCTCAAAAATCATTGAATCGTCTTGTAGAAAAAGTATTGAAGTTTTCAATGCTGCCCTTTAATTCCGCGTGCAATCGGCAGTTGTTGAGATATCGATTATCAAAGACAAAGAGATGTTTTTTTTTCGTGCAAAGTTGTATATCTCAGTCAATAACTGACGCAGAGAGACCGAAAAAAAAAATGGAAGCTGAATAAACAAGCTTATATAACAAGTTTAAACTGATCTATATATTAATTCAACTGAAAACAAAACTCTGAGTCCGTGGACCGTTAAAAAAAAACTTAAAAATTTGGAAATAAAAAGTCTCGCGTTATTTCTTATGATTGCGATATAACCGTAGCTCACAAGTTGTTTTGCCAATGATCTCAAGACCAGAAAATTGAAGCTGCGAAATTATTTTTTTTCATCCTCATACGACCGACTTTCACATAGATACAGCGCTTGAAAAAACACTCAAAAAATCTATGATATTTTCTGTTCCCAAGTTACGAAATTATGGCAAAGGAAATAGTTCAACGTTTATCAAATTATTTCTTTATGCTTGCTTGTCGGGAAAGAATTAAACTAATTGATTCTTTCCATTTAATAATTTTCGTTCGATTTTATTCTGGGGGGAGGGGGGGGCACTGGGATTTCTGGGTCCCCCTGCTGGCTACGCCAATGCGGATACGTGGAGTGTGCAGAGTGATCGTTGTGCGAGGATCCCCAGGGCACGAGTGTGTCGTTAAAATTTCAACCGACGCACTTGACGTGAACCTTTTTTTCTACATTCCTCCTCGGTAAGTTAAACTTGACTCCCCTATGAGCGAGTCTGTGACAAATACCGCGCCGAGTCGCCATCTGTTGTTGAAAGGTAGCTGATACCCGATGATGATAAAACGGAGAGTGATGATGACGACCTCGGGATGTCACGATTGGTCGGTGCCTCGTGGGATCGATGGAGCAAGCGCAATGACAACCTGCTGATTTGCGCATTCATTTCCCGCTAACTCCTAATATCCGGAGAACGTTCGAACAGTTGGAAGAAGCGAGAGACACAAGGGGAGATAGAGAGAAAAGGGAAAAGAGTTGCAGCGAACGGATGCAGGTTCAATTACAGCAAAAGATTAAAGACGGGTTTCCGCGTCGCTGCTTCTCGGTTTAGGATTTTCAAACTGGCGCAGCAGCGCGCAAAGTGGCTCGATATTGGGTGCACGCGCTTTACAACGGCTACAGCCACATGGGATGTTTTCATTTCAACATTGTCATCAAGTAGGTATTGTCAATTCTTCCTCGCCGAACCTCTTCCAATTTCGGCAACCAGTCGACGAAAAAATAATCGAACACGTCCATGTTGGCTCAAATATTTAAAGCAAACGGGGCCGGAAATATGGATTACACGAAGTATCGAGTACATCGATGGGCGCGTGTGCATACACGTCACGACACAGCTGTGCGTTATAACGTTACAGAGCATGTGCGCAGTGGCGAGCCGGTAACTGCCTCTATTTTCCTTCACTTTTACTCCATAGTCCCGTTCTCGCGCTTACGTCGGTCCGGCGACGTTCTAACGATTCGTGAACGTACTCCATGGCGCCAGCCTAGTTCGCTCCCTGGGCTATTTTCGCGTTGGCGTCAATGGCCCAAGACACGCGGCGGAGAAGAGCTGTAGGAACGGAAACGGCGCTCGGGGTGAGGGCCTTGGGCACATATTTTACCTGATAAATGTGTTCGCTATACACATAGATGTCGCAATCTACAAAGTGATTGCAAAAGGGATCTCGAACTTTTATCAGCAGAAGACTCAACCCCAAAAGTCATCCCCAGATACAGCTTGAATCTTTTTCGTCTAGAGATTGCTCGTCGATAGTCCACTCTACTCGGGTTAATTCTTTATTCTCATAATTACGAATATTTTTTTTCTGCAGTCTACTTCTCCGGATTGTGATATTGGTAAATAAGTCGACGAGCGAGAACCGGAGGAAGTGGAGTCTATCGATCCACTCCGGAAAGAAACCCCAGCGTGTCTTCAATTTTGGGGCTTCGAGTTAGACCATTGGGTAAAATTTGATTTTTTTCGGTTCTTCGGAACTGCTCGGGAGCGTATATATTTATCTCCACCAATGTTTATTGCCTCGGCGGAATCTGAGTGCATACTTTTCAGAGAATTTTCCTTAAAATGCAACCTCTTTCAACGAAGAGTCTAGTTTTACTTCAGTTGGAAGGGATATACATTTTTCCGTGTGGCAACAACGAAACGACCTACGCTACGACCGATCTTTCCCATTTCTTATTTGATTATTTATTCCGTGTTTAAAGAAAACAAGACACCGAGGTGCGAATGAATATCTAAATAATATTTTTCTCCACAGAGAGCCCTTCCATTCCCGTTTCCCAAATCCCATTGATCAGGCGATACAAATCAAGGCTGAAGCCAAAGAGTCGAGTAAGATATTGAAATGCAATTGGACACCAGCTGGCGAACGAGCGGTACATACACGGCCGGTCAAAAGTTTGGGTACACTAGTCGAAATTTCTTACCGCACTAAAAGTCAGATAGCGGCCTAAAAAATAAAGATAATTGAATTTTCCAAGTGGCGTTTTAAAGAAGATAGATTTACCTTTATTTTGCTTTTTCAGGAAATTCTCTACGATTTTTTTTTGCCCTGTTACGCACTTTGAACGGGGCCATTTTTCGGCTAATTTTTGCCGTCGAAAATGAACTGCAAAGTTTGTGGAAACGTTTTTCTTCGGTATTTTCTATGCTAAACTTAAAAAGGATATCAAAACCGACATTCTTGTTTTTTAGAAAGTCTCGTGCGTTTTTTTTCGCCCCAGTATTGCATTTTTAGCTAAAAAATACATGTTTTAGAAAAAAATACGTCATCGAGGGTTTCAGAGGAAATGTCAAGAGGGTAAAAAGTTGCACGGCTTCACACTGGAGTGGGTAGAATCATTTCATAATTTTTCGTGGACATTTAATGTTCACCATTTTGGGTTGGAATTTTGATCAGTGGAGAGGCTCCACTCGGGAATTATCGGGTCTAGGATAATATATTAAGAAAACAATTTGTTTACATTTTTATTTCCAATTAACTACAATTTTTTTAGATTTTCTAAAATTTCGATGGGACTCGGAGAATCTTTTTTCGATAAAAAAAAACTCGTATAGAGAAGGACTTCATTGACTATTTTTTTTTGCGTTAAAAAGAAAGTCCAAAAGTTTAAAGTTGAGTGGTGCTGCATTTGTGATAAAGGGTCAAAAAAATCACCTCGTTATTTAAAAAGAAAATCACGGTAAAAAAGTATAAAAAAATAAATCGGGAAAAATGTCAGCAAATATAAAATGACAAATTAGAACTTTTTTTTCTTTTTAATATTTTGTCTTAAATCCAATAGGTCTCGAGGCTCAACAACCAACTAACGACGATTCTCCGAGCACCACCGATTTTTTTTTAACCTAAAAATTGTATTTATTTAAAAGTAAAAATGTAAACAAATTTCCTTCCGTAATATATTGTCCCCATAATTTTCAAGTGGAGCCTCCACTTATCGAAGTTCCAACCCAAAATGGTGAAAAATAAATGTCCAAGAAAAATTATGAAAAAATTCTAGCCACTCCAGTGTGAACCCGTGCCACTTTTTACCCTCTTGGCATTTCCTCTGAAACCCTATAGATCCTCGAGAACGCCTTTTTCTCTAAAACATGTCTTTTCTAGCTAAAAATGCGATACTGTGGCGAAATAAAATCGCACGAGACTTTCTAAAAAAACAAGAATGTCGGTTTTGATATTCTTTTTAAGTTTAGCATAGAAAAACCTAAAAAAAATGTTTCCACAAACTTTGCAGTTCATTTTCGACAGCAAAAAATTAGCCGAAAAATGGCCACGTTCAAAAATGCCTACCAGGGCGAAAAAAAAACGTAGAGAACTTTCTTAAAAAGCAAAATAAAGGTAAATTTGTCCTCTTTCAAACGCTGCTTGGGGGATTCAATCATCTCGATTTTTGAGGCCGCTATCTAACTTTAAGTGCGGTAAGAAAATTCGACTAGTGTACCCAAACTTTTGGCCGGCAGTGTATGTATAAGCTTGTCCGCGAATTTAGCCCGGTGGCATGTGCTGCATCAGCAATAAGGGCAAGTAAAAACGAGAGGATCAGGACAATACAGCAGGAGACGAGTCGGAACAAGATCAAGCCTTTTGTTATCTCGTTTCACCGCACCGAATGGAAAAGGATAAATCGACGTTTTGTTGTTGTTTTATATGACTCGAATTATTGGGGATTCCTGGTGCTTTGCAGACCGGAGTGGATCTTAATGTGTACGTACAATGTATGTACAGGATTCACAAGCGGGGGGCGTATGAGAAGACTCGAATACCAAAGGAGAAAAATTTGGTCGGATCATAGGTCGCGCGATCGAAATACGATGTGTGCCTTGCCGGTGCTTGAGAACGTGCTCATGTGCACGAGCGTCATTAAACACGGTGTAGCTTCAGCGATGCGCCGCACATTGTGTTCACGGTATACGAGTATGATATACAAACGTGGTGCATACACTGCAAGCTCAGAACGGCCTCGTACATTCCAGCCGTACATTTTTACATCGCAGCTGCACCTCCTGTTCCGCCCTGTACTTATCTCTATATATGCGAGTGTGCGCGAAAAACGCTCCCAAAAATTGGGAATTCCGGTGGCAACGAAAAAAAAAAAACAGCGAGGAAAGAGGATTCATTTTTTCGACGTAGTAGAATATTATTTCTCACAAACGACTTCCTAGGGGATTCTATCAATCTTATCTCTCCTTCGGTCGGATGTCAATCCCGTCGTACCTGCTCATCGTTGGAACATATCTTGGCCTGTTTTTTCAAAAGGCTTCGGCCGTTGATGTGACAGCAGAGTGTGCGAGGGTACATCTCGCCTCTCTGGCCGAGCCAAATCCCCTAGGAGAACCTTGATTTCCTAGCCTGAAAATCCCAACTCGCGATCAAGGCATCCTATACATTTTTATACATCTCGTTCTGGTCCGATTATATCAAAGGTTCGCGTATACCGGCCATAGTATTGGCTCACACCCTCGCGACACCTCCAGCGAGACATCTACCTCCTCTTTTTGTCCTTCTTCTTCTTCTTCGGGGTATATTTCTTCTTCCCCGGTGCTGACTGATTTTCTTCGGCCTCGTATACAAGTGGAATACCAGATTAACTTGGAATCCGCAGCACCTTTTCGTCCCTAAACGTATACATCTGCAGATTGTTGTACGAATGGAAGAGTTCTCGAGCTCATTCGCACGCTTCGTCCAGCCTCCCTCAACATCCTCTTTGCTTTTTCATTCTTCTCCAACGGGTTCTCGTTGCAAGATCTATCGCTCACCTCGTACCCCGCGAATACCGGTAGTATTGCTGCTGTTGCCTCACCATTACAGATTCAGAATGTAACGCGACGGGGTAAGCAACTCAAAGACGCCATGATGTACGATCTCTTCACCCTCTTCCTTCATCTTTCGCTTCTTTTTCTACTTATTCTTCGTCTTCTCCATCCTCCTTTCCCTCCGACGCTTCGTATCTTTGCCGGAGAACACCACTCCGCGAAGCTTTCCCACCGTACACCCCGTCGCGTACATTCCGCTTCGCAGCTTTTACCCCATGGGACACCCGGAGGAAAATCTAACTTGCTGGTGACAATATACAAATTTATTCTATACGCGCATGCCACATACACAGACGCCTCTTCGCCCTTTCCCTTTCCCTCACTCGCCCTCTCTCACTCACTCACTTTTCGCCTCTTTCCCTTTTGCTCTGTCCCCTCAACCTCCTGGCTTTTTCTCTTACAGACCGAACCTACGAGAGATTCCTTCTCGCTGCATTCACCGGAGGATTTTCCACACTTCTTTATCTCGTCTTGCCAGACGGTCTCGGGATGAAAAAAAAAATCGCCTCGCACTGTGCTGTTTCAAAGAGAGAGAGAGAGAGAGAGAGAGAGAGAGAGAGAGAAAGACTATCGTTTCCGCTTACTTTTTCGCCTTCGCCCTATCTTTGTCTTCTTTCCTTTCGATGGATTAGCATTTCCTTTTTATTCCACTTTCACGAAGCTCTCACGAACCCTTGATCTTTGCCAATTCATTCTCCAATGCTCCAACGGTACAAGTTTCGTTTGTTACACACGCGGCATTGCGATGAAACGTGTAGATTTTTCCTTTGAGTGAATAATCGATCCGACATCTTCACTGCGCTCGAACTGCAGACTTGCCTCCTCAATTAAACTCCTTAATTGAACAAAAAAGTTTTCACAATTCTTACCTTAGACACGAATAGCCCTTGACAGAATTGTACAACAACTTGACAAGCGAGAACTATCCACTTTGCTGAAGTTGAGGGTGAAGAGCAGGCGCGTAAAACATGCCTAATAAATGGTAATCGACTCGTCAAGCAGCATTTACAAAAGTCATAACGGTTCTTTTATGCTGAGGCTCGAGATGAAAAGCAACGAAGCAAAAGAAACCTATAGAAACGACAACATCGGCAAAAGTTTTCCTCGGAGCTTCGCAAGCTTCCGATATATCGCCCTTTCGACGAGCCCTTTCCTCGACTGCTTTTTCGGTCTCGCTCCCTCATCCTCTCTCGCAATCCCCAACCTAGCCCGGCGTAAAGCTACAACCTTGAGAGATTCTCGCGGATGAACGATCAAAGTATGTAAACTATCCGCGGGGCATGAAGCAGCAGCGGGTGCGTTGGCCACGAAGCCTTTCCACGGGCTGCCAACGACGTCGCGATGCATCCTGACGTTGTCCTCACGCGGAGTAGCCACCCTCCTTTCTTTTGCCCATACCGCGGAGTCAACGCCGAGCTTTTCCACGCGAGATCCTATGTAGATCTAGCGGTAACTCTTTCTCACGGAGAGTTCTCGTCAACCATCCGAATGTGGATATTCCGTTTTGCGAGAAGGTGCGACTATCCCTGTCTCTTCTCCTTCCTCGTTCTCTCCTCCCCCGTCACCCTTTCCCACGAGCTTCATCCCCCTTTTGCCAGGTCTCTCAACGAAATGGACTTGAATTTTTGCTGTGTTGCTTCCGCGGAAAAAGAAGTGCGGGAGAACGAGGAGGAGAGAGGACAGAGCAATTTTACGGGACGGAATAACAAAGTTATTCATAGGCCGTAGAACAAGCACCGGGCGCGCTCCCAGCTCTCTAGATTTATATCCAGGCAACACTTTTTCCTCCTGTTTTTCTCACTCGTACGTTTTCCGCTCGCTCGCCCTCTCTCACTCTCTCTCTTCTTCCAGCTCGCTCTTTTTTTTCATTATTTCCCATTCGCTATATCGTCTCTCCACGCTGCGCAAAACGTTTGCCCTCTCGGTAACACCTTTATTCTTCATTTTTTCCGTCTCCGTTTCTCTCACGCGAAACATTTCTCTTTCACGCCACTCGTACTGGCTGCCTCGTGGGGATTGCCATCCTCTAATGTGTGCGATCCCTCCACGTTCGCCCTCTTGCCCTCACCGTGTCGCTCGGAGAGTTGTCGCAATCATCGGGTCTTTGGTGACGAAAACATGAATTTGTCATTTCTCCAACTAACGTTCCTGAATTACCAAAAAGTGCAAGTATCGGGTTCGCAATTTAAATGAATTCAACATCTCGTGGACAGTGTCGGAACTTTCACGAAACAAAAAAAAAGAAACACTTTCCATAAAATATTTGGCAAGTGATTGAAAACAGAATCACGGAAGGCAGTCGAACGAAATCTGCGATATGCTTTCCACTGGTCGGTGGAGAAACTTCAAGAGCCCGTATTACTTGGCATCTAGCCCAAACAACATGCTGCCTAGCAAAGTTTAGGAACCTGGCTTTGCTTTCGTAGCCTGTAGATAGTACAGCTCGATACTCCGTTTGCTATTACGGCTCTCTCTCTCTCTCTCTAGTGAACAGGTCGACTTCGTAGACCATAGGTGAAGGGAATACCACTGCGCGTTCCCGTGCGTCGTGAAAGCTCACGGCTGAGAAAAGCAGCGTTTTCAAACTCTGCACTCAAAGGCTGCACAAAGTCCATCCAGCCTAGCATGCAAACCCGCATACTATTCTTCCGCATACATTTTTAACTCTTTTCCTCCTTTGCCTGTCGAGAATGACGAACAACGCACTCTCAACGAGATGAGCTCTCGATAAGGAGAAAGAATCGCATGTGTCTACCGGAGAGGGTGTCCAGTCCGGATAAGGACACGGAAATCGATGGTAGTCGAGTTTTATGACTTTTTGACGTTTCTTTGCAAACGCTCATTTTCAGCACCTCACGCTCTCTCTGTCTCTCTTATCGGTAACGGTGATTTTCCAATCACCACGATTACTCCAATATGAACGAGACTGGCAGTCACCGCACATACGACGGAAGTCACTTCACTCATCTATTCGCACTAGTCTTGACAACCGACGCTTCCGAATTGAGAATATACTAGAACTTCAAGTGCGAGAAATGCATAGAGAAAGCTTTCAAAAATGTTCGATACGTTGAGAGATTCTTTTGTCGCGCGTGAGTTATGCATTTTCGTGGCTAAAATTCTTAGCGATGTACATTTCCGTTGTATCTTCGTTTATGTATAACGGTACGTACAACGTACCTTAAGCCGGTACATGCTCTCATCTTCGCAAGATACAGCACTTATTCGTGCGCTTGCTTGTGCAGGAGATTAGGTGCGAGCAGACATCGTTGCTCTTTTCGCAAAACATGTTAGTAGTTCTCGATGCGGTTTTGGCAAAGACTTCTCTACTAGCTGCTCTTCGTCATTAATCTAGCTTTGCCGTGAAGCTGTGGCTACCGTCTATGGTTATCACTTCTTTCCCCACGCGCGCTCTCTCTCTCTCTCTGTTCCGCTGTTCCGTTTTCTTTTCCTCTGTTTTCCACAATGTAGGGTATTATACTTGCTATGAGTTATTACTTCGACGAGTATCAAGACCGCGTTGGTGCACCAGCCACCTCGCCGTTTTGGCCCAGCAAGAAGCAGCGAAATGAAGGATCAATGACCGACAAACCTCGTACAATTCACTTTAAGCTATTGACGAGTCGGCAGTGCAATGGATGCACTGTTACAAACTATATTGCAATTTTTGCATCTGATGATTTACAGCTTCCTTTGCTTTCCTGCCGAGACAACTCACTACTATCGATTTGGAATATCGGCAGAGTGCACAAAAGAGTCGCGCGGCGGCCCGTGACTCTCGAGGCGAAGAAAGAGGGCGCTTCGAGGCCCCAGACAACAATGAATTCTTCACGATGGCGGTTACCGCCCTTCACTCTCATATTCTCGCGTAGTCATCTTCTTGCTCGTATACGCTTTGTCACCGTTCGCACTCTCCCACTAGTTGCTTCGGATATTCCGATGGAAGAGCACAAATTCAATACATGGCATAACGCTATCCGTATCCGACGATGAGAAAAAGACTTTTTGAACGTAGTACTATAATAATTCGAAGGTTCCCAAAGCTTAGCACAAACCGATGAAAGCAGGGCACCTTTCCAGGACCTTTTCGTTACTTCGGTTAGCAACAACTTCCGTCTGCGTGCTGTAGTCGAAAAACTGAAAGGTGCCAAAATAAAGAACCTCAATGAACATCCAATGGGTGTAATTCGAACGTAATTAGGTTGATTCGGTGATGAGTCGTTATTGGAAAGCGCAACAGCCTGCAAATTCTAAAATGTTTAGTAATACGAATAAGCCTCTTTGTGTGTAATCCTATCCATTAGAAGCGACTAGCATCCTTGTCTATGGGAGCTTAGCCTAAATAGATATACAGCGCCTAATGAACGCGGGAGGAATATTCGTAGCGAAAGTGTGCAGAGGGGTTATCGAAGGAGCGCCGCCCTACCAACGCCATGTCGGTATAAAGCGAACATTAAGAAGGAACTTGACTGTTGCTATTTGCGCTGAATTCTCTCGCGTATAATAAAATGAAATTAGCCGCGCTGTTTCGGCTCATCGCGTCTCGAAGCTTGACAGGATACGTCGGAGAGGCAAGAGAGGGGCGGGGGGGGTTCAATCGAAGGAGCCCGGTGGTTGGCTGGGCTATGAAGAGGGTGTAAACTAATCGGCCGGCTCGCAATGAGGTACAAAAGGTCCTTCGGGCAGAACAAGTCCCCATAAAGAGAGGAAGAAAAAGGACGAGACAATGGGCGAAAGCAGAAGAAAGAGTGGCAATGAACTCTGCCACGACTTCGCACGCCGTTGGATTACGATTCGAATTCACCGACGCGACGTCCTCGGGCCTTTGGGGATTTCCGTGTGGAATACGTATCCGAGCATCTTGGTCCCTCCGTCGGTCCTTTAATTTCTCTTTTCTCTCTCTCTCTCTCTCTCTCGCTCGCGCGCGCGCGCTCGTATATGCATTTCTTCCCTTCTCCACGTTTTCCTGTTCCGTTAATACACCTCACCTATAAACACTGGAAATTACACTGAGAAAAAAATGATTGACCGAATATCATTGGTGTTAATGAATGAAATTTCGTTGATTGAATAACAAAATTGTTGGTGTAAATAATCGAATTTATTAGTCCAAACAAAACGCTACTGACTTTCATAACATGATAAAATAGAAAGTTTCTTTTTCATTCAAAAGATATACTGTTAGCCGAGAACAATATATTATTGAATCTATCTAAAAAATTATCGCGAGCAAATTATATAGTTTTGAATTCCTTTCCTGCAACGAACAAAAAAGCGTTCCAGCGCATAACATGAATATTGTTGATTCGAGTACACAAGAAAAATTGAATTTCATTCGTTTGATTCAGATAAAATTTCTATTGAGTAAATATATTATTTTATTGTCTTCTCCATATCCGATATTGATTTTCAAGTACATTATTCGTTAAAATGTTAGTATTTTATTTTGATTAAAAAATATCAAGTGAATCCCTGAATTGGTTAAAAAATTATGCGAAAATAAAATTTGATTTTTGCGCATACACGAAGCAATTAAATCGTAGTCATTTTTATTTAATTTTTTTTATACAATCGCGTTAAATGAAAACGAAATGTACTTGTTTTAATTAAATATCTGACTAAAATACATCTATGTCCATTAAAATTATATATTTTATTTAAAAGAATATGTTATTAATGTGATACGTGTATAATTTAACTGAATACATTACAGCAATCGATTCAATACTTTGTTTTTTGGTTAAAAAAATTCAACCAAGTCATATATAATGGCCGAGTGCCACCGAAATTATAGGTGCGAGGAAACCCGTGCTTCTCGGAGTAATCGCTAGAAGCCGCACGCGCGCTCATTTCTCGTAAGCGTAGCATGAACCGAAAATATAGTTGAGCGCCGGAGAAACTACATAGTATCGCTTCTCGGCCTGTGACTAAGATCAAAGTGTAGGATCTGTTCTTATCAGTTGAATATCTGATGGTCGTTCTAATGCTCACTTTTTATTTAAGTTTTTTTTTTAAGGTAGTTCCTCTGCGAAAATCTCAACCAAAAGTTTACATACCATGTTCATGTTTAAAAGATTGATAATTGGTTTAATTAGTAATGAATAAAATTAAAAACTACGCAATATTGACACGGTCCTAGTAGCTAATACGATGGATATCATTGCCGTAAAATATATTTTGTATTGTGTTTTTGATCGACCATTGCCAGTAAACTTTTTGCCAGGACTGTCCAGGCTTTGCCCCAATTGTTTTTTTTCCAGGCTTTGCCAGGCTTTGCACCAAAATTGTGAAGGCTTCTCATGGTTATATCTTGGAAACTAGATGGTGAATCATTCTCATTTTTTTTCACATTATTCGTGATATCTTACTGTAGCTTATCCTCGTTTTTTATCAATTTCTTAATTTTAGTTTTGACGGTAGAATTAATGATGCTCTGTTTGCCCATCATAACGCATTTGTTACGTGTAAACCAAGCCAACTTTAAGTGTAAATATCTCAGGTTTGGGGTGGTCAAACTTATTCAAATTGCACAGATGTTTGGATTATGTATTAAATAACGTATATGTCAAATTTCAACCATTTCTTAATTCAACTCTTCTGTGGAGGTACTACCTTAATTGAAAAACCTTGAATTTTTAAATAAAATAAATTCGATCAAACATTTTATTTTTGATAATTCTATCCTATTCCAAAGAACTGCATGCGAACTTCTTTCAAATGTTTTCAGCAATTCTCGTGAGTGTACATTTGTTGGAACCAACAACCAAGAAATGTTTGGGAATACACATAGAATCATATTGAAAACATGACTTCTCGAATTCACAAATATATTCTTTTGATTGCAATGAACATTTATTTCATCGAGTATTATATTTTTTCTACTAGAGACTAAATGCGTTGTTACTGATAGCACCTGTGCTTAGTGGCAAAAATACCATTATTTCGAATCGATATTATTATTTTTTCAATCATGATATATACTTGTCTCTATCTCATGCAACTACTTTTGATATTGTACGGAGTACGAAAATGTTACGTCTAATGGCATTTCGATGTAATAAAGAAATAATTCATTCTATTGATTATATTTTTGTACGAAATAAGAAATGTTGTAGCAATCGCTTAATTATTTCATCCATACAGATAATATATAGAATTATTTCAATAGATTATCATTTTATTTTGAGGATAATGGAGATATCGAGAGAACAGAAGAGATTTTCAAATAAAATAATATGTTATTGAAATCGACCACATTTTCCAATATTTTCTAGTATTGTAACAATGTCATATATCGGTGGCACTTCGTGTTCAGACATTCATTCGGCTGAACCAATTAATTTTTTTGATTCAATTATTTTTTTTCTCAGTGTAGAAAATGCTTCCTTTCTTTTTCACCAAGCGCGTTTCGCCTTTACGAAAAATATTTTGTTAGTTATGCGAGCAGCAAAGAACGTTTCGATATATTTGCATACTTTGGAAGAAAGAGCCAAAATTATTGTGTAAATAATGGCATACATATTGAAAAATTATGTTTTCGCATTTTTGAACATTGAGACCGCATTTTTTTGCAATGCAGGACGAAATCCACTGGCAAACGGTTCATTTCGGTGAGTTTAGTAGTAAACCCTACCTCGTTCTCCCTCGCTCTCTTTATCTACGATACAGCGTAAGTGCAAAGCGTTGTTCTTGTCAAGCCAACGCGTACGCAAAAGGTTACACTCCTTAACGCCACTGACATCGCAGTGCCATCATCCGCGTACCCTTTTGCCGGACAGATGGCTAGCTCACCGCTGCCACCGTACGATTCCGATGGGACATTGCGCGAATGTCGCGAATAAAACCTCCTCATCCTCGTGCGTCTCATCCGAGTATTTGCGTTCGAGGCTTCACGGATGATTCTCGCAAAGCCCAGAAGTGCGTTGACGTCTCTCGACTTTGTCACTGCGACGCGAGTCACATGAGTGGAATAGAAAATAATCCTCGCATATGGAAGTCGGTGTGAGCGGCAATGATTTTTTGCAATATACAGACACACGCGCGTTTGTGTGTACCGGTGTTTGGGTGTGTTCCATAGTCGGCAATCATTTCGCAACATTTTTCAAAACAAATAAGCACGAAAGATGAGAAAGCGTTACTTCAATACGGAGTTGTCGATTGCGTCGTAACGAGGAGGGTCAGTAGGATTCCCCTCGGAGCTTCGTCATGGCGATCTTTTCTGCAGTAATGAGTTGACAAATGACGTGGAAGACTGAACTCTCGCCCGGGCGAGAGGGAGAGAGAGAGGGACGGAGGGTAAGAGTCTCGAGAGGAAATCCTTCTTCGCGTGGCTCCGGCGGACTGAGAAAACAGAGAGCGAAACGAAAGTCGCGAATGGCCATGCGTATATTCGCCCCCTCTCTTGTGAAACTTGGGCGGTGGTCGCACACACTCAACACGACAAAAGATGTGAATCAGAGGAGCGAGGGGAGTTAGCCCAAGGAGATCGAGGTCGACCTTCACGTCGAATCTCGAGTTACAAGTGGTCGCGATCTCGAGGAAGATGGAGAGAGAGAAAGCCACAGAGAGAAACAAACAACGAGAGAAAGACGGAGTCTCCCTTCTCCGAGAATCTCTGTCGTCATCGTTCCTCGCTGCTGAAACTCTGATGAAATTCGTCGGTAAAGACGAGTGCAATGTGAGATTTTTTCGGAGGATTTATCGGCGTTATCGAGGACTCGATTACGAGAGTCCAAAAAATCTCGGCTTTCTTTGTTTTTCTCGTCACCGGGATCTCTTCCTTTTACCGGGACACTGTTATACACCTGCAACGAATAATGGCACATGCGCATGAACAATGAGCCTGCGATGAATCTACAAACTTGGCTTGGCGAGGATAAAAAATCGGCGCGGAGGTTGGCGCAAACGTACGTGGGCGCATCGGTCATAACGTTGTAAACGAGCCACAAACGTTAGCTCGTGTGTTACGTAGGTCGAGCAAAATTGCACGGGACATTCGACGATGAAAATCAGCTCGACGCGTCCTCAAGATTTTTTCCATTGTTAACATTTTAATATCACGTCGTGGCGGTTGTCCGATCAATTTGTAGCAATATCAGCAGGAATGGATTTTACGAAGCCATTCATTCCTTGCATCGATGTGCAGGGAAATGTCAGCGACGAATGTGGCATCGGGCAGCTGTTGAAACGCGTAGACCGTCCGACCGAGGTATTCGAAAAACTTGACGATTTGTCTCTGAGGAAAGTCTACGTCACACGAAAACCAGTAACGGCACATTTTTGTTTTTTTTACTCAGTCGACGGATGAAGCCGCTTGGGAATTTCAAATTTTCAAAAAAGATAAGGGAGAGGACAATGTTTATTTCGAAGGCCAAATTTTCTCGAAAACATGTTTTTTAAACTGGCCGTAAACGTGACTTTGGCAAATTTTTCACCGATTCACTTGTAATTTTCAGTGTATCTTCCCCAGATACATTCTCCATTTCGGAACTGCGTACGAATTTTGCGATTTTTTGCTCAATAAGTAAAGTTTAGACTGAAATTTGCGCTGGCTTTTTTATAAACGGCGTTTACAAAGTAATACTTTGAACGAGAGATACTCTCCGGTCTTGGATTCCGACGGCGCAATTTTATAGTAAAAAATTAAGACGAAAACATTTTTCGTACACTTCGAACTAGGTACATAATCCAGTTTTTCGATTCCATGTTTTACCGCTTTCGTTGTAGTCGTTGAAGAAAATATTAAACTTAGTGGTTTTGGTCCAGGAGATTTTTACTCAAACGTAAAAAATGGTCAGTTGAAGCCAGTTTAGTTGGGCATCGAATGTCCCGTATAGTACGCTCGAGTCGGTACAGTACTTACATGCCCAGGGCATTGCGTCACCGCCCAATCGTCTTCGGTAAATAAAGTTCAGGATTCTGTCGAGGCGAGGAACACCACCATGATGACGTCCATACCAGCCCACGTACGTACGCAGTGGGAACAATTGAATCGCCATTCCAATCTTCTCTCACTCTTACACTCTCCGCGTACACTCGCGGCTTACTCGGGTCTTTTTTTTTCTCGCGCAGTGGCGAGGGGACAAGGGTCGATTGCAAGATCAGAGATGCGGAAGAATGCAAGTATGGTTTTGGCGAGATGTCACCCTCCTTTTCGCGAGCTTTCCCCAGTCACGAGTGACAGGCCTCTTGGATGATTGACGTCGGGGGCTCAAATCGTAAGCAGCCATTTTTTGCACACACATATCGATGCATCGTAAATTTATCGTCTCTCTTAAGAATAACGAGAATTTCAATTCACCCAGCACACGTACTGCGTTTGCGTTGGGTGTAGTAAATAAATTCCTCTTCTTAAATTCTACACGCAACTCTTGTTTCGTCTCTTGGCGATAAAGATGCTTCGTATATACGACTAGAGCGTCCCCCATATATGCAAACTGCAGAGATCCTCGCTGGAAAATTGGGTAGCTTGGTTCACCGAGCTTTATTCAGCACACGGCCCATTTTCCGACTATATCTGGCGACACTGTACTTTTTACTCTTCATTTTTCAGTATTATTCACACACACGCAGGTTTGGCTGTATATATATTTGAGATACGAGTGTACGATCTCGACGGTACGTCATGTGCCGAAGAGAAGATGCTTTCGTCGTCGTTTCGTATTCACTGTATGCGTATTAATATATACATATATACATCTTAAGGAGTTGCCCCGTGTGTTTCGATTTTTCTTTCCTTCGCCCGCGTATTTTCCATACGCGAGACGTAAATAAAAAGGTAGGGAGGGAAGAAAAAACGAGACTTCGGGAGACATACCCTTGCTGAATTTCTCAAACGCGAGAACCGCAGATGCGAAGAATTCCTACTACTTTGAAAAAGCCCATCGCCATTCCGCCACGACGTCGGGAACGACGTCACGTACGACAATAAATTCAAGGGTGCATTGACTATTTAAGAATTCAAGCCACTGCACGAAAGGACGAGGAAAAATATGAACAAATCGAGTTTTTTTGTTGTTGTTGTATTATTCGCAAAGCGGGCATACACGGCGCGCATGTGTAAGAAATGTGGAAAATAATAAGTTGTACATTTTAGCCCCATCGAGAAAACTGCAGCAACATGTCGAGGTGAGAAGGGAGGAATGTGTTTTTGTAATCTTGCGAAAAGAGAAAGACGAGTTTTGTATAGCACCTGCTATGACAAAAGTACCTACATGTTGAATGAAATCATGTGTTTCTATGGTAAACCAAAGTGTTGTTAGTCGTCAATACCGATGACTGCATGTGACCCATGTATGCGTAGAATTCTTTATCGCGCATAATCTCTGCACTGCCACTCACAATTTCTGATAGCTAAGGGTCCAACTGTAATTACGTGTCAGACTAGCGGGAGGATAACAATGGGATAGATTTATCAGATTGGAATGCGTCGTTGGTTCGATGTTGTAAAATGTACACCTCCAGCCCGTTGTTAGTCTGCCTCCAACGCGGTCAGGAAGTGGGGAATGCGATATCCTCGCTTCCTATGGTTGGCTTTTCACAGCCACAGCTGATTCGATTATCCGTTCCAGCCTCCACCAAAAAGTGGCATTCCTGCCGGAAGTACGCGTCCGGTTGAGGAAACGGAGGTTCCTCGCCTCTTCCCAAGTTCCAACTTTGGTAACGGTTTCACTCGAATTGTTTCCATCAGAGTCCTTCTTGAGGGTAACATTGAATAACTATCGCTACGGGTTATCGCAACAGTTAACCCTGCTCAGATATATTTATCGAAAACAATGCAACGTAACCGCTTGCAACTGCCATACGTTTCGTCGCGTCGAAGTATCACACCTCGCCCATCGGAACTAGTTGCACGCAATGACACTAGCCTTCCCAATGTCATCTGGAGCGATCAACATCAGCGTAACTTGTTTAATCCCAGATACAGCGACGTGCCAAGTTCATTCGTAAAACGTGTAACAAGATTCCAACAATCTCTATCGGACCACAAATCTCAACTGCCAGGATGCGAGTCAAACTCGACGTTTCAAAGTTCCTCGCAAAGTTCACCAAGACGCGATAATGGGTTACAGTGAGGAGCAGAGCAAAGTTGAGCAAGATTCCGCGATGATGATGATGATGATGATGATGATGAGCGTTTGGATAGCGGCGCGTGGTGCAAGGACCAAAGGAGATATTTCGGTTGACTTTCCCTCTCGCACTCGTCCTTGTCAAAGCGGTATTAGCCACGGTCTATCTCGCTTTTCGGGCCAAGAATTCCTTCTGGCAGAGTAAAGGGCGAGACAGATAGGCAAATGCGCCTATTAAACCGGCGTACCAGCGTGTTTATCTGGCTTAGCGGTGCGGCTATTCCCGAGGTGCTGCCGAGTATCTACCGTTGCAGCAACAACATACTACACAGCGTACGATACAGCGGAAAGCTGTAACACACCAAGAAACAGGAATCGCTGGTGTACGCGGCTACGGTTTACGAAGCAGCACCCACGTCCGCTACGCTGCAGGAATTGTATCGCGGTTTCTACCGAGTTGTTCTATATCGCGCCCAGTTACTGCGATCCTACCTGAATTGGGCTACACCGTATACCGATTCGGAATCGCTGGAGACCCCTACCGATACAATGAGAGCAGATCAACGGAGAGATGTCTGACCGTGTTCAACTGCAGCGCGCATTGGCTCAATCATGCGGGCGAGCGTTTGTGTATGTGAATATGTGCGTGCGTGTGGTTGCTCATCCGGATAGTGCGCATGCACACACGAGAGTGCGACGGGCTTTAACACCGGGATGGTAATCAGACCTGGTTGGCAACCGCCTTCACTCCCACGCCACTTTATTTTACCCGTGGCGTCATTTGTTTCGCCGTAGCTCGACTATATACTTCTCGCGGCTGCTGGTTCTCTCGTAACGTACTGTACGCTTTTTACACACGTACGAGTTTGTACGCACAAATACCCGCGGGGTATATATCCTTTGATTATGTTGGCCCTTCGAATGAGCGCAAAAATTCTCTATCTCTTGAAATCGTCCTTGCGCAGATACATTCGGACTTTTTAAAACAAATGTTTTTGCTTTCCCGTCGCTCCTAACCCACACATTTCACTCACATAAGTCTAAATTCATTTCGCGCGGAATCGATCAGGCTTTCGAATCGCCACACTGAGCCACTGAGAGGTTGGGTCACTTGCCGATCCGCTCGATCGCCCCAAAGTCGGCCTATCGAATTTCTCCAATTGTTCGTTGAATTTCTTTCGCTTTTGGATGTTGATTTCGGCGATTTTCGGGAAGAAGGAAATTAACGACATTCTCCGAGTCTACCGTAATCCTTTGGGGTGAGAGGAAACGGCGATTTCGACAATTCAGAGAAACGGACACAAAGTGGAACATTTTTTAACTTTCGACTTTTGGGATTCCAATGATGCTGTTCTATGTACAATCGACCGCAGATTTTGAAAATCGCACTTCCACCAGCGGAAAATGGATATTTTCAAAAATATCCGAACGAAACCCCGTTCTCGGCATATACATGAGAAATTATCCAACAGCTTTTTCGCGTAGAAACAGTTTAGATATCCGTCCAAGTCCAATGCGATTCTCCAAGTCTACGAAAATCCTTTTCGACAATGAATGAAGTTCGGTCACCAATGGAGAAGAAAATTAGTTTATTCCGACTAGGTTTCAACGTCATTTGTCGGCTTGGGCGAGTACGAGAGGGGTTTAGCGAGGCCGAAGCTGTTGTATGCACATTACGAGTGTACTCGAGCTGGAAAAGACAGTGTGCCAGGAGTCGTAAAAGCTTATATGCGGCAGTGGTGGATGCTGCTCGAGTCTCTCTAAAGGAAAACGTGAGAGAAGCCCTGACACTAGTTTATTTTCACTCTTGATCATCTTTCTCACTCCCTGGGTTCGGTAGCATCTTCCTTCTCCTCGTATTCGCCTTCACGTACCGCCCGCACTTTCTCAGCAGTATTTTTCTTTCTCTCGACATTGGCCCAGGCGATAGAGTATACATGAACGCATGCATATGACGGCGGGCTGCAACTGAGGAAATAGGAGGCCAAGTGTAACCTTAGTACGCAAGTAAGGTGCGGAAGAGGCCGGGAGATAAGACGAACAGAAAGGGCAAGCGAGCGCGTGTGTGTGCGTGTGTGTGTGTCTGTGCAGAAGGAGAGAAAAAAGGTGAAACGAGAAAAAGAGACGTACATAAATTTTACTGTCCCGCTGGTACCAGCAGCAAGCGAACTCTGCATCCCTCAAGAGTATCATGAAAATGTATGAGCGAGAGGTAAGCTTGGCCGCGGCAAAGTACACGTAAACGCCGACAGATATATCACTATATATTTCTCGTGCGGTCTTGGGAAAGAGCTATAAAAAAAAGGCCAAGAGGATGAATTGCGGACCATCTGGGAGACTGACGCGGTGAAATTACCAACTGTATGCATCCTTCGTATTCCTTGTCTATCAAGAGTCGATCTCTACTCCCGGTAAGAAAAGAGCGAGTTGTTTGCTGCTCATTGTCTCTTAAGTTTGAAAAACAGCTTAAGAAGCCATGTCCATATTTTTGAACGAGGACGATCACGCATCGCTTCTTAAGTATAGATGTTCAAGGCACGTTACACCGCTTATTATTGCGAACGAAGGCCTTCGATTCCTCGGAGGATTGCAGAGGGTCATCCAAAGGGGACCCTTTTACCGAGAGATTCGCTCTCTTCGTCGCAACCCCAATATGGCGATCTCTCCTTATCGACAATCAATAATACAGCGCAAACGCGTAAGCCCTCGACTATTCATGTTCAGCTTATTACAGCTGTCCGATTGACGCAAATCTGATACGCCATAATTTTGCCTGTGAGAAATCGGATGCCTCTCTTCGAATCCTCCGCAAGATTTCCTCGCCGCGAAAGAATATAGCCTATTAATTTCGCCGCGGACACATCGCCCCCCGGTATATGTCGCTGAAAGAGTCCTCTTTGGGACACGCGTGTATACTTCCCGGAAGAGAAGAGCCAGGAAGTACGAGAGCTTTGGAAGGAGGTTTGCATGGGGGAAGAATATGAGAAGAAAAATTTAATAGACAAGGGGGAAGCTTTTGATAGGATACTGGTGGCACAGAGGGGTGTTCCGTTGCGGGGGGGGGGGGCAAATGCGACCGAGAACATTGAGCTTTCCTCGCGGATACATTACTATACGCGATATCTCACCGTCCTTTATTCTTTTCTCCATTTACGTCCCGAGTTCTATACAAGTCGCTACTGTTTGAATGACCAATAACTCGACGCCTTATCCCCCAAATTAGACATCTCCGACTTTTCTCCTGTTACCTTTCTCTCTCTCTCTCTCTCTGTCACACGCTTCCGCCGCCCTGTTACCCTCGTAGTCTTTCACTCCCGTTCTTCAAGGCTTTATTTTTATATGGGAGGGTCGGTAATGGTACCCAGGGAGCGTAAGCTAGCGGCTAGAAACTCTCGCCTCGTGCGTCGGGGAGCAATGGCGTTTCTCGTACGACGCTCCGAACCCTCTCTCTTTGCACAAAGACAGAAGCAGCGGAATACGCTGTACAGCTCGCAATGTGGAAGTATCGCCGCCTAGTATACGGAGCTGAGCGCCTTGCGGAATATACCATATCCATACTGTGGAAGAAATATACCCAGCATGAGGAAGAACAAGAGCGTATATTATAGCATATATAAACACACGCACACGCCCACCCACACACACACACACACACACACACACACACACACACACACACACACACACACACACACACACACGCACACACACACGCACACACACACGCACACACACATCGAGGCAAGAACGTAATAGAACCAACAACACGTCCTCCTCTATTTTCCTCCTCGAGCCTCGCTACTGTCACCTTTATACGTTCGTGGAACGAGCTAAAGGGAAGAGAGGCTAGTTTTATGGTACCGTATTCCCCGAGACTTCGACAGCCCTCGAGACTGGCCGTCTCCACTTATGACGCACCAAGTCTACACGATTGCTGCCCACTCGTCCATCTCTGGCTGGATGAAGGAAAAATTCAATTCGCCATACGTTGTATCCAAGTCTCTGGTTCACGACCATTTCTACGATGAAGCTAAAAAAATGTGCTTTCAACGTTAGGTGTATTAACGACTAAAGCCACTCCGGCTCTTCAAAAACAAAAAAGGCTAACTTTACGATTTTTTCGCCAAGTAGGTACAATGAGAGAAGTCAAAAATTGAATTGGAAAACTTTATTATACAGTTTTAAGTGTACAAACTTTTTTTTTTTCAATTGAAAATCGCGCCGTCGCACATAGGGGTATTTTGCCAATCTAGACGGACAAAATTATTTCTTGCGATTTTTTAATTTGTAATGACTCTCTAATTGACTCTAAGCTAAAGGAAGTGCTTTGCTATGAATAATGTGTCCTACAATATTGGGTTTTATAGAAAAACATAATAAAACTATATTTTTAACTTCGGTTTTTATTTTTCTCTCAAACTAAACTTAATATAATTCATATAACTAAGATGATGATAAGCGCCATGGCTCTGCATCGTCCTGCCCACTTTCTGTGTCTTTAGGAACCACCTTCGAATGTGAATCTGACAAGAAATATCAATTAAGTGTCCGTCTCTGATTTTGTTGAAACTCATACATGTGATAAGGCATTGAAAACTATTAGACACATATATTTTTGTATCTGCCCAAAAACGTGTTTAAGGGGGGATGCGATTCCTCAAAGAAAGGCGTGTCACCCCTTAATTTCATTTTTGCGATTATTCTGGAGCGGATTTTTCATCGCTTTACATTAGAAGAATTTTGGTTTTTGTTTCATTCAGATTACTTGTGGGTGAAACTGCAAAACCACCCCTCGTTACACCTTTCTTTGAGGGGTGGTTTCCCCCCTTAAACCCGATTTTCCACAGATGAAAAAATTCCGGTCTAATAGTTTTCAATGCTTTATCACATATATGCGTTTTAACAAAATCGACAGCCCATACTGATGTTCCTTGCGAGTCATCTTCAGAGTCAGGTTCAGCGGGCATCATCAATTCAATTGCATCCTTCGTGAACGGCATTGATTTGGGGAGGGGGGGGGGGGGTAGGTCTCATGCTAGTGATCAGTGGGTCGAAATTTAGTAATGGCCTGTTTATAATATCAAGGTTACACTCCGCACGAATATAAATTCTATATCCTTTTCACTATCGTGGTTGTTCACCCCCGACGCGAAAAAGTGCGGTTGATTTGATCATGATTATGTCCAAACTATCATTTCGCAATAACAATTTAAATAATGACCGGGACGAACGCGGAAATACAACAAAAAGCTTTTTATGCGTGAAAATCTGGTAGAAAATTTAACGATTCTGAACTTTTTTTTCAAACGACGAAAAAACGATTCCATTAACAAATAACACAGTAAAACGTTTCAAAAATATGTGTTTTTACCTGCTCGACCCAAATCCATAACAATATTTTCAAAGAAATCGCTGTTGACCAACATTTTTACTTTTTAACTGAGACAGTCCAACTTAGAAACCCAAGAAAGATACGCAGACTTGCAGCGATGGTAAAGTTCCGACTAAAACTAGGGCGGGAGTGCAACCGATGAGAGACGGGGTATTATTCTCTAGTCATTTAACAACAATAATAACCGGTTTTTTCACCTGCGTCAAGTTTTAGACATTGATTTATGACCGGGTATATCCCCAGAATAGCCGTATGTGCGTGGGTAATAAAGCGGAAATAAAAATCTTTCAAATTTATAGAAAAAGCTGTGGAAGTGCGTATGAAAAAGAGAAAATACCCTTTTTCAAAAAGGGTGGGCAGATTTTAACGAAAACTTTCATTTTTGAGCAAAACAATGACACGAGTAATTGTTTATAAAAACACAAAGTCAATCGGCAATTCGGTACGCACTTCCAATGAGAATGCATCTGAAAAGACACGTTTAAATTTCGGAATGAATCGGCGAAAAATTTGACTGAGTTACGTTGCCAGCCAGTTTAAAAAAACATGATTTCGAGAAAAAAAACTCGTTCAAAGTTTGAACCAACGTTTGGCAATGGACATTTTTCATTGATCTGTAATCTGCAATGCCGGCATCATACTTTGGTTTTCCAAATTAACATTATCCTCTTGCCGTTATTTTTTGAAAATTTATAAATCCTCTAGTCGTTTTATCCGTTATTATTTCAAAATATCAAACGCACCCCGAACAGCGGAGTTTTGTCTTATCGGTATTTGTGATGCAGTCAACCATTGAAATATGAGGCTATTCGAATGAAACGGGCTCGCAGTGTGAACGTAAAGAGATTGAATAGACTCGATGTCTATATTGTAGTCTGAAAAACTAGCGGAGAATGAATCGAGTGAAAGAGCTGCGAAGAAAAATCTCATAGAGGCCCAGCAGTCAGGGCACAGCGAGCGGAGCAAAAAAGGCCAGAGAGAAGAAACTGCAGGAGTGAATGAGCCGTATGGGAAGACATACAGAAGGATCAAGAAAGGGCGAGTGGCAAGGGAAAAGAAATAGAGAAAGAGAGAGAGAGAGAGAGAGAGAGAGAGAGAGAGAGAGAGAGAGAGAGAGAGAGAGAGAGAGAGAGAGAGAGAAAAGCGAACGGCGGCAACCGGTCTGGGGGCGGTGGGAGCAAGTTATTAGAGCACTTTGCCAGGTTCAGCCTCGGGAGGCGGACGTCTGGGCTACCAAGCGAACGAACAAGGCGCAACCAACCGGGGCCACAGCGGGCAGACAGCAGCGCATTACACCGTCCAATATAACTCGGCTTATTGTGGTTTATCGCATTTGGTCTTTCGCTGTTTTTCTCCGGTGGCGTACCCCGATTGTGGCGTACGTACAGCACGTGGCTCTCTATACGTACCAACAAGTACGAGAGCATCTCGCGCGTCATTCGGCCAATGGCCATCCAAGTAGCCCCAAACAGCTGAGCTTTTCCATTTTATGAACTTACCCTCTGTTGGAGCTTGAGACAAAGGAACAGAGAGATTTCTGCTTATGCACAGATCCTAAGACAGTCGTGAGCGAAGAGGCCTTGGCGTCGCGGTAACTTCAGTTGCAAAGCTATGGAAGCTCTGGACGAGGGTGGAGAAGCTTAGCCACAGTTCGGCTCGATACTCGTACAGCTTGCGCCGTCGATGCAATATGTACAGAGTAACCGCCTGGCGAACTGATGTATTCCATAGCTAGGGCTACCCTCCACAATCCATATACGACTCGTGTGTTATACCCGTGGAGCCGACTTGACAAAGTGGCGGATAGTAGCGGAAGCGAACACCCTGTATGATATCCCCAGGGACGATTCTCGAGGATTAGGCGATCCTTTCTCGCGCGAGAACGGCTTGCGGCAATTCACGCGGTCGACGGTCGTTGGATCGCGTCGTCCTTGCGCGCTGCTGCCCTGTGGGACAGCCAAAACGCCCGCTACAAGCTCCGCCAGGCTGACTCACAGATGCCAGGTATTAAATCCGTGAACAAATAAAATCCTCGCAAGATGTCCGTTTGACCCTCCATTTCGGCTTTTCCAGCTCCCTCCGGATGAGTTCACTGATAACGCAACGCATGGATATGACTTTTGGCCGACACGCCGAACAAAGAGCTTTCGCGATACAAATAGGTATGTAGAAACACAAGAAAAATCATTCCAAATTTTCCACGTATACGAAACGAACGTACACGGAGCGAACCACCCTCGAAACCGGTCCGACCGACCAGCCGCGCGCGCACTATCGTGCCATTCGATCTCTCTTTCTCTCTCAGCTCGTGACCTTGATAGCCCTTTAATCCTGCCAACCGGCAGGATAAACCGGTCCTCTTGTATTCTCGTGGACCATACATTCAGACAAGAAAGCCACGAAAAAAAAGAAACGCCAATCGTTTGCCTCGATCGAGCGAGACCGATCGCGCGCGCGCGCGCGCTAACGATTGGGACACGAGAAAAATAAAAGAAAAAATTTGCCTCAAAAGCCACTTTGGGAACAAGGATGATACGATTCGTAGGCTTACAGAGATCGTCGCGACCACCGGGTTGCAAGGACCGGAAAAAAATATTAGTCCCCCATTGAACAGAATGATACTCGCCCATCAAGTTTCGTTGTGGACATTTTTCGTCGATTTTAGCAACCGAATAATTTAGGACATTTCGCGCCGGAAGGTTATTGGGCATTTGACGACACACGACGAGTAGGTGAAAGGGATATTCACATCACGTTTACCCTAAGCGACTCTAGGTAACAGCAGGCCCTACCGGCCACCTCTGTATCTCTTGTACACGGCTGGTATACAAGGCCGCGAAAGCTCGACCAATAAAGTTCATAGTTTAGTTGGCCGGGTCGACGCGACAGGGGGAAATGAGAGAAGCGGCGGGTAGTTGTCGCGTCTGGAGCCTTCGAAGACTTTATGCTAATAGGAGTGGTGTGTGGAACGCCTGTGAGCCCTGTTGCTTCCCCGCTCGGGGGGCTTACCGACGCATAGCTGCCGGTGAGTGCGTGAACCGCTCGTTTCACCGCGTCTTCTTTCACCCAAAATAACTTTCCTCTTCGCCTTATTGTTACAACATCTATTCGAGATGCATTCCTCTTCACCGTCCACCAGCGCTTCCCGTAGGGCCGGTGAATGAGGCTCGACCAACCCATTCTTCCGGTATTATTGCGGCTCCGCTATTTTGGCAATTAGCTGATGTTTTGCAATAAAAAAAATGTATTCGATAGCAGTGCTACCTATCAAGCTACGCAACATCAACGTTGCGGATCAACTCTAGACGTCTATTGTGCCAATGTAGACGTATCCGTACCGCCAACATCATCTCTCTATCGACGATTTTATAAGAATAATGTATTCAAACAATAGCTTTTTTTTGTCGGATTGCATCTTCGTGTTTGGCCCATTCTTATGGACGCATCAATTTCAAAGAGCGTATAATTTCTCGGCAGAGCAGAACGTTTACAACCCAAGTCGTGCCCCCCGAATCTCTCGAGTTCGTACAAGATTTGCCCATAAACACGATCTGGCCACGAAATAAGGAGCCACTCAAGCCAGAATTCCGAATTAGTTCCATGCTCACCTTGAGGTACTTGAGGTGTGAAGTTGGAAGCGTCTAACTTGGTAACGGAAGAACAATTCCACAACATCCACCCCAGTCGCGTTTCATCTTTCTCCCACTCGATCTCCGTTTCCACTTTCGTCCCGCCCCTCTGCCGTGACTTCTTTCTCATTCAGACTCACACTCGCGCAACTTTACTCTTACCTTAGTTGGCCGGTATGACGTGCCCTCGCCCCCCCCTCCCGCTTTGCCTCAAACCTTGAAATCTTCACAATTCCGGCCTCTTCTCTCTCGCTCTCTCCCCGAATCCTTTGTTCTTCGCCTTCTCTCGCTCTCGTCATGCTCGCTTTCCCTCTGCATCCCTCCGCTCTGCTTCCAGTTCGCCCTATCACCTCGTCTCACCACATTCACCTTCACCTTCCAGTGAGATGCGCCGTTGCTGTTGCTGCCGTATTCGCGGTCCCGCCACTCGGCTTGTTCACTTTCTTGCGTAATTAATTCAAATTCCGCCCCACCACTTCCACGGCGCGGCAGTAACTCAGCCATGAGCCTCCTACGGCGTGTCGGCTGAAGCCCTATCCTCTTCTCTCAACCTCAACGCGCAATTTAGCCACGCGAGATTCAAAAACTCTTTAGCTCTCAATCTCCTGGACTTTGTTAGCCACTCTGACTCTTGTAAGGAACATTACTTTGGTGTTCACCTTCGATTTTCTTAAAGCTCGTAAGTGTATTGAAGCAATCGAAACTACTGGATACGTATTTTTTGTATCGGCGAAAGACCCGCTTCAAGCTTATGTGTTTTCACCCCCTGAATACGAATTCACCATTAATTATCCTCAAAATCCTGAGTTTTTATGAAAAATCGTCAAAAGTTTTGGACGTGTTTTTTTCGCATCTAGCCGCCATAATTTTGAGCTTTTCATAAAAGCTCCCTGATATTCGTCATGAGCGGAAAATTTCTCGCTCGATACAACCCTTGAAATGGTTGAAAAGTCGGTTCTCTTTGAGTGACGTAAATTTGGGGGGGAGTCCGAAAAGGATTTTTGTAGACTTGGAGGATGCCGTTGGATTCATCCCGCTATCTGAATTAGTGTTTCTGGAAAGTGCACTTGGAAAATGGCCGAAAAAGAGACGAAAGGCTGTAGTAAGAAAAATGGGGAAAATCGATAGCTTGAATTTTTCAAAATCGGCCGAAAATTGGAAAACTATCGGAGCTCGGTAAGTGAATTTTTTTACACAAAACGAAAACGCAAAGGATAAACACAGAGCGGACCCGAGTGGAAAGTACAAAACATTGGATGGTGACTGGATAGGAAGAAATATCTCACGGCTGTATTATATTTCTGACCTACCTATGACCTAGTCTTTTTAGCTAGCGACTAGGAACAAAAAAATAGGTGGCGATTAGATTTAAAAAAAAAATTGCGACTATATATTTACATTTTCGTGATGTTTTTTGCACATTATTTACGCCATTGGACACTTTTACGATATTCTTCGTTGTTTATTAATTAGGGTTATGATATTTGCGCTGTAAATATATTAATGGTTCAATTTTAAATTATCTCAGACAAACGCTTACGACATAACGTCGTTTCGATCCCGGAACCTCTGGGCGATGAGTTGTCCACTGAGCCAGTTCTACTTGTTTAATTTCTGAATTTTCACATCGTCTACATATGTTACACTACACAATGTCAGATTATAAAAATTAGGGTTACAAAAAATAGTTTTTTTTTTCAAAACTAGGCATCATCAAAAATCGAAAAAAAAGTTAAAGTTAACAAAAACTTTAAATTAATTTTTTTTACCAAAACGAGAAAATTAGTGTTGAAAAAAAAACTGTTTAGTGGTTTTTTTTTCAACAAAAAGATCAGTTTAAAAAAAAAAACTTTTTTTTAACCCTAATAACCTTCGCAGAAAACATCGAGAATTAATCGCATAAATGTTCCCAGATCGAGTAGTGAATACCTACAGCTTGGGGGCATATCAATTTTAAATTAATGCAATTAAAGATGAGTGAAATTATGGTACGCAAAGGCCGAGTCATGTCAAAAATGAGTCAGTATTCTTTCCTGATATGTTTCACAAGTTTTGAAAAAAATGTTTTTTTATTTTTCGAATTTTTTTGTTCTCAAATATAACAAATTACTAGTGCAAAGTTAATGAAAGAAGTCGAAAAAATGGATCTTTTCGTTTTGATGATGATGACACGATGTTCAGGAATACTACACATGTTCCTTTAATTGTTTTGTAAAACTTTTATCAATCGGTCCGGAAAAACAGTTCGATGAATCAATTCGAAAATTTACAAGACGATTGGAGGTAACATTGACGTGAAAAAAAAATTGGCAACATAAGTCTTTCCATCAATATTTGTAAAGTAGTGGTGGATTTACTAAAAAAAAAACAAAACATAAAAAGTCATTTTTTGTATTTTTTAAATAATTGTTAAGTGTGAAACAATTTTTTTCTGAACAATCAATGAAAGCGTCTTGTAGGGAATTTATTCAAGTTTTCAAAGTTGCCCTTTACTTCCCTGTGCGGCCATTGGTTGCTGAGATATCGATGATCAAAGACAAAAGATTTTTTTTCATTTACAGTCTTGACGTAGAGAGACCAAAAAACCAATTTGAAGCTGAATAAACAAGCTAACTGACGTTTACATTGATTTAACTTGAAAAAAAATGTTCCCGAGCCCGTGGGCCCTTGAAAAAAAGCAATAAAATGTAGAAACAATTTCTCTTGCGCCATTTCTCATTATTGCGCGATAAAATCTCAAAAATAGAAACGTGAAGCTTCAAAATTCTTTTTTTTTATCTCGATACGACCATTTTTCACATAGATACAGCGCTTCGAAAAACAGTTAAAAAATTGACGAAATTTTCTGTTCCTTTATTTTTTTCGAATAGTGTATTTTGTTTCAGAATATTCAACGCACAGAATGCGATAGGATTCATCGAGAATATTAAGGACTTTAATCTGATTTCCACATTGCATTCCAATTGGGAATCCTGATTAGAATACAATTTGCGAACGTAACGTTTTCGTATAGGGATCCAATACGATGACACATTGGATCCCCATCAGGAAGTGGGGAGGAGTATGGGAATCCAATTGGATCCCTCCGACAATTTCTGAATAGGTTGTCGAATTCTTAACGTGCAAATAGATACTTACTTGACTACGAAATTTCTATTATTAATGAATGATTTGTTTGTTGATGTTTTTTTTTCGATTGTCATTAACTCTGTTTGAAATGAGCTATGGGATAAAATTATTTGTCAAAATATTCTGCTTTTTCGAAGCGTTATTAAGAAGGAAAGAAAAAACGAACTGGGCAAATACTTTTTGTACCCACTGTACGTTATACTCATCGAATATCTGCGTAATAATATTTTGGGGAATCGCACAATCGTGTTTTTTCGTCGACATACCGAAGTACGAGGAGATCTGAAAATGTATTCGAGTGACTTTGCCAACCTAAGTCGGAGATAATCGCCTACTTATCCGGGAGTGTATACTTTTACCGACTACATCTTCAGCCTGTCTCCATGGATATATTCCCCCGTTTTTTTAAGTATCTTTATTTACCAACTCGACGTTAGAAAGAAGCTTATGTTTGCTTCCTGGCGAGAAAAACGACATCATCGCGACAACTGGAAGATTTTATGACTCCGCCATAGTTGAAGTAGGCGTATTATCCGGTAGACGTAGAGAGGAGCACGTCGTGTAAGCGATCGTAAATTGTGGATTGTCGTAGGGAAGCAATTCCTAGATAGATCGATTCCCACTCGGATGTACATCAACTGAAACTGCCAGAGAATATTTGTCGCATCTCCATTGGAGATTATCAAGTTGCTGCTATCTGATGGAAAGTCAAGCACTCAACGGCCAGACTTATTTTATGAAAGACATGAAAAGAATATATCATGGATTCATTTCTTCGCGATAAAAATACGCCATAAATACATCGACGAGTGCAATGACGTGCCGATGATGGAACTAACCATTTTTCAATCTCCTACTCATTCACTTGAATTGTTTAACGGGCTATGTCTAAACGGTGTCTCAAAACGCATTGACATTTAAAATTGCGCGTCATTCTTTTTGCAACATAGAGTAGGGGGAAGTCTCCCAATGGCGGACACCTAAGCTTTTCGGACAATAAAAAAACTGCTTCATGAAATGTAAATTTTTTAACAAATAATTACGTCAATAAAGTTTAAGACCAAAGTAAATTAACAAAAATGCAACCTCTGCATAAATCAAATTAAGAACTTTATTCAAACTTTGGTACACAAAATTGCCGTCACCGCAAGTGGTACCTAGTACCGGACAGACTCAACTTCGAGCCCCCAGTGCCGGACATCTTCAGAACATGTGCATCAATCGCATATGTAAGTTTTCAAACATTTAGGGACGTCTGCAAATTATTCATAAACCTATCCACGGCAGCTGGCGCACTGCATCCAGGCTTTTTCGTAGTTGCCCAGGCATCCTACGCAAGTAGTTTTTATATTCGATATTTGAGTTTACGGTTGCTTTTTCTTCGCTTTAGCTTCACCTTTTTCTTTGGCCTTTACGCCTTTTGTTTTTTTTTTCATCTTCTTGTATCGCTGTTTTAAACTTTTTTCCAATTCCTTTCTGTTTGTCCTTAACGTTCTTTTTATTCTCCTTTTTTCGACAACAATTTTGGACGGTGATGAAGTCAGAATTTCACTTCTTTCGGTTTTTCTCTTCCTAGCAACCGATCGTTTTTTTGCAGCATCTGGCAATGGCGACAAATTATGGAGAATCTGCACAACACCTGAAGAAAAGCTGGTAGAGTGCTTTTCGGAACGTCGTAGCGGCAGTGAAGCTTCTCTCAAATTCAGTTAGCAATTTTTTTGGTCCATTGTCCTTCCTTTTTGTTCTCTTCCATTTTGACATTGCTGCTTTCTCCTATCCTGTAAAACAACGTACAACAGCTATAATCAAAAGTATAAATGCTTACGAGAAAAAAAACAGCATGTTTACTGTCCGGCGTTAAGAGACCACTTTGTGTCCGGTACCAGGGGACTGAGAATCCCCAAAATTACGCGTTTTATACCAAAACCCCTTGGGAATCCAAGATAAACTTTAACAAACTTCGAATCATTATGGAACCCGACGCATAATAACCATTCACATAAACACTTAAACACAGAAACTTAGCAGAAACACTCACCTCGATCTTACCCGACGCAGTGTATTCCCGCCAAACGCAGCAATCAACCCACTTTGGCCTCAGTGGCAAACCGCATCTCGCGATTGTGTATCGCTACGCTCCCCTGCACCCCTTTCATGGATTTTTTACGCGAACGCGCTGCGACATTCTCGTGATAGCACGAGTGTCCAACACTAGGTGCCGTCCGGCATCACGGGACTTTACCACACTAAACTTTGACATCTGGCATCAGGACGTATTGAGGTTTAGTCATGGAGAATTACACGATCGAGCAACGCATAGAAATTGTGAAAATTCACAACAAACATAGTGAAAATGTTGCAGAGACGATTCGAAAAGTCCGCAAGACGAAGTTTCATGATCGTGTTATCTCGCACCGCGGCGATGTAAATTGGCCACCAATATCGTGTGATTTGACGCCATTGGACTTATTTTTTTTTGGGTTTTCAGAAAGGAAAAGCGTCTGCCAATGATCCACAGACCATTCCGGAGCCCAAGGAAGCAATTGAAGGACGCATCATTAAGGAAACTGGTCCGCAATTATGCCAAAATGTTATTGAAAATTTTGTCAAAAGTGTGAACGTTTGCAAACAGGGACGAGGCGGCCATTTATCGGATATTGCCCACCCCCCATAACCTTCATGTTTGTACCTTAAATAAAAATAAAAATATTCGTACTTTTCCAATAAATAATACGTTTTATTAATAAATTAAAATGCCAGGTCATTTGGAGACACTGTATTGAGTTGGGTCAAAAAATTGCATTTTCCGAAAACATTTTTCTTCGGTCGTATCACATTTTAGCTATATGCCCTGAAAATTTCATCAAAATATTCCTAAAATTGAATAACCAGCTGCACCATAATTCAAACTTTAAAGGCGTTTGCCTCGAAAAACTGTTTTCAAAGCCGGTGGACGTGACATCTCGAGAACCACTAGATGGATTGTTTCTAAATTTACAGGAGATACGATGAGAAACATTTAAAGATAGTTGACGATCTCACTTTTTTAAAGTCGATCTTTATTTTTCAATAGTTGCGTAAAAATGACGACTTTGTTCGTAGATTTTGTATGCTCGAGTTTAAATTCGTCGCCACGTTGTTAAAAAAAAGATTTGGTAAGTCGATGATCGTCAACGACTCGTATTTATTGTTAACTTGAATAAACCGTTTGGTTTTTAGATTTCAGATAGACGGTTTAAGCTAGAGAGTGTTGACCGCCACACATCGCGAAACAAATTTCATCATCTGCCGGCGTCCATTTGTGTTGTTGTTTTTCTGTATTTTTCGGTGATTTTTTAAGGATCCCAATATATGTACCTTTGGGTTAAAAAGATGCGTTTCTTTTTAACCAACCGTTTCACAGAAGAAAAAAATCTGTATTTGGCCATTTTTTCGGGCCTCTAGGTAGACGTAGCCCCCTTAAGAATCGTTGGGAGAGGAGAAAGCTTAGGCCTTTCCAGAAGGTGGGGGCGCCAAGCATGGTGTTTCGATACGACCTGGCGATGCAAATGACCAACCCGAGTTACACCGCTAGGAAGCAACAACTCCACCTGCTTTTACACCCACCTTACCGGTTGCTGCTCCAGAAGTGAAAGAAAGAGAACCTTCCATTCCGGTGAAATGATAAACAACTTCCGGCATGAAACAGAGTAGAACATTCTGGCTATTGTTTAGTTCCAAGTATGGCACGTAGCTCAATGGTAACACAGATTTTGTTTGCTGGCTTCCCGAGACGAAATTTTCAGCCTATTTTGGCACGCCAGATCCTCACAGTGTTAGGAGATAAAGGCAGTAAAGTAGCTTCGTATTCAATATAAGATGAGCTCCTACTTAACGCCTAGAACGGGAACAAATTTCCCTTTTCTCCATTTGCAGGCGCTAAGGAGGACGTCGATTGGCACACGTATAACACGCACACGCATACACTCTATTACGCATATAGAAATACATAGGCCTGAATACGCGCATACGTCGATGCACGTATATACCCGCTCACATACAGGCCTAAGCATACACCAACACACGTATACTAGTACCTATACGTATGCATGTGTGCCTCCCATAGGGATCTGCGTATACATGCATACGTGAGGGCAATTCCTATCAAAAATATTGTAACTGTTTGCCCAAGATCCATTACTTCCACTTTGGAGAGTTGCTGGAGCTGCAGGGGCAAGATTGAAGCGAATGCAAAAGGTTCGCTGGGTGGAGATAATGGAAAGGCCATTGAAAAAGTAGGCCTCTGCGGCGAACGCGCGATCCTACCTAGTCCAACGCATGACGGTTACTGAAAACTATCAGACCCGCTCTTTCGAATGCGACCATCCCCACCCTCGTTTCGTCGAAACAGCCAAATGCGCGATAGGTCCAAACGCAATCAAAAGAGGAGCTGCAACGGTTTGAGCTAGGTTAGGTCGGAGTATAAGGGCATATGCAGAAGGTAAGCAGCAAAGGAAGAGCATGTGGCGGCGCATAGTAGAACTTCTAGCAGTAAACAGACTCAAGTGAGGCTAGGATCTAAGGATCTATAGGATTAAAGGCCTTTAAAATAGGCTGAAAATTTCGACTCGGTTTTGCTCTATTTTTTTTCAAGAGTAACTGCAATTGTAACAAATTACCTGTGACGTAATGACGAGTAGCCTTGGAGCTTTCGCTACTCTGAGCTGTTTTTGGCAAAAACCCTACAGAAATTGATTGAGTAGTTTTCGAGGTTTAAACGAACAAATATACGGAGCGACAAGAGAACTGGTTTTTCTCCATTCTTTCGAGGAGCGATAACTCATTCGCGCCATTAAACGTGAATATATTGGGATTTGCGGGATAGAGGGGAGAGTCTCTTAAAAAGTTTTTTCGAGTCCCGTACAATTTTGTTCTATACGGAGGCCTGGAACGGAAAAAAAGCAGTAGTAAAAGAACAAGAAGGAGAAAGAGAAGAAGAAAGATCGGTAGGAAGGGGATTGCGATAGCTCCGAAATGGCGCTGGCGTAAGGTACGACTGGCCTTTTAGGGGCTCGTAAATTCTGCTAAAGTGAAAATTGGGAGAGAGCGCGCTACCTTAACGAACTTATGTGTGTCGCGGGGACGTGGATTATATACACATATATACGTACACGAGGTTAGCGCGAGGATATAAACGCGCGGCGGGAGAAACGGTGCTTCTTCTCGATGCCTCCGTTTTCCGACTCATCCTCGTGTACCAGCCTCACAAGCTCGATACCTATATCTTTCCACCTCGGGTATATACGCGTGCGTATCCTCCGGGTGCTTTCAACGCGTGGCCTGGACCAATACTTGGATGGATGACCGTACGGGTTGGCGTGCTGGCTAGAGAAACAAGTTATGCCGAGTTTTCGATGTCGGACCAACTGAAAGTAGGTAAGTAAAATATAGCCGCCGGTATTGTAGGTCATCTTCCGAATCGTTCGATAAGCGATCTTGCGCGCACGCGCCGGCACATTGCAGCTATCTTTTTCATCCACCATGAATAGCAGCGCGCGGTGGTAGTCTCGGGACGCTGTCCACCGCACTCGGTACGAATAACCCAAGGGAACCCAAGCTACGTCGCCCTGCTTGCCCTTTGGCTCGCCTCGCCGCCCTTCGACTCCCCGCACACCGAAAAAGGGGCTCTACGTGCAAACCTCACGTGTCACGTACAATGCGGACTTTTCAAAATTCATTCGCAGTTGGAGCGCAAGTGTAAATCGAAAGGAGGTAGCTCGGCAAGGCGTACTTCCGCATTATCGGATCACTTCCGATACGCTCCGTGCTGCATATTCAACTTCGGCATTACTGTCATCCTAAATCTATAGGTGCTAACGCAACCGTTCAAAATCCTCATGGACTTCTCCAAATTGAATATCTCGAAAGAACTAAAAATTACCGTCAGGTACGTCGCAATCTTCTTGGATTGAATAGCAAGGATCAATGGAAAATGGAATGACAACTCGGCAGGCCGAGACTCGAATGAATTCTCCGTTCGAACGAAACGTGTATTTTTTCTCCTAGTGGCGATGAGACCAGTCAGGATTTTAATCGATTCAGCCAGGAGCCCGTTACATATTCTTTTTTTTCGTCCACCGATCCTCTCTCATTCCGTCGAAGAATACAAGCGGTAATTCCGATTGCTGAATATAGTCGCGCATATTTTCACCGGTAGGTGGAGAGCCAGAAAACGAGGACCGCAACGGACGAAGAAGACGAAGGAGAGCGGGAAGAAAAGTAACTCCGGCGAGAACTCGTACGCGATTCTTTATCGGTATGCGTACCTCGGCGTTGGAGGGAAAATTCACGACGCTGCCAACATTAATCAACGATCAGCCGTAGCAAAGGATCGAATAATTTGGTCGAGTGTGACTTTCGAATCTCGAAGAAATAATGGGTTTTTCCGAGAATCTACGAGGAAAGCGAGGCGGCTCTTCACCAACACATTTCTCCGACTGGCTTGGATTTTTTTCTTCTTTCGCTCGCACGAAACGAGATGCTGGTTTATCGGTTAAAGAAAGGAAGCGAGGTGACTGAGAGAGAGAGAGAGAGAGAGAAAGCTCGAGGCGGTTAGCGGTTGGAGGATATGCCGCGGTGCTCGAGGAGTAGAGCCTCCTCTTTCTCTCTCGTACCTCTGATCATCTCGTACTTTTCTCGCGCGCACTTGCTCCACTCGCGCCTCCTCGCGTGCATGGCCACTTTTTTTCTTCACCTCTTTCACCCACTGCGGTGGCGATCTCCTTTTTCCACAACGCCAGGGATTCCCCCGGAGGCTTCTCGTGCTTCCTTCTTCCTTCTCTCGCTCTCAGACACTCGAGAAAACTCCGTAGGAATATTATAATGCTTTAGCCAAACTTGGTGCACTTTTTTCTCAATGGGTAACGAGCTACTGGGATTTATTTAAAAAGTAAATTAGCGGTGCCTCAATAACGTTGGCGTGTTTGTCTCGTTGCTCTTCCCAGCGAGAGACTCAATTTCCGCGCTTCTCGATTCTCGAAGAAGCTCTTTTTCCATCAAACGCCTGACGGCCTTCAAAATCTGCCTCACAATCCACTCATCTTACATTTTCATTGCTATTTTCGATTATCCAAAATCCACAATGACACCGTTAAGAAATAGAGCGCAGCTTTGGAAAAAAAGTTTCGAGTAAAAAAAAGAGGCAAAGAATATAAGTATTTAAACTTTGCGCAGATAACACGAGACTTTGGCGAGTAACGTTATCGATTTAATCGCTCAAGGCAAGCGCAGCGTTGATTTATCACTATCTTCACAGCGAAGATAGTGCGAAATGAGACGTTATTTATCAGCTACAAGACGAGTTCGCCAACTCTTTTATCTTTAATCTTCTAATATAATACTATTTTAGATACGAGACCGAACGAAAACGAGAAAAGGTGAGAAGGGCCGAACGAGGCAATGGACAAACAAACAAACAAACATCTATAGACGAAGAGCTAGGGAAATGGAGCAACCACCGAGATAATTACGTAAATAAGCGAGCCATCCTCAAGATCCTTACTTCCCAAGTTCACATTTGTATAATTAACAAGTTGCGACTATCCCATCGCCAAGTCACAGCCACCTTGTTCGTCACCCATACGTAAACACGCACAAACTGCAACCGTGAGGAGAAGAACGATGTCTGCGCGCAATAACAATTGTGCGAGTTCCGGTATGTCTCCCGTGACTCCGTGTCTCTTGGAGCAACGCATTACTTCCGTCCCTTGCGCTCGATCTATCCTTTGGTACGCCATATTTCTTGCTCATTTGCGCCAGCACAGGATCTTTCTCCTTCGCACGTTCCTCCAGACGAAGTACTCGCGTGCATATACCTATCTACGTGGGGGAGTGAGAGAGTGAGAGAGAGAGAGAGAGAGAGAGAGAGAACGGTAGCCAGATAGGGACGAAGGAACAGCGAGTTTGAGTGCAGTTGAGGTGCGTCTGGCGACTCATCATCGTCGTCGTCTGCACTGTCTACTCCCCGCGGTCTCTAGGCAAGCCTTACTTTCCGCAAAGTGCAAAAGTAGGAGCTACTGCTTCTGACGATGGCTAAGGTGCTCCTGTACTTTGCAGCTTTAACCGTACTATTGACACAAAGTCGAGAGTTCCTTTGCCCAACTTACAGAGCTCATCGTTCTCTCTCTCTCTCTCTGTCTCGCTCATTCACGAGCTCCTTCATCCTGCCGTTTTCGGGCGCATCCTACTCTCAATACTCACCCAACTTGCTCTTCGGTAAACACGGCTGTTTAATTTACTCCGTACAAGGCCCCATCCCTTATGGAAAACAACAACCCGATGTGCGGACACTGAATTTTCTACGTGCTGTCGAGAGTCTTTGAGTCTCTCGGTCATTATTGCTCGTTCGAAATTTGTTTGGGGCAGGCGAGTACTTTGGCTCGATTGCCCGGAGAATAACGAGATTCGAGTTACGTTATTTATATCGTATTGGCTGATTACACGAGAAAGATACTGTTCCTCAAAGAGACACCGACATTGACACGCGTATACGAAAGACAATTGCGGATTGTAAGCCCGAGTACAAACAAAGCCCAGGCTCGATTACACAACTCAGTGATCGGCAGATGTTCACCGACTGACGCTATAACATTTCTCCACTCGTCCGAATAAGTGGAATTGAATTATGAATACGGTCCTGAACCGAAAGTGTCGTATACCCGGGCGCAGCAAGGAAATTTGAATGTCTCGCGGGGCACATCTGTACCCCAGTTTACGATTCCAGGCTTCATACCGAATGTATTTCCCTTTTTTCCACCAAGCAAGTGTGCTCTCAAAGTCGTGCCGAAATTGCATAGCTGTAGAGAGAGGGAGGCAGAGAGAGGGAGAGCGTCCAAGGCCAAAGGAAAAGTGTCAATGCAAAACTGTGAAATGGCACCATAGACTCAAGATGCTTTCCGACCCTGCTGCAACGTCCATATTTTCTCGAAACTCGACTCTTACGACTGGAAGTAAAGGTTCCGCTATTTACGAATATACTTTTCGTATCGGACGTTTGTAAAATAAATGTCCCGTTGGATCGCACTACCGTCAAAAGCAAGATCCAAACAATGGCTGACGAAACACCGAGAGTCCTTTGAATCTTTATGGAATGCCGTTTTCATAAACTAGCAATGATAAATTCCCGAGAGACGCCGCGAGAGGACTAGAAAAACTTTATGACATAATTTTTTTAAATAGTATTCCGTGCAATGAAAAGTTTGCCAACTACCTAACTTGAGTTTTGTTTAAGGAATTTATATTCCGCTCCGGGCCTCGGGCGCACACAGACGCACGCACAAACAACGCACACGCAAAAGTGTTCGAGTCGTCCTCCTCGCTCGCGCTCTCGACTTTCGGCCCTATATCGAGCTTATTTTCACAGTCATCCCTCGCTCATCCTGGCCCGACCTTTGCGCTCGGGTTTAGCCTGTTTCCTCTTTTTATTCTTGGCCAGTTTGCAAGACCCTCGGGGAATCGCCCTTATTTTTCGCTGGCGGCGTGCGCCCCGAGTTGACTCCAGGCGTATGCGCGTAGCCCCAGTGTGAACTTTGCCTCAATTGCTTTAATTACACATTCTGGCGATGGCTTCTTTTTTTTGTGTTTTTTCGTTTTTGGTTTCTCGCTCTGTTTTCACCTTTACTTGTTTTCGTTCGTACTCGACGCCTTCTCAACCCCCCGTTCCCAATGCCACTCGTTTTCATTCCACCGTAATGCGGTTCTCCGCATCCCCACGACTGGTCATTGTTTTATTCGAGAAATGACACACACAAAGTTTCATACCTAGCCCGGCTAACGACTTTATATCGTTTGGAGGGAAGCACAAAATCCTGCAGCACGTACGAGCCTCTCTATAAAGCAACCTACTCGCTCAGTGGATATGAGTACTCGTATCACGTTTCGTTAGACGAGTGATGTATGTATTTGCACGAAACGATGGCGCACGGCTGCGAAAGCCCGAACAGAGAAACAGGGCTGTATGAAATTAGTATTACGGCCACTCGCCAAAACTAAGGGATACCTACTTCCAGCTGTAAGGTCTTGATCATTATTTTCCATCGTCCTGCCCTTTGTTACATTTGTTTTTTCTCACTTCCGTAGCGACAATATAGGTCGTAAATTACGAGAAAGGGTCCGCGAAAAAACCCTTCCCTCACTGCGCCAAAAGAATAAGTAAATTTCCGATGATCGCCTGTTCACCCTAGCCTGTGATTAAACTTTTACGAGCTATAAATGACACGAAAGCCTTTACGCGTAGGCTCTCTTTCCAGTTCCACACTTCTGGTCATTACCATATCGCTCGGTAAACACTGTACTCTGCACTCGCTTCGCACTTTCAACCAGATTTATTTCATTTTCTCTTCCCTCGTCCACGTTTTCCTTCGTTCTTTTCCTCCTTGGAAGTCTTCGGGAAAGCAAACAACCTCTTGGAGAAGGAAATTCGTCGCCCGTTCCACAGTTCAAGCCCCGAAATCAGGACGCGGTGGCCTGTGCATATTGACTTCGACAAGTGAAGCTCCTTGATGCCGATTGACCCAAAAGAGCCAAGTTACGGCAGCAATGATTCGTCGTATCCTATGGTGATGAAGAATGAGGATATGCGAATGTATCCAAATAACCACAATGACGAGGAGGAACGTCAATTGGATCCTTTGGAAAAGAAGAAATTACGACTCGCAACCACTTCCTGTGTCCCCTCCGATTTTGTTCAATTTTCCATATGCTAGTTTTCATCGAAATCTAGGAGACAAGTATTTTTTTATCGGCGGAAAAACATTATTGAGTGAAAATCACCCTTGAAGTTGGACACCATCAGAGTGACTTTTGCAGTTTCGCATATTTCCAATAAAGATATTAGATTGAAACCGATTGAAGGATAATGCTTGTGGCGACTAATAAAAATGACACTTTTTCAATTCCGAGGGGGGTGAATTGGTCGAAATATACAGGGGTTGAAAATCGGAAAATTTGTACAACGTTAACATTTTTTAATATAGTTCAACCGATCCAATCGCATTTGAGAGAGTCTTAAAAAAGTAGAAGATACGTGTTTTTGAGTTTTACGAAAAAAATTCCGTTTGAGCGGTGGACTGTATGATACCGTTTCGAGTGTCCCCCTCCGATTTGGTTCAATTTGCGGTATGTTTTTCTTCATCGAAATCTAGAAGATACGCAATTTTTTCAACGGCCGACGAACGGTTTTAAGGGATGAAAATCACCCTCAAGTCAGACACCTTCACTGTAATTTTTTCAGTTTCACATATTTCTAATCGGGATATTTAATTGAAACCAACTGGAGGACAACGATTATGGCAAATGATGAATATTTGATTTTTTTCAATTAAAACAGGATGGACTGTTAGAAATGTATAGGGGTTGAACGTTGAAACACTTTTATAACATAAAAGTACGCTTTGTATTGCAACAAAACTATTTGTATTTGGCAGAGCTAAGAAACGTAGGAGATATTATACCAGTTTTTCCCGTTGCCGATGTCCCCATCCGATTTTGTTCCGTTTGAGAGACGTTGTTCTGCATCGAAATTCAAATCACACCATTTTTTTTCGTCTCATGGAGAATAATGTAAATCAACGTGTTTCAGTGTTGACGGCATAAATTGTTAGAAATCGATGAGGGTAAACTTTTTTAATATGTTACAACATCTCAACTGTTTGTTACACACTACTCCAAAAAATTGAGGGAACAGAACAAGTCTTCAATTTTTTTAGTGTTCTTTGAAGTGCTGCATCGATGTCAAAAATGGTCGTATAGAGCTGAAAAAAAAGCATTTTGAAGCTTCAAGTTTCTAGTTTTCAGATCTTTTGGCAAACGTTTTTTGTGAGCTACGGTTATCGCGCAATCATAAGAAATAGCGAGAGAAAAAAAATTCCAAATTTGTGTTTTTTTTTCAAGCGTCTACGGGCTCGGAAATTTTTGTTTCAGTTAAATCAATGTATAGGTCCGTTAGCTTGTTTATTCAGCTTCAATTTGGTTTTTTTCATCTCTCTACATCAATATTTTGCTGATATATCCGACTTGGAATGAAAAAAGATCCTTTTGTCTTTGATCATCGATACATCAGCAACTAATGTACGCACAAGGAATTAAAGAGCAGCTGCGAAAACTTGAATGAATTTCCTACAAGAACCTGTCATTGATTTTTGAGAAAAAAAATTTGTTGACCCTTTACATTAATTTGAAAAAGGTACAAAAAATGACTTTTTATGGGTTTTCAGTAAATCTACCACTGCTTTACAAATATTGGCGGAAAGACTGATGTTGCCAGGTTTTTTTAACAGCTTAATATATCCCCCCAATAGCCCTGTAAATTTTCAAATTGATCCATCGAACCGTTTTTCTAGACCGATTGATCAAAATTTTACAAAACAATAAAAGGAACAAGTGTATTGTTCCTAAACAACGTGTAATCATCATCAAAATAAAAAGATCAATTTTCTTCGACTTTTTTTTCACAACTTTGCACTATTTACTTGTTAAATTTAAGAAAAAGAAATCGAAAAGGTTCAATTCGTCCTGTTCGTTTAATTTTTTGGAGTAGTGTACTTCAATGAAAGTATTTGCATTCGAACATACTAGAAAACGTACAGCTTCTTGTGTTCTATCGAGAAAAAAAACAATTAACCGGTGAATAACGCCTACACGTGTGCAACCGAATTTCCATTTAAATCGTATTATGTTTCTCAAATCTAGTTTCCTGATCGTTACGAAGCTCTTTCCATGTGACAATTGACTATTTTTATCGTTGTAAAAACATTCGGTTTCATTTCTTGCAAAAACCACCGCCTCGGTTTTCCGAATTCCTTCCGGCGAACTTTCTCATACGCTCGTAAATTGTTGCACTTTTCCATTTTCAGGATATTTTGTGGTGTTGGAACGACAAATTTACCTAGCGAAGCTATGCATATAGGATCGCTTATTCTTACGCTCATTCCCTTACCACTACTTAGTTAACCACATACAAAATTGCGGATATTTCAAATCGCAATTGCAACAAGACATGGTAATTTTTTTATACAATCCTGGCATTGAGAGTGATGTAAATTATATTACTCATTAAAAGTACTGCAATAATGGTAATAATCGAAAAAATGCTTAAAAGACAATGACTTCTTACACCAAGAACAGCGAATAACCGCAACATTTTTGCATCCTGAGATTCGACAGTACTCTTCATAAATTAAAAAAATTAGTGTGATTTAAATATCGATTAACAACAACATCTCTTAAATGGAACAAAATCGGATGTGAACACCGGAAATGGGTAGTTCGCCCTAAAAACGAGTACTTTGCGAGAAAAAACGGGTATCTCCTTTTTAGCTCTGTCAAATACAAATAGTTTTGTTGGAATAGGTACAAAGAATACTTTTATGATACAAAAGCGTTACAACTTTCGACCCCTATACATTTCTAAATGTTCATCCCGTTTTAATTGAAAAAAATCCCATATTCATTATTCGCCATAAACTTTATCCTCCAGTTGGTTTCAATTAAATATGTCGATTATAAATATGCGAAACTGAAAAAATCACAGTGAAGGTGTTCGACTTTGGGTGTGATTTTCACCCCTTAAAACCGTTTTTATCATACAGTCCACTCTTCAAACGGTGGTTTTCCGCAAAACGCAGAAAACGTATTTTATACTTTTTTTAGCTTTCTCAAATGCAATTGGTTTCATTAAAACATAAAGGAAAATGTTAAAGTTATAGAAATTTTTCAACTTTCAACCCCTATATATTACTACTAATTCACCCCCTCGGAATTGAAAAAAGTGTATTTTCCATTATTCGCTATAAGCATTATCCTCCAATTGGTTTCAATCAAGAGAGAAAATATTTGAAACTGCAAAAGTCACTCAGAGGATGTGCAACTTTAAGGGTGATTTTTACCCCTTAGAGCCGTATTTCGCAGATTAAAAAAATACGTGTCTCTTGGATTTCGATCGAAAATGACATATATTAAAATGCATCTCAATCGGAAAGGAACACCGGAAATGGTAGCCTATAGGGGTTGCCTATTGAATTTATATGGGATCTATTCAGAAATCAAAGAGGTTTTTACCTTGTCTCACGGTCTACTACGATCCTATTTGTTTCAAATCCTTCCTATTCAAATTTTCCTATTTAAATATATTTAATATTTGAAAAGAATAGCTGAAACAAATATATATATATATATATATATATATATATATATATATATATATATATATATATATTTGTTTCAGCTATTCTTTTCACATATTAAATATATTTAAATTAAATAAAGATTTGATTGGAATAAATCTTTGTTTGCTTACAATATACACTGCAAATCCTAGTGTACTATATGTATAGTTTATTTCATAAATCCAAAATAAAATGAGACACTTCATTTAGAGTTCTACCACAATGTTTTTGTATCATAATTCGTCATTCTCTGGCCTTCTGAAATTATTTTTATTGAAGAAAATATTTCGGCTATACATGGAATCGAAACTACAACCTACCTACCTGCCTGTAGCTACGCACGTTGCTTCTACGCTGCTACGAATGTTTGTAACATCTTGGTCGCAGATATAGCATAAGGCTCCAAATGAATTCCTATAATTATTTTTTGTATCACATAAATACATATACGCTGCCCCTCAAAAGTTTGGATGCACCAGTCGATATTTCTTGCCGCACCAAAAGTTACATGGCATTGTCAAAAATACATAACCGAATTTACCGAACGGCTTTTCAAAGGGAACAAATTCAGCGTTGTTTTGCTTTTTCAAAATATTTTTTCATGATTTTTTTTAGACCCGGTACGCACTTTGGTACCTGACTGTTTTTCAGCTTTTTTCGACCATCGGGAATTGGGGGCATGAATTATAGAATTTTTTTGTCATATTTATCTATGATACACTTAAACGGGGTAGCAGGAGCTCCATTTTCGTTTTTTTTTAAGTTTCGTACGACTTTTTTCGCAAAGATATTTCATTTTTGGCTAAAAAAGACATACTTTAAAAATGCAACGTAATTCAAGAACTATAGGGTTTAAGAGGAAATATCAAAGGTGTAAAAAGTTGCGTAAGTTTATACTCAATCGCCTGGATTTTTTTCAAAATTTTCCTCTGAGATTTTTTCTTTGACTATTTTTGCTCGGAATTCTGATGAGTAGGATGGCTTAACTCAAAAAGTATGCCGTTTGTAATAAAATATCGCGAGGAGAAACTCTTTTAATTTTCGATTTTAAATTCGCGTAAAGTTTTTTAGAATTTTTTTCTGAAATTTGTTTGGCCGCACCTTGGGGAATCGTCCGAACAATTGATTGGCGTATCTCAAAAACTATTGAGTTAGAGACCAAATATCAAAAGGGAAAAATATTGCCGTGTTTTGTTTTGAATATGTTGACATCTTTTCAGATTTTTATTTCAATTTTTTTTTCAGGTCATCTTTGTGCTTTTGAAGCATTGTAAAAAAAATTGAAAAAAATCTGAACAGATGTCAACATATTGAAAACAAAACATGGCAACATTTTTCCGTCTTAATATTTTGTCTCTAACTCAATACTTTTTCTCTAACCCACAAATTTTAGAACAGAATTCTGAAAAAATGTAGGTGAATTTAAAATCAAAAAGTAAAAAAGATTCTCCTTCTAACATTTTGTTATAAATGTTACTCACTAATTTGTTATACTTATCAGAGTTTTAAGCGAAAATAGTTTTAAAAAAACCTCAAAGGAAAATTTTGAAACAATTTCAGGCGATCCAGTATAAACTTACGCAACTTTTTACATCTTTGACATTTCCTCTTAAGGTAGTAGGAGCGCGTAATCTTGATTTCTATAGATTTTGTTCACATTTTAACCAGACATTGTTTATATCATTATGCATGATCGAGTGAAATTTCAGAAGTCGACTATTTAGATTGGGAGATAATGGGTTTTAAAATTCGAATTTTAACACTGCAGGGTCTGCATTGAAATTTAGACAGAATAATTTTCCGAAAAAAATATTTGTCCCCTATAATAAGAACACATATGGCAACTCCGGTGATAAGGTAGCTCCCAACAACGCTCGTACAATCCTTTTTCAATGCTCACTATGAGGAGCTATCTTGTTTTTTTTTCTTCCTTTCACCACGCCCATGGGTACACACACACACACACACACTAAGAACAATTCGACGATATCTACAGGTCAAACGTTAGCTTGCAACGATGGCGCACGCGGGTGCACTTCCACTTGGGCACAAATCCGCTTCGTTTTTTCCCCAAAACTTTCTTTTTTCTTGCATTTTTCTTGCTCTCTGGTCGCTTTGTCTGTCACACTTGCACCAATTGCCGAAGACTTGGTCGGTGGTCAAAGACTTCTCAGTGACTGTATCCATCGAACGTGGGATATTACACCACACCGGACCCTCGCGCTCAGGTATTAGGCTCGGAAAGCGCTAAATTCGCGAGTTTTCTCCTGCAGCGGAAGAAAAGAAAAATTGGGTGTGGTATAAGGGGGCAATAAAGCGAAACGAATTCGAGACAGAGCAGAGAAAGGGGAAATGAAGAATGGGCAGTGATGTAAAATTGCTTGATTCTTGCGGCAAGTGTGCAGTGGAACAATCACGTAGACTAACGATATGTAATTGGGCAGGAAAAGCGGATAAACATTTGTTCTCCCCGCGTCGTTGACACCAATGCTATTGGGAATAGTTCCTATTTTTGGAGGCAACCGCGAACAATGAATATCATTTTTCGCTTGTTATCCAAATATCACTACTCGCCTCCTATTTGTTTCTCTCCCTATACTTACGGAGGAGGAAAGAAAGGACAGAAATGCCATATCACATTCTCTTTTTTATTCCTCCCTCCGTGTATACGGGCTGAGGAAACACGGAATACGATCAGGGATAAAGGGGGGCATTTGGATAACAAGCGAGAAATGATATTCATTTCCATCCATTTCGGTGTCGTCGTGTACTTATATACGTATGCGCTACGGGACTCGAGCGTGTGGTCTGTGGGGGTAGAGGGCGTTTGTGCGCGTAAGACACCTTCGAATACGCCAAGGAGTTGAGAACTGATGCCCACGGGAATTCACTTAATTTCGCTCTCAAGCTCACACAGTATTCACCCCCTGGTTGGAATTCAAGTGACTCCGCTGCTAGGAGGGTCAACCTCACTTGCCGCGCTACACTCGTACTCCAACGCTCTCCCTCAACCCCCTTCGCGTTGTCTTATAAATGCGGGAGAGCTCGGGTGGAATTTACGGGGCCGCGAGTCCGACCGACCGGTTGACATCCAGTTTTCGTCTCTCATTGCGATTTCAGAGAGTTCGGCAGCTGGACTCGTTTATCAGGACTCGAAGCATTTTTTATCGAAGCACGCGCTAACGTTTTCTTCCGACACGTTCAATGCTAATATTTGACTCGTTATTGGAGCAATTACTGCAAGCGTCGAAAGAGCACTATGAGGAGGAGGAATCATAAAAGAATCTGGACAAAAATAAAACAGGAGTACGGTGGTAAATGCAACCCTTCTCAGTCAGCCATTCTCTCGACGAGCCTGAAGATCCGTAGAGCAGCTCTCTCTCTCTCTCTCTCTCTCTCTCACACACCCAGACACACAAACACACACACGTGACTTCCATTTGGCTCTCTGTTGTCCTGGCAACACTCGGTTCGGACAAGACGTGCTTCGTTTTTCAACTGCAGCGTGTCTTGTGGGGTACCAGCGGGGCAGCCTATACGTATATACTTGTTACTTGCCGAACCAATTGCTCGCGCTATACTTACTTTACTGCCCCGCCCTTCATCTTGATAGAGTTTTTACCCTCGATCTTCCATCCCACCACCACCGCGGTCTTCCTCCGTTTTTCTTCGGTTTATTTTATTGCGAGTTCGAAGGGATCTCTCTCTCTCTCTCTCTCTCTCTCTCTCTCTCACGTCTCGCTCTTCGGAATTTAAGCTCGACGAAAATTCAGGACGGATCGTCCTCCCTAATCGCGGTGCAACACTCGTGAGAGCAGCCCCCGCGATAAAAGGAGAGCAGGCGGTGAAAATGGTATACAATAATCCTCACGGATAAAATTTGATGAAAATAAGGCCTGTGCTTGAAAAAAAGATTTTTCCACAAAGCTCCATCGTGCTTCATAGATGCTCATGAGGGTTTCGTTCTCCACTTCCGGATCCGATGAATCGGTAGGTAGGCCTCGTAGCTTTTGCTTGTACGTCGAGAGAATTAAGCGCTACGGTATACACGTGTGCCGACATCGCGTTGAGGCAAGGGTGAGAGAACGGAGAGGGTGAAAGGAGCGAGAAGATGCCGGAAAGAGTGGAAAAACAGCAGCGGCATACCGTGCGGCGCCGACGGCTGACCGTGCTCAGGTGGCGATTCGGGAACGAAGACGTTAGCCGTGCTCACCGAGGGCTCCGCACACAGCGCGCACGACCGGGAGAATTGTTTTCCGGCACGTAGCGAGAAACGCGAGAGAGTTAGCTCGGACGAGGGAATTTCTCTGTGCCTTGGCTATAATGGGATTGGACCGAGGGTGAGGCAGAGAGACAAAGAAGAGCGCAAGGAATGAGGTGAGCGTCGGACAAGAAGATACAACGCGGTGGGTGGCCAACCCCAAGCGGCTCCGGACCCGATATATACGAGCCTCTGGAAAATAACGTTCGTCCCAAAGATTCAGCTAGAAATTGTTCCGGTTATCTTTCCATCGGAGTTAATCATCGGATCAGCCTTCGAATTCGGGTCACTTCGATGGAGCGAAATTTTAACGAACGTCCGCCTGTCGAATTTTAGCGATTAACGAATAAACCAACAACAGCGAAGTGTCGTGCAAGAATGAAAGATTATCCGATGAGCCAACGAAAAACAAGATCGCCGAGCGAGCATGCTCCCGAGCCACCATTTTATTTCGTCCCGATGAGAGATCTAGCGAGAGAGAGAGAGAGAGAGTTGCGCGGAGGTTCCGCGGCACAGGTGTCACTGATTAACGTCGAACGATTCTCGGTGGGCGTCCGCGTGGGTCGTTAAGGATTCGGCTGACCCGGCGATATATATTCCATCACCAATATAGAACTCTATTGTCCACCGGGCTTCTCGCTACGCGCTCTTTTTCTTCCTCATCCTCTCGTGTACTTTTCACGCGCGCGCACCTCCGCGTTGTCGCACCGGCGGAGCCGCGAGAATCGGTATTTCCCGATGTTTGCCTTTGGGAGCCGAAAAGACACGTCGAGAAATTAGCGATCTCGGTAGGTGTAACGGATACGTTCGACAAAGGCGAGGAAATATCGTCAATTCCTGGAGCAGATATTCAAAACGTCCGTACAGGATGGCGGATTCGAAAGTGCCGCAGGGAGCACTTGGATATATCGGCTTAGCGGCGTCGGGCAGCCTTCCAATTTGCAAGTTTCTCTTCTCTCGATACTCGCAACTTTTCTAATAAGTGGCCCCCGGCCACATCGCTTTCCGAGCATGAGTGGATCAGAGAAAGAGGGAGAGAGAAGAGGAATGGCGAGTACTCGGGCGCTACGGGAGCCCGCTGTAGCCCGGGATCCAGAGATTTTTCCCAACGATATTCATTATTGCTTCATGTTTCGACGTGTAGCGAGCCGTTGAGCAAAAGTGCTTCTCCCGCTTTTGGTGGTGGTGGTGGTGGATGTACCGTACACCGATAATAGCCGAAGGGCGAACGAAGAAATAGCTTCGCCTCTCACTTCCGAAAGCTCATGCTGATATGCTCCTCGCGCGGAACGTCTCGTGCTCCTCGTTCTCTCTCGCCCTCGCTTTCCTTATCAGCGCACATGCCATGTCCTTTCCTCGCCCAAGCACAGTTCGCCTTTTCTCCAACGAGAAAAAACTTTGTCCGGCGTACGAAGATTCCTTGAGTGCCTGGAGCTTGAGTGCGTCGCTTTCGAGAGAACCTGAGAACCGTTCGTACGCCGGAGAATCTCCCACCTATACCTCTTCTCTGTAACTCGGTTCGCCAAACTTGTCGTATTATCAAATTCCCTCGGTTTATGCCCCCATATGTAGGCATTCACTTCTTTCTCACCCAGACCAATTTACAATTTACACCTTGCACGAATTCAAGATAAACATTTCGTCTTACATTTTATTCTATTTCCAATATCCTTCTTTCGAAAAATGCTAAGATGTTTTCACTTCCCAATGCCTCTGAGCTGAAAAACTAGGCTTTCAATATCATTGGTTAGTCTCTTTATCTACAGGGAACATCACTTTGGTGTCCGCCTTCGATTTTGTTGAAACTCAGGGTGGAGCATTTAGAGTATCCAAACTGTTGGATACGTGTTTTTTTTCAAGGGTCCACGGGCTCGGAAACATTTTTTTCAGCTAAATCAATAGGTCAGTTAGCTTGTTTACTCAACTTTTATTTGTTTTTTTGTCTCTCTGCGTATTTTTTTTGCTGAGATATCCGACGTTGAATGAAAAAGGATCCTTTTGTTTTTGATTATCGATATCTCAGCAACCAATGATGGCACTGGGAATTCAAGAGCAGCTTTGGAAACTTGAATAAATTTCCGACAAGGCCCTTTCGTTGATTTATGAGACTTTTTTTCACCCTCAACATTAATTTGAAAATGTACATAAAAATGACATTTTATGGTTTTTCAGTACATCTACCATTTACAAATATTGATGAAAAGACAAATGTTGTCTGGTTTTTTTTAACCTCATGTACCTCAAATAGCCCTTTAAATTGTCAAATTGATCCATTGAACCGCTTTTCCGGACCGGTTAATCGAAGTTTTACAAAACAATTAAAGGAACGAGTGCATTATACCTGAACATCGTGTAATCATCATCAAAATGAAAAGACCAATTTTTTCGACTTTTTTCACAACTTTTTACTAGTTACTTGTTGAATTTTCAAAAAAAAAGTTTCGAAAAATGAATAAAAATCGAATTTTTGGTTTGAAAATTTGTAAAACATTTCAGGTAACAATACTACCTCACATTAGACACGGTTCCGCCTTTGCGTACCACAATTTCACTCATCTTTAATCGCATAAATCAAATTTGACACGCCCAAGCTGTATTTACTAGTCGATCTCAGAACATTTATGCTGAGAACATTATTACAAAAAACAGCTTTATCAAAACTCATCTTTTCCGGAAGAAAAAACCAATTAACAGTTTTTTTCTAAACTACTATTTTTTTGGTAACATTTTTCTAAGTTTTCCCAGATAGACGGATGTACCTCATATTGGCATCATATGTACATCATCACTGCGGCATAGAAAGTCTTAGAGCTGTGTATCCCTTATGAGTGCTCCCGTTGAAGTCATATTTGCATCACATGATGATTCACAATAATACATCGCAATGAAGCAAAGTTGTTCTCACGCGAATATGCATGCAGTGAATCCATCAGACTAGCAAATTCGGCTCACGAATATTTAACAATAAGTGAGTGCATATGAGGCTCATATGGGTGTCACGGCGTGCAGAAATTGTAGTGCTCATACGGAGCCCATATTAGCGGCATGGCGTGACGTAACTATGCTGTGCTCATATGGAGCTCGTATGAGTGTCATAGGGTGAAAAATAAAAGAAAACCAAAAATGTTGATTAAAAAAATCTGGTAGGATTTTTCTGTCCGCATATGCTTTATTTATATTCCTGCCTATATGATAAATGGATTAAAACGTATCCTGCCTAGTTAAATGTTGTACCTACCTACGGTTTGAACCTACGTCTTCTAATTGGAGAGCTGAGCGCGCTACCTACCAAGCCATTCTAACACTTGTGCAAACGTTCTTTGTGTTTGCCTATTTGTATCATTCTGGATTTGTATGCATATCGCCGTCATATTGCGCTCATGGGATGTATCACTGACAAATATACATATCGCCATCATATTGCGCTCATCGAATGTATCACTTAGAAATATGCATATCGCCGTCATAGGATGTATCACTGAGAAACACGCATATCGCGGTCATATTGCGCTCATGGGATGTATCACTGAGAAATATGCCTATCGCCGTACTATTGCGTTAATCGAATGTATCACTGAAAACATGCATATTGCCGTCATGGAATGTATTACTGAGAAACATGCATATCGCCATCATATTGTGCTCGTGGGATGTATTACTAATAAAAATATACATATCGCCGTCATATTGCGCTCTCTGAATGTATCACTGAGAAACACCCATATCGCCGTCATGTTGCGCCCATCGAATGTATCACTGATAAACATGCATATCGCCGTCATATTGCTCGCATGGCATGTCTACTACCAGTGCCAACCCAGTGAATTCATCAACACACGTCATTGGATGACTTCCATATGACGTAAAATTTGCAGATATTAATTGTGGACACTTGAGCACAGCGATATGAGTTCAACGTGCTCCAAACGTACGATGCATTTGTAAACGGGATATTGAGATCAAAATGCTTTGTACATTCACTATACTAAACGAGTTCACTGCATCATGACATGTAGTCGATATGCTGTAAAATTTGCTTCATCAATTGTATGCAAGGCGTGATGATCATGACTGTCTATCTGGGTTGGTGAAAAACAATTAATCAAAAGCTTTTGCAAACTTTAACTTTTTTTCAATTTTTGATCACGCGGGTTTTGAAAAAAAACTGTTTTTTGTAACCCTAATAACGTATTCAAAATGAAACAATGCAACATTTTCCCCTTTTGACATTTTGTCTCCAACTCAATAGTTTTCATCAATTGTTCGGACGATTCTCCGAGGTTCGGCCACGAAAATTTCAGAAAAAAATTCTGAGATAATTTAAGCGAATTTAAAATAAAAAATAAAAACGTTTCTTGTCCTGATATTTTGTTATAAACGCCATACTTTTCGAGGTAAGCCATCCCACTCAAAGATCTAAAAAAAGATCTCAGAGGAAAATTTTGAAAAAATTCCAGGCGATCCAGCATAAACTTACGCTACTTTTTTACATCTCTGACATTTCCTCTCAAACCCTATAGTTCTTGAGTTACGTTGCATTTTCCAAAATTTGTCTTTTTCAGCCAAAATGAAATGACTTTGCGAAAAAAAATCGTACGAAACTTTTTCAAATACGAAAATGAGCTTCTGCTACCCCGTTGAAGTTTATCATGGATAAACATGACAAATTTTTTTTCCATAAGTCAGGCGCCCAATTCTTGATGGTCGAAAAAAGCCGAAAAACAGTCACGTACAAAAGTGCGTACCAGGTCGAAAAAAGATGATAAAAATGTTTCAAAAAAGCAAAACAAAGCTGAATGTGTTCCCTTCAAAACGCCTGTCGGCAAATTTCGTTATCTTTTTTTTTGACGCAGCTATGTAGCTTTTAGTGCGGCAAGAAATATCGACTGGAGTATCCAAACTTTTGAGCGGCAGTGTAAGTGGAATTGAGTGGAGAATGATAGCTGATATCATGAAAGTTCTAAAACCATTGTATGAGGCGACACCATTTGCTAGTTGCGCTAAGTATCCGACACTTCCAATGGTTGGACCATTATTCTATAGGATTGAAATTCAATTAAACAATATGGGCCGTCCATAAATTGCATTAAAATAGGAAGGGAGGGGGGGGGGGGGTCTGGTCGTTGGATGACGGTAACGATAATTGGATTATCCCGATAGGATAGATGGACTGATTCCAGGGCGGGGGGGGTTAAAATCAGCACAAATCGATGACGTAACATATGGACGGCCCCATATGGATCTGAATTTCGATAAAAATTATACAGATATTCATGCTGATAATGATTATTTAAATTATAAAAATCATAATGACCACGACGATGATACATTTCGAAATTCTGATGGGGAAGATGCTATTGAACCAAATCAGAATAATTCAGAATATTCAATGGCATTTAATTGAAGGCGAAATATTCTAGAATCCGTCAATATAAGATTTTCTGAAGTAGGAACTTATACATTACATCACAAAATTACTTTTCTCGACCTACGGTGCAAAGATTTTTTATTGATGAGAATGAAAAAGAATTAATTTCAGAAGAGTTGAAAAATGACATTTTTTAGCTTAGAAATAAAGAAACGGGACTGACTTTATTACCAACTCGCGAACCGAGTAATACAGAGCGCAGCTCATTCGGGGATTTTATGAATGAACCGAGATCTGAACAACAAGAACAAAACTTCTTTGTAGCTCTTGATTTTGACAAAGAAGTCATTGAATATTTGTATTTGCCAAGAATTAGCCAGTGGGAAAATCCACTTCAATGGTGGAAAGGGGAAACTAATAAATTTCCTCACCTTTCAGCAGTGACAAGACGGTACCTGCCGATACCATGTACCTCAGTTGAAAATGAACGTTTGTTTTCGTCAGCTGGGGACATAGTTACCGAAAAAAGAACGTCCTTGTCAACAGAAACGGTCGCCAAATTCATTTTTGTACATAAAAATCTATGTTAAATGATGATATTTAAAAAAAGTTTACTTTTTTCTATTTATATTAGAGTTTTGTAAGCAGTTTTGATTAAAATTAATGTTAAAAACAGACGAATTTACTGTACATTAATAATTATTCATTATTTGATAAATATCCAAATTAATCGAATATTCGATTCGATTTCGATTCGATTCGTTGACGAATAATAATTCGTGAATTCGAATATTCGCACACACCTATCAAAAATCCTTATCATTAAAATAATAACCTTATGTCCCTCAAATGGGACTGACGAAAATGCTTCAATAAAATTTATTTCGACTTTTACTACTTTCCGAGCACCTTTACGATGGAGAGTTTTCCCCTGATCGCGAATATTACTAAGTTTATGTCGGAAGCTCAAAACTGTGTCGACTAAATGCGAAAAACGTCTATCTATACACATTCGACGATTTTTAATATAAATTAAGGGCTTTGGGGGGAATTAATTGTGAATTCGTATTTGGAGGGTAAAAATATATCAATATGGACTTGTAAAAAAATATTACAAATCCAAATATCCATCGTTTGAAAAATACAAAGATTTTTTCTACTCCCTGATGCCTTCGGGCTCAAAAACAAAGGAAAACTTTAAATGTGATTCGTTAGTACGGAGATCTCTTTAGTGACGTAATTTACGTTGAATTTTTCTTCAACGATGTTTCCACGTGTCTTCCGGCCGAATGAGGCCATGTGAAAAAGTATTACGATAAGTAACTTCTTTCGGGTTGATTAATACATTCTCAGCCATAAATACGATGGCACGAGCTGGAAAACCAGGATGAAATATAATAACGAAAAAGTTTCACCGACAGAGAGAGAGAGAGAGAGAGAGAGAGAGAGAGAGAGAGAGAGAGAGAGAGAGAGAGAGAGAGGGAGAGAGAGAGTGAGAGTGAGAGAGGCAGAGAGAGGGCGGAAGAGAGCCGGCGGACAGAGAGGTAGACTCGGAGTAAAAAAGTGATGCGTATTTTGGTCACGGTGAGCGCGGATCCTATTCCCAAGGCAATCTTCGGTGGTAATAGGGAAACGTAACAGACTTACCGTTTACACATGGTGTGCCTTTCAGCTGCTCAGCGTGCGTACTTCCAGCGTAGCCTCTCTATGTGGAGACACAAACACAATACGACGCATACACACGTCCGTGCATCCGTCCCCGAATCCATCCTTCCATCCTGCGTCTGCTTTATTCCTATCCTTTCTGTACGGATATAATTGCGAAAGCAAATTCAATAAACCCTCGCCATGATTCCCCGTGAGGCTGAGTAGCCATCTTCCAGAGTACACGGCGGGGGGGTGTAAGAAAAACGTTTCGAGAAAAACACCGATCCAATTCGCCACGTAATATGGAGTCAAACACGGTCAGCCTCGGATTATACGATGTCTCGTCTTTTGCGGAAATAATGGTCAAAAAAGATGGAAAATTCGCTGCATCCTGTCTTTCGTGGAAAAATCATCCGACGCACCCAGTATTCCAAACTTCATTATGTCCTGTCCTATTCGTCAGTCGTGTGTGTCCATTAAAGATCATCCTCTTTCAAAAAGGCATTATAATTATTCTGCCCGGTATGATACATATCGGATATCATTGGTAATATATGGAGCTTTGCGGCTCCAAGACCATAATTTTTTTCTTCGCATTTCCTATTCCTGTTTACAGTTTTGCGACTCTCGAATACCGCACCAGCTCTCTATCCCTCGCGTTATTCTATAAAACTTGCCTCCCTTACAAACGTACAAAAACAACTCCCATGAAAGCCATGAAAAGTTCACGAGTTCGCAACACGATATTTTCTCCGTCGGCGAACTACGTTATATTTGCGAGCAAAGGCGCGAGTTGGAATTGGAAGAATTTTGTACGAACGCGTAGACGTGTGGAAAAAATTCGGAGCAAGGTACACGTGCATACATCTCGCTCTCGCGGAATTATTTACGTGCAAATAAAGGAGAAACGATACAAAGTTTCTCGCGATAAGCGAATAAATCCTCTTTTTGTTGTTGTTTTGTTTCTTTTTACATCAATGAGAAAAATATATGACGGCGGCGTAGACGCGTTTCTGAAAAATAATGTATACAAATTGAATTAGCTTGAAACAACGACGTGAAAGCTGACATAAGTCTGATTTTTTAAACAGATATATCATCCTTATCGAGTGCCCGGACCACCCAAAAAACCGATCAGCGATCCCCAATCACACGGATCAAGTTGTTCAACGTGAAAAATAAAAATACACTCAGACAAGTCACAACAATTCCACATGCGGAGCTTTTTTCATCACAAAACAAATCCGCTAGCGTTTTTTTTCTTCTATTTTCCCTATTCCATAAATGCTGCGGATATAGTACGAAGCCCTCTTCTCTCCGCTCTCTCCGATTCTCATTCGTAGAATGGATCGTTCGTCATCGATGCAGCGAGGCGTAGGGAAGAGCCATTGCACGTAAAACGTTATCGATTTCGCTGATCGGTCAAAGAAAGAAGTCTCATAAAATTAGTGAGCTAGAAGTTATCGTCGTCGATCCAGACGCAAGAAGACATACAGAGGAACGTCAGCTTTTCTCAAGAAAATCGTTGAAGGGAATGGAAGTGCATATATACCCAAGGGCTTCGCCAATATTAGATCCGACGAATCATAGAGGTATGAACGATAAGGAGAGATAAGTAACTAAGAGTAGAAGTAAAAAAAAAGCCGCGACGGCAATGGTAAAAACCAGGGAGAAAGACACCAAGGGGGCGAAAAAGGTTTAATATATGACGATTATTCTAGAAATCGTTTCCATTAATCCTATTATTTATATTAGAAACGTCAATATTTTTTATTTTTTAATATTGCATAGAAAAATTTAACAAGAGATATTTATCAAATTTATCATTTAAAAAAATGTATATATATATGAATGGAGAAAAAAAAGAATGATAAATTATATGAAAATATTGATCAATACAAAATGGACATTGGTGGATGGGTGGTCGGAGTTCGGCTCCGGCAGTACTTCGAGTTAAGCAGTGCTGTGCATGGCCTATGCTCGGGGCGGTGACCGCATAGCCGTGCACCAGCTGGCGCATCAACCAAGTGAGCGGAAGGCCAATACTTCTGATACCCTGGTGTAGATACTTGAGTTAAAGTCAGTGCACCGGAGAATCGGAAGAATATGGGGCCGTCTATACCGGTACGGGTTTTTCACAATTCCCCGAAACCCACGGAAAAGGCGGTTTAGTGTAGCTTTAGACTGCTGTGGACGCAACGGAACGTTGGGTTAGATTAGCGAAGCGCGCGTAGGGACTGATGGAAAAGCGTTCAATTGGGAAGGGTAATACGAAGAAAAAAAACCCACCAAGGAGTATAAGTTGAAATCCGGAAATACTACTAATTTATAAAAAGCACATTTACATTTTGATTAATTGAATATTTAACTGTAGTTGTCGTCGGATCGAAGGTAAAAGACGCCTTATTAAATAAATAAAGAAATCCAGTGAAGTGCTGTAATATTATTTCTGACAGCTATGCATCTAACATGACAATAGGTCGTAATAGAAAATCAACAAGTTTACGCAGTGATTGTGAAATATGCGTTTCTTCGCAGAGACGAAGCTTCTTGGCCCTTGTGGTCAGGAACCGGTCGTTTACCACTCGAGCGTCAGGTATAAAGGGAGGAAAGAGCGAGCTTTCTTTGCTGCGCGCACCACACAAATTTCACCAGGCTCACCCGCGCGCCCAAAGGAAACACGCAAGGGTGGCCAGAGAGTAGGATGAAGGGACGATCCGGTTGGACCTTCACGTGCTCTTTAACCGGTCATAAAACTATACCCTCTCCGTCAGAGCGGGCCAGAAAGCCCTCGTTTTCCTACCTGTGGCGAGGCGTAGCGCAACTACACGGGAATATACGCGGGATGTGGTACATAGCGGTCATAGCCAGACCGCATCTTCTCTATGTTGCCTCGGGACGGGGAGCGATTGGGATGAGGCGCTTGGTATAGAGGGAGAGAGAAAGCCGATGGGGCCGTTAATTCACCTCCGAGGCGCGAACCCATAGGGAGAGTCTTCCAAGGTCGAGCCCTTTAATCGCCACACGATCCTGACCTCCCGACCTTCGTTCTACCCCGGACGCTCAAACAGATCCGTAGGGTCAAGCCAAGCACAGCAGCAGCAGCAGCAGCATCACGGACTTTGCCCGGACATTCGAGCCCACCACCTCCGGGACTTGATCTTTTTTCCACGCTAAGCTTGTAAATTTCAGCAGCCTGGAAAATATTGCCAGGATCATGTAGTTCTGGGAGTTTTTCTTTCTCTTTCGCTCGATCGTTATCTCATCAGCTGTTGGATTTCTTTTTCCAGCATTCAAGCTTTAGATGGTTATCCGAAATGGCGACTAGCCAACGACTCATCCGAAAGTGCGCAATTTTTTAGCAATGTCCTTGTAATTTGCTCTTACCGTTGTCCTTCCTCCGAGGAGCATAAAATAAAGTAGATTTCTGTTAGCACTCGGAAGACCACTCGTGTCTAATATACAAAGTACCATTCAGCCGTACTTTATCGCAAATGATGAAGAAAAAAAAAGTTAAATACGAGCTGGAAATCGCCACGTACGGCTAGAGGATCGGCGATATCAGGTATACATAGAAATATAGATCGTTCGCTTATTCATCGTGGTCGTTATCGTTGTCTGGCTTCCAGACTCGCGGTGATGTACGACGCGCCGGTGCGACGTGCTCGCTCGGCAGCTTCTCTATTTCCAAGCAAACAGCGGTATTATTTCTCGCCCGGGCGACCCGCCGCACTCCACGTACCTACCCTCCTACGTGTATCCTTTACCACCCACCAACCTCGTTAGCTATCCGATACCGCGATGGCCACCTACCTATATGACTCGGCTCAGCTGTAATTATGACGAGTGCCCAAAGAGCCGAACGAGCTGACAGGTGGCGTGTCTTATTGCACAAGAAGCAAACCAGACGCAATATCTTGGGTTAGAGCCGTCAAACTTTGCGGTTATAAAGCTTGTACGTTCTACTCGCAATCATCGTCTTCGTCGCCGGCGTCGTCGTCGTCGCCGACGACGACGTGCCCCAATGTCGGATAGGCTCAATGGCGTCTCACGCGACTCTCCAGACACCGCGGCGCCACAGCGCTTCCGCATTGCTTCGTTTCGTCCTAGCAACTCCAACACGGGTCGATGCATCGTTCACGCTGTGTGTGCGCGCGCGCTCGTCTGTGTGTTTATGTCTCTGACACTATACACTCGCTGTACTTGAGCTATACGCACCCTTTGCCCCCGCAGCTTCGCGTGTACATCGGAAATTTGCTTCGTGTGGACGGGGAGAATGGATTTTAGGCTCATATCACATTTAACCGCATATACTGAGATTATTTTGATGAACAAAAAAAACTCTTTTCTACACCGTTTAAAGAAGCTCGTTTTTTGTGTATACTTTAAGGACTCGAGCCACTCGAGCTCTTGGAAAGAAGGCTATTCTTAAGAATGTTTTTTTCGACGAGTACAATGAAAACAGTTAAAAATTCAAGTGTACGAACAATGTGTTTTTGTTGTAATTTTTCAGCTGAAAATAGCGGCGTCAATTTCTCTGATACTTTTCAACCTAAATACAAAAACGAAAAGTATCCTAACATAATATATACACAAAACCATGGAACTGCTTACGAAAATGACAAAACACCCTTTTTGTTACATAGTGCAGCAACAAATTACACGAGTAATCAAGTTTATAAAGAAAAAAGTTAACAGTCGCAAATTTCGTACGCAGTTCTATGGAGAATCCATCTGAGAAGATACGTTCGAAATTTCCAGTAAATTCGGTGTATATGTGGCTGAGTTACGTTTCCAACCAGTTCAAAACGCATCATTTTGAGCAAAACGCGTTTAAAGTTTCAACCAACTTTTATTTGCCGTGAATCTGCGATACCAGCGCCATACGTTTCGCCTTCAAATTCGTTTCGTTTTCTTTTCCGAAAATTTGAAAACCCTCGAGTGGCTGGACCCGTTGATACACGCACCCGTGATAGGAACACCGGATAAAAAAGCCAGGTATACAGGCGAGTCGATATTTTTCCAGCGTATGGCATTATTGCGGCCCTTTCGACTCACTCGGGCACAAAAGGTAATGCAAAAATTCTATATTCCGAGCTGGAATGTCTGGCGTGTTGGGAATACAAAGCGCCAGGTATTCCGAGAGAGCGTCATAAACTGGTGGACTGCATGCATATACGATAGGTTAAAAAAAGAGGAAGAAAGGAAGGAAGGAAGCAAAGAAGAGGAAAACAAAATTGAAGCGCGAGAGATTTAGGCGTAATTCGATCGGTGGGACTCGAGACACCGAATAGGCCCTTTTGATGCGCGTTGCGGGTGGCGAAATCCTCCGGACCTATGTGCCGGTTCGTTCGCCGAGGTACGAGGGGATAGGGTCGAACCTGAAAGGGCGCGGCTCCTCGGTGTCGTCTAGGACGAGTCAAAGGACACGATAGAGAGGAAGCGAAAGAGCAACGCGAGAAAAAAGTCAGATGGGATAAAATATTCAGCAGGAACAATTTTGTTTTAGTACGCGTCGAGATGTGGGCTGGCCTCTTTCTTTCCTCTTCGATCCATCTCCTTCGAGGAGACTGTACGACTCGGCCTGCACCATCCGCCACTCTCTATATTGAACTCGCAGACGTTGCGACAAGAATCGAAGAAAAAGCGCTCCGATTCCGAGTCGAGTACCCAGAGGAAAGTGAAATAGAATGTGGAACTTGTGTGAAAAACGCAAGTCAAGGGTGAAATAAGTTTTCAATCAAATAATATCATATGTTGTGCTTTTCCTATACCAACTTGTTTTATTATTTCTTTCCGTGCGGCGGGCAGAAATGACCATCGTCATTGAAAGCATTTCTTCAAATCTCATTGAATGAAAAGTATTTTTTAATTGTGTATTGAAAGTGTATTTTTGTGTAAATACAATTGTGTACAAACAAAAATACAATTGTGTATTGAAAAATAATTTCAATTAATTAAAAGACTTGGCAATGTCTTTTTGTCGTGCAAACAAACTTGCAGATGGAAAATGTTATATTTCCGACCGCAGTTTAATTGCTGACAGTCGCGGATGCAAATTATTTACACGGTAGAAACTCTTTTTTCGACATTTTTGTTTACGTTGATGCAGAAGGATGCGTCCGTCACGTAGCCCACAAGAGGCGTAAAGTGGTCGAGTTGGGAATTCCACTCCTGGGGATTGCCATCGTTTTGTATAAACACGTATGCCTCCTCTCTCTCTCTTTCTCACACACACACACACACACCCGCGCGTGCACGCGCGCACCGCCACCAGAACTGTTGAAAAGCTTGCGGACACTCCGTTATACATCGAGAAAACTCCCGATGAAACAATAATTATTATGGACCGAATGAATCATTTTTATCCGAATCACAATTGGGAGTAAAAAAAAATGCCAACTCAGAATCTGCCCTTTTAAAAACCCCAAAGTGGCGTTTCCAATAAATATTGAGAATGATTTTTGCCGTATTATCCATACAAGATGATATGAGAAAACATCTATAAAAAATACGGTATCGTTGTCAAAAGGAGTATTGACGTACGATTCCTCAACAATGAGTGATAAGATAAGGAAGAGTGTTGCCATTTCCAAGAAATCTCGAGCGATATTAAAACCTCTTGCAACGTAGTTGGCCAATTGATAAATCCACATAACTATAATGGCAGCTCTGTCACCGGACAAACTACAATGTTGCGTTGGATGGATGCGGTGAGAAAAAATTTATCTTCTCCGATCGTGATAACTGAAAGAGTAAAAATGAAAAACGGTATATACCCAAGGAGCATCACATAAAAGTAGGCACAACTATACCGTTACCGACAAGTGTAATCAGGCCACCTTTCAGGTTGTTCGAAATCAATTAATCAATCGAATAATTATCCGATTCGCAAGAGAATGAGGGCCGAGCCAGTGACTGCGATTCTTGGCATTATTATTTTGCTGTGCCGGGCGGAAGGCCTGAAATTAGCCGAGTCATGTTTGCCGAGCAAGTGTAAGCTTCCGCAATGCAAGTGCAGCACTCTCGAGAGCGGAAGCTCAATCCCGGTGGCAAAAATTCCTCAGGTAAGAAAAGTTGAATCATTTCAAAACTAACTCGAGTATCGAATTGACTTCATTTTGATTTGTTCATGCTCTAATTCGTACGTAGATAATAATGTCTTCTTTCGACGACGGCGTCAACCCCGTCACTTACGATCTATTCTCCAAAGCGCTATTCAACCGGAAAAATCCAGACGGATGTCCAGTAGGGGTAACGCACTTTCTCGCTCACGAATACACCGATTACTCGAAAGTCCACGATCTATGGTTGAGGGGTCACGAAATCGCACTGCACTCGGTAACGTACGTACTCGAAGGAGGAATACGCAAAGATAGTTTGGCAATTTTTCAAACAATTGCTCGACTGACAATGTCCCTACAATCGCGACAGGCACAATGCTGACATTGAAAATTACTGGTCCGCGATGAATCTGTCGACCTTCAAGGCGGAATTCGGTGACATGAGAACAATGGCGAATCACTTTGCATTAATACCGGAAAAAGAAATGCAAGGAGTCAGGCTTCCTTTTCTTCAACCATCGGGAAACGTCAGTTTTCAAGGACTCGAAGAACTCGGCCTGTCGTACGACAGTTCGTTGCCAACGAGAGCGTACGTCGATCCACCCTTGTGGCCCTATACGCTGGAGTACGCGACTTCCCAAGACTGTCAAATTGAGGTGTGTCCAACGGCGAGCTTTCCAAATGTCTGGGAGGTACCGATGATCATGTGGTTCGACGAGAAAAATATCGGCTGCAGTATGGTCGACTCTTGCGTCAATATGTACGTATTTCCAAACACTCGATACTACACTTGATTCCAAACAATCGTGCTTATCAAAAGAAGAACATTCGGAAATCGAGTAGTTTCCTACTTGCACAACTCGATGCGCCTGCGACTAATAATAATCCTTTTAATCATTCAACCGGTCAAGGGCGTTTCCGGATATTTTCCATTTTTTCAAACGAATTTCTATCAGGATTATGATATGCATCGGTCGCGAGACTCGATTCGGCAAAAGAATCGTCGAATCTGCAATCGGAGCGTATCGATCGCGGCGGCTCTCGCGCTATCGGTCCGAGTATGTTTTCGGCCCAATTTCGTTAATCCGTGGACGGAGTTGGGTAAGCCGGGTGGGGGTACATAGAATGAACGGGAACGCGTTTCGCGCATGAAATATAGCGGGGGCGAGATGGGATGATTGGATGCGCGAATGCTTTTATTATATAGCAAATGGATTGATTCGCGTGAATTCATCGGGAGACTAGACATCGCCTTACCGTCCCCTATAACGGAATAAAAGATTTTTTTGTTACAAGGATTAGTCGAGCCTTTTTAAACTATCCATCTACCTCTACCAACAATTCCATTGCATTATTTTTGCCGCTTCGTTGCAGACCGAAAAATGCTGATTCGATTGCCGATTGGATCATCGAACAATTCGATCGTCATTACAATACCAACCGTGCGCCATTTCCCATCTTCATGCATGCAGCTTGGTTTCTTCGGAATCCAGAAAATTTCAAGGCCTATGTCAAGTAAGTGAGACAGATCGTGGGAGAATTTTGGGAGAATATCTACGTTGAACATTGAATGGCGACGACTTTTCTCGTTCAGATTCATCGACTATGCGCAGAGCTTGCCGGATGTTTATATCGTGACGGTCAACAAAACGATCGAATGGATAAAGAATCCGAAATCACTGGACGACAAAAAACCATTTGGTGAATGCACGCTAAACAAATCGCCGACGCCGTGTAGACCTCTCGGCTGCTCCCTCAAGATGTCCAACGGCGAAGTCAGATGGTTCACTTCGTGCAATACTGTTTGCCCCAAATCTTATCCTTGGCTCGGTAATCCCTTTGGCCAATAACTTGTCCGATAAAAACCCAATATGTCAAGCCGACAAAAATATTCGCAAAGGCAGATGCAAGCGACCACACATGTCCCCAAGAATCGCGACTTTGTTCAGTTGAAAAAAAAACCTTTTTATTCACAAAATAAATCACGTGTGGTTTTGAGACTGACGATTGCACACTTTTGTTTCTTCTTGAATAAATAAATAAAAGGTACATTTATTTTACCAGATGCTAAACCTCTGACAGCGACAACGACTCTGCTTTAGGCAACAAATTCAATAACTAAAAGCCCATACTTGTTCGTTTGAGCCATTTATTTTCAGACGAAGCAGCAAACACGATAAAATTCTTTCCTCATTTTTCTAATCCCATTTCTTTAAGGATCTCCGTGAGAAGTTTGATGACATTCCGTCGGAGTACGAGGGACTCTGTTCCTCGCCGTACGTGACTAATAACGCTAAGACTGCAGCACGAGATTTAAAACTAGACTGTGTGGGTGTGTGTGTGTGTGCATAAAACACTTCATGGGCGAGCGATTTCGAGACGCTTATGCTTGTACTGCTTCTTCCTTACGGTATGCGCCACTGTCCGCTAAGATTGAGCCCTTCTGCGCCATCCATACATATATATATATGAGCAGTAGAAGCATCGGATACGCTAACGGCACGTCTCGGAATTGCTCGTCCACGAGGCATTAAGGTTACACCTTGCTGAGACTGCTCGTACGTTCCAACCCGACTGGCCATTTTCTCAGGCGTATTTTCGTCCTCTCCGCCTCGCGCTTCTCTCGGGGTACACATATCCTCCAGGTCGTAAAGTCCGAACCCAATTTCTGCCAAATGCCATTAGCGGGCTCCATGAAACATTAAACAACTGGGAAAATGTAACCGAAATCTCATTGAACGACCGTCACGAAGAGTACGATCGTTGTCGTTTCGTGCGAGTGCCAATCGCAATTAGGATATTAATAATGGTCCAGACCATCCACTACGCCTGTGTGTATAATCGTTCCCCTAGGCTCGTCTTTACGACTACTTGAATTATTTCCGAGTTTTCTACCACCCATCTAACCACCTTACTCGTCACCCTGCCGCGGGCTAATTAATGGAGCACAGCTTTACCGGATATTGCGGAGAATTCGAGCCTCCTTTTTTTTCTCCCTCTCAGTCACGTTGATGCTCCCTTCTCTTAACCTTGTTTATCTCTTTACCGCGTCCGGTTTCACCCTGTCCTTTGCGCATTTAGGTTGGATCATATTCGAGTATGTAATTCGACCAAAGAGGTACCCCTGTGACGCCATTTGCCCTCACAAACTGGCACGTATATCGAAATATATAATGAAAAGACTCCACACTGCTTGAAGCATGGATTTCAATCTTATATAAACGCATTTGCAAGAGTTTTGGTGTTAATAATAACGGACCAACTTAACGGTGCTATTCGGTTTGGAAAAAATAAATAGAGTTCTCCCGTTTTTGCAACTTCCGTTTGACATTTTCTACTACTTGTCCGGGTCGGCATCCTTCGGGCAGACGAATATGACCGAAGTGTGCGCGACGTTCTCTCTGTACGTACACGAATTTATCGATTTCGTCGACGCAAAACCTAATGGCCAATGATCGGTAGATTTTCACGCAGCCCTTATTAATTTTCCGTCTAATTTAGTATTTACGTATATTAAACATTTATTTACTGCAAACAAGTGTTTATTCATTCTTTACCCACTAATTTTAGAGTGACTTTAGTTCTAAAAAATTTAAATGGTCTATTTGCCATTTTTCGAGTGTAATGGAGCATACAAGGTGACTACACTGTGAATGTTTTATTTTACTACGAAAACGACAATTCAACCTGTATAAAATAATATAATGGACATTTTCAATTTGATTATTTTAGCATTATTTTAATGAAATGAATAAATTGTCATTCATCTATATCGAAAGACAACCAATTGTTAAACAAATTTGTTATATTGAGTTGTGTGCGAGGATCTGCTCTATCGGGGACTTTCCAAAGCGAGTCAGCGAGACGGCATAGTTGCACTCTAGTTTGAGCCGTCTTAGCGAACTTATGGTATTCGAGTTTAACTAGATTTAAGTTAAACTCGAATAGATTTTGCCTCGAACTAGAACTGCGTGTTTCCTACCCTCGTACGAAAAAAAGACGATGTTGCCAATGTTCCTGCAGCTACGTTTCTGCCTCCCAATGGGAGGAAAAAAAACGGAGTGTATTTCCAAGATACTCTATTTCACGAATATCAACAAATTCAACATTGTCCAAGTGTCGGAAAGAGAGTCCCAAAAGATCTTTGCAATGCCTCTTTTCTATCGTCAGACGAAACGCGGAGATGCAAAGTGTTGAGCCGCTCTCGAGCTCAGCCTCTGATTTCTTATTATCCCGTCACGTTCCACTCGTGTGTCCGGTAAATATCGCAAGATGCATCAGGATTTTTCCGTCCGAGCTCACGCGGAGAGAGAGGGAGAGAGAGAGAGACAGAGCAAGGCAGAAAGAACCAAGAGAGAGGAAGTAACGTTTTCCGAGAGTCACGGTTTTTCCATCTCTCGAAAGAGCTGAGACAGCGGAGAACAGACGGACGAAGAGAAGGAGCGGGCGTTGTGAAAGTTCAAGAAGAAAGACGAAAGGAATCGTTAGAGGAGCGAGACGAATAGATGCTCCAGGCGGAATGGCTTGATAAAATATTCTTCCTGCGTGAAAAGCATTAAGTCTGGCTCACGGAAATCTCGTCCGGCACATCGTCAACGCGATCATTCGTCATTCTGCGAAAGTTTGCTTACCCACGTTTTCCTACTTTTCGCTTTCTCATTCCCCCCCCCCCCCTCTCTGTATTCCTCTTTTTATGAAAAATCCCGGTTGCAAGAAACAAGTAGGAAGAATTATCCAATGTCAGGATCATCCCTCAATTTTACTCAAGAATATCCGAATATTCGGTTTCCTTCGCTATCGAAAGAAATAGAAAAAAATCGAAATCTCTTGACCCCAAAGCCCTGCAGGAGAGGGGGTTGAATTTGCTCGAGGTTTCATTCCTCTGATGTAGAAGGATGTCCGGAGCGCCCGATCAATCTGCTTTCGTATTTTCTTCCCAGAGCACGCAATTTTTTCCTTACCGCTATATCATATCTCTATAGGTAAACGGTTAATATCTTTGGATATGTAATACGAGTGGGCTTTGAGGAGGCTGAGCTGTGCCGCGTGATATACATTACTTACTGTTTGGCTCGATGGAAGCCTCCTTTTCTCTCTCTTTCTCTCCCTCCCACTCCTATTTTCTACCTCTCCCGTCTGGCCATCGAAGGCTGCTTTCCCTTCCGGATAGTAGGAAAACCATCAAAGTATATCGAAAGAAAGGGACTCGCGGGAGAAAAGAGCGATCCTGCAATTTCCCGGTTTGAATAAGTTTTCGATTCTCCCTTTGACGTCGGATATTCGTCTTCTGTCCTAGAAAAAGAAGAGACGGGCTCCCGTCGACATCCCAGTCACGGCGTCCCCTCGTTTGTCTGGATGAACGTAATGACGGTATTCCCCGGCTTTTTATTACTTCTCAAACACCCGGCGCGTGGAATATTTTAAACCTATATGCGCCATCAGGACCCAGTGCATACGTGCGTTCTTGAAACAAGAGGGTCCACGGAACCGCTCGAAAAAACAACCTATACGAGAGAAAAAACGTATCGGAATTTTCAGATCCCCAGCTGTCACGTACTCTCTACCGACTCCATTAATAGTCGGAGAGTAATTTGTTTCGTGTCGACAATTCGCGAGTGGGGAATGTGAACCGTGAAATAGAAAGCTTGCCCACGCTCGGCAATTCGTCCGTTATTTTTGTTAACTTCATAAATTCGATGAGAGCGAGTTATTTTGAATTTGAAACAAGTAGCGAAAACAGTCACGCGAAAAAAGACGTAAGATTTGCAGGTTCACGGCGGGGGGGGGGGGGATATTCATATTTGCCGTTTTGAATTTTTTCAAAAAAAAAAAAAACTCATCTGCGTCAATGTATTTTTACCCCTCGATCCGAATTCACCATTTATTTTCCCCAAAAACTCTCAATATCTATGACATGACGTCGAATGTATATGGAAATACTTTTTTCCCATGCAGCCGACACAATCTTAGGTTTCGGTAAAACTAGGTGACATTCGTCAACAGCGGAAAATTTCGCATCGAAGAGCCTCTCAAAAGGTAGGACATTAAAAAAAAAATACATTTTTCGACTCTTCTGGGCACTTTTCCAGAATCGGCAAAACTTCAAAATTTCAAATAGCTGCAACAACACCGTTCCTATTTGACTGCTATAGCCTGGGGTGGGGGGTTGGAAAATAATATTGGTAGACTTAGGGAGTGCCGATAAACAGGCCAACGGGTACCCAAGTAGAAATTTCCCTACGGGGTAGACTGAGACCGGATTTGGCATGTCGTATCCCGTACTGCGGCACTTCGCCGGCTCTCGGATCACACTCAGAAAAAAGATTTATTATGTTCTAATAAATTGGCACATTAGAACATAATTTATTGGAAATTAATAAATGTTCACTCGTATGGAGACAGTTTTTATGTGATTGTAACTACAGCATTTATTCGGCGTCACTAAATATGTTTTTTTACGTGCCGATTTTTATCATCAATTAAAAGCCATATTAAAAATAGAACATTTGAATAAATATTTCCTCAAATCAGATAAATACTACTTTCCAATCACGAAGACCTCTTATTTCACGACTATGATACTAATGCGCGCATGCGCACTTTGCCCTTCAACGCGACGGGCCCGGCAGCAGGCCGCTCGTCAGATGCAGCTCACGCATACGCTTACCATGTAGCTTCTTCCTATGCCCCTGCTTTTAACACAAGTGTCAGTGTGGCGTTTCGGAAGTGAGAAACTCGAAAGTGAGGAATGATTTAAGTGTAAGTAAGAATATAAAGTGAGAAAAAAACGTTCGAGTGAGAAAATAATGATGGATGAAATGACACAATTCCTCGAAAAAAAACCAGTTGGGGTATTATGAAGAATCCTATTAGATGTTAAGAAAAGCTCTATTTGTCCGATATAAAACACCTATTTCTTCTAAATTATCTATCCTATTAGATGTTGAGAAAAATTCTTAGTAAATCTTAAACATAAACTTAAATGAAAAAAATTCTTAGCTGTTAATACAATCGTAATAGGCCGACATACGAATAAGAAAACTTATTCGCCGGGAGACAAACTTTTTCGTCCTTAATAAATCTTTTTTCTGAGTGCAGGGCTTTATCTACTATGCACAAAACACTTTTTGGCGACCGGCCTTAAAGCGGGTGCCGGTTACGGACCTGATCAGCATGCTCTTTCAGGCCCTGATCCGACCGCCGTATCTGTGTCCGAAATAAAAAAAAAATCGCGAATTATAAATGAAAAAAGAATCGTCGTATTTTTTGTTGCCATATGCTTCATTTATGTACCTGCACATATAATAATTGCATTAAATAGTGTCTTGCCTCGTTAAGTTCTTGTCTAACGGCGGGATTTGAACCTACGCCCTGTAATTCGAAAGCTGAGCGCACTACCTATTCAGCCATCCTAACACTTGTGTAAACCTGCCGCTAGAATTTAACCTGATTGTTCAATATCTTCCTAAGATATCGATTTATCGTCCGCTTCGCATTTTTTAATAAGGATCGCTAAATGAAAAAAAAATAGAATGATAATTATGTGGCTAATGACGCAGGCATCTTAGGCGTAGCCACGCTGGGCAGGGTGGGACAGGCACTCCTCTCGCCCCTGGCTCATGTGGTCAAGCGAAAAATATATGAAAAAAAATTACTCGATTTCAATACTGACATTTCAAAATTAGTACAAAATAAATACAGAATAATATTGAAACTACGGGAAACACTGAGAGAAAAGCCCATGGTATTTACAACAAACGCCATGGTAAAAGAGGGGATAGTAAAATTCATTATGGCTTATTGACATCGCAATCGTCCTATGGTTAACACGAGTATAAGCTAAAAGTATACCTAAACATGCGATTTGGGTGGCGTGTTTGACTATCTATTATTCCCGAAACGATTATTCACTATTGTCAAAAATTTGACAATATAGGTATGGTTAATTCAGTGATATAACAAAATCGGCGTACAGGTACTAATGTTGTATACTGTACGTTAGGTTGTGTTCAGCCAAACTTCTACTATTCTTTTCAAGTTCGTACAATTCAAATGGCTAACAATAACGTTTTTCAAGTATAATTTGGTAGAAGACCTTATAAAGAGTGACTATTCGAAAAAAATTATAGTAAACTTTATTTATAGTGAAGACGTGAATCTTTTGCATTTCGAGAAACCGCAGCTTAATAGTTTTAAGAACTACGCATGTCTCACAAACTGTCACATAATATGTTTGTTGCATTGCAAAAATGGGACATCAGTTCAACACTTCTTCTTGAAGTTCACCCTCTTTTCTTGTCGAACAATATTTTTTTTTCGGGTCGTCCAGATCCTTTTGAAACATTGTATAAAACAATTGAAAACAATCTGAAAAAATGTTAACGTACTCAAAACGAAACACTGCAACATTTTTGCCTCTTGATATTGTGTCTCTAATTCAATAGTTTTCGAGATACGCCAATTAATCTTTCGGATGATCCTCCGAGGTTCGGACAAAAAAATTTCAGAAAAAAATTATAAAAAAATTTAAGCGAATTTAAAATCGAAAATTAGAAAAGTATCCCCTCCTGATATTTCGTTGTAAACGCCATACTTTTCGAGTTAAGCTATCCTACTCATCAGAGTTGCGAGCGAAAATAGTTTTTAAAAAATGTCGGAAGAAAATTTTGAAAAAAATTCCAGCCGATCCAGTATAAAGTTACGCAACTTTTTACATCTTTGAAATTTCCTCTTAAACCCTAGAGTTTTTAAGTTACGTTGCATTTTCCAAAACTTGTTTTTATTTTAGCCAAAAATGAAATAACTTTGCGAAAAAGAATTGTACGAACTTAAAAAAAAAACGAAAATTGCGGTCCCGTTCTGCTACCCCGTTCAAGTTTATCATAGATAAACACGACGAAAAAAAATTCCACAATTCATAAGTCCCAAATCTCGATGGTAGAAAAAAAACAGTCACGTACAAAAGTGCGTACTGGGTCGAAAAAAAATCATAACAATTATGTTAAAAAAGCAAAACAGAGCTGAATTTGTTCCCTTTAAAACGTCTTTCGGTATATTTGGTTACTATTTTTTACGATACTATGTAACTTTTAGTGCGGCAAGATATATCGACTAGTGTATTCAAACTTCTCAGCGGCAGTGTACCTTGCTATGCATGATGTACTCGGTAGATACCAGAAGTACTCGGTAGCGTAGTGGCAGTGTGCGTAGGATAGGCAGAAGGTAGCAGTTAGGTTCTCCGTTCGATTTCGATTAGGCGAAATATTTTCTCCGAAATAAATCAATAGAAGAAGTCAGGGAATGGCGAATTGTAATTAAAAAAATCATCGAGGTAGAATTATTAATTGCGTATTTTATTTTATTTGGAATTTATGAAATATTCTATGCATTTAGTAGACGGGCTTTGATGCCTTGTACCAACACTTGAAGAACACGCCAAATACCCATATAGCAGGTCGTATCTTATAATGTGGTACAAATCACTATAAGTATCGTCGGAAATTACAGGCAACATTTTTAATCAACCTATATATATTTCATTTTACTATTAGAATCTTGGGGAAGTCAATTTTTTATAGTATCAGGAAATATCCATTTTATTGAAACGTACTACACTACTCAAAAAAATTAAAGCAACTGAAAATGTCTTCTATTTTTTTGATTGCTTTTTGAAGAGCTGTACCGATGTGAAAAACGGTCGTATCGAGATGAAAAAAAAAGCATTTTGAAGCTTCGAGTCTCTAGTTTCGAGGTCTTGCGGCAAAAAAAATTGTGAGCTACGGTTATCGCGCAATCATAAGAAATGACGGGAGAATTTTTTCAGTTTTTTCTAAAGGCCCACGGGCTCGAGAATTTTTTTCAGTAAATCCATGTATAGGTCAGTTAGCTTGTTTATTCAGCTTTAATTTGGTTTTTTTGTCTCTCTACGTCGATTTTTTGCTGATATATCCAACTTTGAATGAAAAAAGATGCTTTTGTCTTTGATCATCGGTATCTCAGCAACCAATGATCGCACAAGGAATTAAAGGGCACCCTTGAAAACTTGAATAAATTTCTCACAAGAACCTTTCATTTATTTTTCAGCATTTTTTTGTCCACTCTTCACATTCATCTGAAAAAAAGTACAAAAAAATAACGTTTCATGGTTTTTCAGTAAATCTACCACTACTTTACAAATATCGATGGAAAGACTAATATTGAAAGATTTTTTTCAGCTTAATGTACCCCCAATAGCCCTGTAAGCTTTCAAATTGCCACTACTTTACAAATGTTTCCCCCGAAACCTTCAAATCTACCACTACTTCACAAATATTGACGGAAAGACTAATATTGCCAGATTTTTGCCGCTTAATGTACCCCCAATAGCCCTGTAAACTTTCAAATTGATCCATGGAACGGTTTTTCTGGACCGATTGATGAAAGTTTTACAAAGCAATTAAAGGAACAAGTGTATTGTTCGTAAACAGCGTGTAATCATCATCAAAATTAAAAGACCGATTGCCTTCGACTTTTTTTCACAACTTTGCACTAGTTTGTGGTTAAACTTAAGAAGAAAAAAAAATCGAAAATTTTTAATTTTTTTAAATTTGTAAAAGACTTCAGGATACAATACTGACTCATTTTTTATACAACTCGGCCTTTACGCTCTATAATTACACTCATGTTTAATTGCATTAATTAAAAGTTGATACCCCTCGCTGTATTCACTAGTCGATCTGAGAACATTTATGCGATGTATTCTCGATATTTTCTGTGATGGTTACGAAAAAAAACCGTTTTTTTTTCACAACTAGGCATGATCAAAAAATGAAAAAAAGTTAAACTTTACAAAGTTATGGCACGGCTATAAACTTCTGATTAATTTCTTTTTTACAAAAGTATAGCACGGCCACAAAACATCTGATAAATTTTTTTACCAGAATTTAGAAAACATTTACCAAAAAACGATTAGTTTTGAGAAAAACTGTTGATTGGTTTTTTTTTAAGAAAAGTTCAGTTAAAAAAAAATACTGTTTTCTGTAACCCTAATAAGCTTCGCAGAAAATATGGAGAATTAATCGCATACAAGTTCTCAGATCGACTAGTGAATACGACTTGGAGATATGAACTTTTGATTAATGCAATTAAAGATGAGTGAAATTATGGTGCGCAAAGGCCGAATTTGGTAAAAAAATGAACCAGTATTGTTTCCTGAAATGTTTCACAAATAGAAAAATTAATAATTTTTCTTTTAATTTTTTCGAATTTTTTTTCCCCAAATTTAACAAGCAACCAGTGCAAAGTTGTAAAATAAAGTCGAAAAAAAAATTCTTTTCATTTTAACGATGATTACACGATGTTTCGAAACTGAATACACTTGTTCCTTTAATTTTTTTGTAAAACTTTGATAGATTGATCCGGAAAAACGGTTCGATGGATCAATTAAAAAATATACGGGGCTATTGGCGGTACATTAAGCTGGAAAAAACTTGGCATCATTCGTCTTTCCATCAATATTTGTAAAGTAGTGGTAGATTTACTAAAAACAACAATAAAGCGTCATTTTTTGTACTTTTTTCAAATAAATGTTAAGGGTGAAAAAAAACTTTTCAAAAATCAACGAGAGTGCCGTGTAGGAAATTCATTAATGTTTTCAGAACTGCCCTCCAATTCCCTGTGCGATCATTGGTTGCTGAAATATCAATGATCAAAGATAAAAGGATCTTTTTTTATTCCAAGTCGGATATCACAGGAAAAAATTGACGTAGAGAGACCAAAGAAACCAAATTGCATGTGAATAAACAACCTATCTGACCTATACTTTGATTTAACTGATAAAAAATTGCCCGCGCCTGTGGACCCTTAAAAAAAGTTTGGAATTTTTTTTCTCTCCTTATTTCTTATGATTGCGCGATAACCGTAGCTCACCAATTTTTTTTGCCAAAAGATGTCGAAACTAGAGACTTGAAGCTTCAAAATGCTTTTTTTAAAATCTCGATACAACCATTTTTCACATAGATACAGCGCTTCAAAAAACACTTTAAAAAATTGAAGAAATTTTCAGTTTCTTTAATTTTTTGAAGTACCGTATATTATATATACCCTTGAAGAATAAACGTATGTTTGCAAGATTGGTGGTTGAGGTTAACATATGTGCATAATTCATGCAACTGCTAAAATATCAATAAGCCATGCTATACTTTTGTCAGTAACTATGGCTGTAAAATATTATTGTTCCGCTAAGGGAGAAATAAACTATAATTACAATATGGTTGAGAACACCATACTTATACCATTTCTCTCAGTATAAGTTATTTTACTTTCGAGCATTTCAAATAAAACCATTTTAAACCGGCTCCAACGTGTTCGTCGGCTATGTATTTTCATTTCTTTTTTTTATATGTATGTACACCAATTTCGTCGTGTTGGCTGGTCCGATTTGTATGGTAGTTTCTTTGCTGTGTAGGGGAACACACAGCGGTGTGGGGCCATGAAAATGTTATCTGCCAAGTACGTTTTTGAAAAATCCGAAAAAAAACTCCTATACCTAGCATATTTCTCAACATTTGGGCCCTAATTCACAATGACAACTGAGCGAATTCTTACTTTGAAATCGCGCCGATTTGTACGTAGCTGACACCGATGAACGTGATAAGCGCGTGACAAAAACTTTTACCAGTTTTTATTTGCATTCTTGGAATGGAGAAGCCTTTTTCTGCAATTTCATTAGTTCAGCGCGGTTCCTTGTTTTCGAAAATTCCGAAAAGTAGTGAGCTTTCATACGAAAAACGGGTAAAAATTCAACTTTTACACAAACAGGGGAAGTCCCAAGTCGAAATATCGAAATTGAATTTTTCGAATTGGCAAATATATGATACAATTCGCGAAAATCAATGGCCCGACTTTGAAATTCTACCGAAAATTGAAAAATAATCGGAGCTTGATGAGCGAAATGGTATTTTTTGGAGCAAATGAAAGCGTATAGGATAAGCACAGACTGGAGTTTTAAATTGAAACGGCATAAAAATGACCACCGATTCAGGGAAGAAACTTTTTTGTTAAGGCAAAGTGCGACACAATTTGGCATTTTTTTTTTTTACTTCCAGTCTATTTCGATGTACTTTTACCTCCTGAATGCAAACGCCCTCTTAATTTTCTCCAAAACTCTTATTTTTTTTACTAAGCTCGTCAAAAGTGCAGGAACAGGCGTTCTTCGCGTTTCGTCGGCGTAATTTTATACTCGATAAAAATGTTTAAATGTCTATTATCAAAGGTAGAAAAAGAAACATTTTTCGACCCTTTCGGCCACTTTTCCAGAAACGCCGAAATTGCTGAATTTCAAACGGCTATAACGCCGAGCCTATAGGTACCTAATATAGATAGGATTAGGGGGTGGAGCATTGAAAAGGATTTCAGTAGACTCAAAGAGCACCGTTGGATTTACCCCGATATCTTAATTATGGTTCAACCCGGAAATGACACTGGAATTATGACCGATCCAGAGGCAAATGAGGGGTGTATCTATGACAAAAATCGGGGAAAATCGATGATCCGACTTTGAAATTCTGCCAAAAATCGAAAGATTCAAGCGCGGAAGGACAGAGGAGTAATAAATTCGCAGCGGTTTGTTACACGGTTAATGTCAGCGTTCAATGATATGCCACTTCATTTAGCTGCCGTTGATATTATTTTTTAAATCAGATTTGCCGTCAGTTAGGCTTGAAGGTGTGCACGGTGCGTATACACGTATATAAATACATGAGAATCTCGAGAATAAGAAAAAGTGCGTAACGAGATAATAAAGGAGAAATCTCATTCGTAACTTTCGTTTTTCATGCATACCAAATTATCTTGCCTTATACATCGTTCGCCGCCGCTTTCTCGCTCTCAAACATACGCGGCCAAACCACGAGCCCTTTCTAGTCCTCATCCGCACCCCCGCGCTGCTGCGCCGTTTTCTTTTATATAATTACCGAGTGCGGGGGGAGAAAAAGGGAGAGAGAGAGAGAGAGATAGATGGAAGGGTGGGGCACAGCGAAGGAAAAGCCAGAGTAAGAGGGTAAACGTGACCGCTGGAAAGTCGACATTGACGTAAAGGTCGTGCTTCGGGATGCCGCGGTGCTCGCGCTGCAAGGACTTGACGCGCACAGTTTGCGAGGGAGACGGAGAAAGTACGAGGGAAAATTGGACGGCGAGAGAACGCGAGATGGAGAAAGGGATATGGAGAGTTGTCTTATTATGCTATAGCGAACACACCCTCCCCCCCGGTTTAGCGCGAAAGGCTGCGCGCATCCTCGTCGCGGCGTCTATTCCCCGCTTCTTATATTAGCATCCGGTAATTGGCCTGTCACTGTTTACCGGCTGTTGGCAATCAAAGCTGCCTCTGCTCTATCTCTATATTTTCTTTCACTCTTGCTTCTTCGGCTCTCAGGAGGCATTTTCCTCTCTTTCTCACAATGAAAAATCCTAAAAAAGAGCATTGCGATTTAATCGAACCGAGTTGGAAAGTACAGCTCGGAGCGGAGGGCTGCTGGAATGTCCTCGAACTATCAGCTAGCAGCCCGAGACTGGAGGAACGGAAAATAAGATGAATGCGAACGAGTGGAATTTCCGGCCTAAGAAAATAAAGCGACCGTCCGTCTGTGCGTGCAAGTGCCATCGGTAATTGTACGTCCATTTCGATTCCTAATCATACCTTTTATCGCTTATAAAAGTTTACTCCGCGACAGGAGGAGAAAAAAATGATGTTAGGCAGCGCTTTTATTGGCGCATAAAAAAAAGAAGGTGCTTCGGGGACGCGAATTCTTGAGATCTTTATGTACTGCGCACGTATGCTCGCTACGTCCGTACCTATATGGCCTTTGGTAAACCAACGGACTCGAGCCATTTCGGACGGGCGCATTATACGAGCTGCAAAACGAGAGGTCAGCAACGCGCACACGCCCAAATTCACACGGATGAAAGCCATTTCGGTCGCGATAGCTCGGTGACAGCGCGCGCGCGCCTATATAATATATGTTTTGGGTAAAGAGAAAAGAGAAAATGACCACTAGTGGGGGTGATCTGGCTCGTTAAAGTCCCGAGGAGGTCACGACGAGACGAGAGACCAAATCGGCCAAGCATCGGACTCGTGTCTCTTTACGCCCGACAATATATGTACGTATAATGGACTCGGATAGTGCAAGGGAGCGGCCCCCCGAATGCGCTCCTTCGTTTATCGCGATATAGTAGCGGCGAGACGTTAAAGTTAAGAGAGACCTGGACGACGCGGTGTTACAGTTCGCGAGAGATGCTTCGTTTCGTCTCTTTTCCAATTTCGTCTCTCTATCTCTCTCTCTCTCTCGTATTTCCCATGACTGGGCGATTTTTTCCATTTTCTCTGGACATTTCTTAGCTTCTCTTTGAAATAAAAGCACGGCAAATTATTGTATTCCCGACCTCGAAACTCGATAACATTACAGTGTTGCTTTGAAGAAAAAACAAACAAACAAAAAGCACACATTCCGGGGTTTTAAAAATCCTACGGGTCGAAATAACGAACGCGAAGCGCGCGTGTCACCGTGCGGATGGTCCGCGAGTGCCACATGCTGCGATCCGATAAATTGAAAACAAGACACGAGTGAGAGAGGCTTATAGGCCGAGTTACGTACTTGGTCGGTTGCTCGGCGAAAGCCCGCGATCGGAAGCGTCTGGTTCTGTGCGTGAGGGAGAGAGAGGAGAGGGAGAGGTCCCCGCCACGTGCTCATCCACCCTCGAGTCCGTGTGTTCCAATTGCAAGGATCTTCGCGCCGGAAAAGAAAGGTCTGTATCGAAATATGTCGGAAGTGGTATTAGGCTTGATTCGGGCAAGGATCAGTGGGGAAATATAACGAGCGGGCCAATTGAGACTAACGAGAGGAAACGCGTGCAAACAGAGAGGCGTAAAGTCGCGATTAATGGCGAACGAGGAAGATGTTGAGGAGTTTGCGTCGAATTGAACGTACCGGTGGTAGAGGCACGTAGAGATCGAGGTTCGGAGAGGTCCGCCATTACCGGAAGTCGTGTACCGGTGTCTCCCGGGAGCTGTGAGGAACACCGCGAAGGAAGCGCGGTGTCCAGTGCGCGAGGAACGAAACAGAGAGCTCCGCGATCTACCCGCTCGGTACCGGCGAATCATTCGTCGGTAAACGAGGGACCTACCTATCCTGCGTTGGTAACTGAGATTCGCGGTCTCTTATCAAACGAGGGTCGAGATCAAGCCTCGGATAAATTGCTTGTCGAGAAAGGCCATTCGACTGCTTTACGAATTTGGAAAATCATTTTTTAACGGGCCACATCTATACCTAGGTGGGTGAAAAAATGGCATTTTCCGAAACTATTTTTAATCGACAGTATTACCTTTTAGCTATTATCCGTGAAAATTCCATTATAATATTCCGAAAATTGAACGGGGCGAGCGGTAGCACCACCATACTTGAAACTTTAAATGTGTTTTTCTTCAAACACTGTCTTCGAAGTCGGTGGACATGATATCTCGAGAATTATTTGACGGATTGTTTCCAAATTTCCACGAGATACGATGAAAAACACTTGAAGGTCGATGGTAATCTCACTTTTTCAAAATCGATTTTCATTTTTTAATAGTTGAGTTAAAATGATGACTTTTTCATGGATTTTGTGTGCTCGAATTTCAATTCGTCGCCAGTTTGTTAAAAAAAATTATTTTAAAAATCGCCACGATCGTCAATGACTCGTATTCATTGTCAAACGCGAATAACCCATTTGGTCTTTATATTTTGGATGGACCGTTTAAGCCGAAGAGAATCCACCGGTAAACATCGCGAAAAAAATTTCGTCATCTACCGGTGGCCACGTTTTTATTGTTTTTCTGTATGTTTTGGTGATTTTTTTTTACGACTCAATATATGTATCTTTGTGTTAACACAAACGCGTTTCTTTTCGTCGAACCGTAATTGACCTTAGACACGTTACAGACGTCTCTAACTCTCGCTCAATTGTCTCCCAAGTCTCTGCATACTGTGTTTTTTCTTCCATCCTTACGCACTCGTGATTGAGAGTCCATAACATCGACGGTGGGTACCTACCGATCGAGGCGGTGGCTGCTGCCGTCCCCGGAGAGGATGATAAGTGCGCATTATGAGAATGGAGACCCGATCCAATTGTTGAAGACCAGCAACGAGACGACGCACCGCGTATCAACATAATTAACGTTTTTATTTTACTTCCGATACACCTCAACACAGCATTTACAATATATACAATTTCTCTCTCTCTCTCTCTCTCAACTATTGTATCAAGGTAACTGCAAAGTCATGTACAGAAACGTCTTCGATTCGGCTTTGCTTTCAGATTTGCCAGTCGATATCCTGACAGATTCGATATATCGTCGGGAAACGCTAATCACCTAACAAGTAAATAACAAAAAAGTTTGACGCTTCGTATGTGATGTGCGTGCGTAGTTGAGGCACACGCACGTGCGTGTATGTTGTGTGTAGCGCGGCGATGCTCGCGGGCGCGCGCATCGGACGCTACGAGGTCGCCAGTCGTGCGATCCGTTTCCGTTTCGCGGTCAACCTCGCGCATTCCTTCGCTAATACATTTAGCATCATACTACATTCTCCACTGTGTCTACTCTACAGTGTAAATACTATATCACAGATATTTTCTTCGAGCGAGAGACGAACGCACAGATTTCCCCGTCTCGCCTTGACCGAGTTAGGCCGTACCGGAAATTTATCTCGGGATCTCTATACGAGAGGCATAGAAACTACCGATTACTTTGGTATTCGCGCGAAAACGACAAGCCCGTTTTTACTTCGGCCGAATACGTTTTTCCGATTCGAACTTCCAAGTTGGTTATTCTCTGCTCCGAAGAGTATCCCATTTTAACAAAAGGCAATCTACGGTAAGTCGATGCACCACGAGGGGGAGGGGGAGGAGATTCCGGTACGAGTCTGCTCGCGCTCGCGCAAATACTCGGATATTCGATATGTGCTGCAAAGAAAATGTAACTCTTGGACAAAATTCAACGTGACTTGTTGGAAAAAAGCGAAACGTTGAGCGGCCCGGATATCCGTATCGTTCGACTCGATCGTATTGTCGCGTGAATGAAAAAAAAAACAATAAAAAAAACTTGGCGATAACGGAGAGTCAGCGATTAACTCAAAAGTGAGTCCGAGAAAGGCACCATCGAAAAATGAAAGGAAAAAAGGCGATTCACGCTTGGGAGGGCGAAGGAGCCAGCGGCGGCGGCGGCGGGTTCAACATTTGTTGAATCTCTTCCAGGCTCTTCCCCTTGGTCTCCGGTGTGACGAAGTAGACGAAGAGCGTACCGATAGCGCAGGAGAGAGCAAATATCCAAAAGGTCCATTCCATGCCAACGAGGGAATTGAGTCCCTCGAAGCCTAGGCCAACGATAAAGGCGAACAGAGAGCCAACGATCATACTGCTCGCTACGGCCGGCGCTTTGACGTTCGTTGGGAACAATTCTCCCAGCAATACGTAGGGTAAGGTGCCGATTCCGAGGGCAGTGGCAACTTCGTAAATGATTATCGCGGCGACCGGTAGCCACGCTATGGCGGATACGTCCGCTTCGAGGGCGTATTTGAGATAAAAGAACAAGCCAACCGCAACGAGGGCCAGAGTCGCGGAGAGACCGGAAACGAGCATGAGAATCCGTCGGCCAACGCGATCGACGAGGCCTGCGGCAACGACACCAGCGATCAATTGTGCAACACCGAGAACAACGACAGCCTCGGCTGGGCTCATCGCCGTTCCTCCGTGACTGAATATCTCCTGGGTGTAAGCGACTATCGCCATGTGTCCCGAAAACTGTTGCGTAGCTTTCAAGCCCAAAAGTATGAGCAAACTGCGACGATTGCCCCGCGTTCGAAAGAGCTCGAAGAGGGCGTTCTCGTTGCTCCGCTGGCCCTGCACAACCGCCTCCTTCATCGTTCCCATGTCGTCCTTGACCGTTTCCGTTTTTCGGACTCTTCGCAGCTTCATCAGGCATCTCTCGGCCTTGGCGTCGTTACCCCGAATCAGATGGAAATACGGTGTGTCGGGCATGAAGGGAAAGGTCGCGACGAAAATCAGCGGCACCGACATCGCCACCAAGTTGAGCTCCCGGTAAGGCAAGTACGCTCCTACCGACGTTATGAACAGACTTCCGAGATTCGTTGACAATTTCAAAAACGTCCCGAGAGCACCTCGGATATTCTTGTCCGCTATCTCGCCGAGATAAATAACCGCCGCGTTGTATGTGCCGCCGTGGCCTATCCCGGCTACGAATCTCGCCACGTAGAGAACGATTACGCTCCGAGCTCCTATTATGAGACCCCAGCCTGCCAATTGGGGCAGTGCGAACGCCAGTAGCGCTACCTTGCGACCCAATCGGTCCACGCAAACCGGACTCATGATGGAACCGCACAGACTGCCCAGTGTATACAACGAGACGATCCATGAGCCTTGACCCGCCGTTACCGGGAAACTCGAGTCCGGTCCCTTCAGGTATGGCAGAGCCGGCGACGTCCAGCTCAGATGACCACCGCACGCCATCACCGCCAGACAGGCTGCCAAACAAATAAGAATCAGTGACAAAATCAAACGTGCACGCGACACCTGCTTCGCTCTAAACGATAACAACTGAGACACGACGGATATTTGCGCGAAGCCGTGTCAAATGTAGATACAGCCAATCGAGTCCAGCGAGACAATTCTCTTGTGCCGAGAGCATTCGTCAATAATAACACATGTGTCATTCGTTTTCCCCTTTCTAGATTGCGCTTCGTCTTTTCCTTTCGGCGATTTTCTTTATCTACGTGGCTAAAAAAGAGCCATCTTCGAATTGGAACCGTCATCGCCATGGATACCCGAGTAAAAATCATTGTATATACTTGGATGCAATTATATATATTTATATATAGGTTTATATATATATATAATTGTATATAACTCTGTACATTCGTATGTATAATCCGATATAAATGTACTTCCATCAAATTTGATTTGATAAAATTATACATAATTCTGTACATAATGATATATGGAGATGCTATTTTTATGGGGCGTTTATATAATTAGATATAATATCATATACAGTTATACATCATTCAATATAATGTTGTATATAATTATATATATACGTGAAACTTTTATTTACGGTATATAAAATTGTATATGACTGTATATGAGTACTTTTATTTTCTTTTGAAATACATATGATTGTATATATCTTTGTATGGCTTCGTATATGATTAGATATGGAAAAAGTTTTCTTTGGTTTTATTCGCGTATAGAAGCAGGTAAATCAAAAGATTGTTTATTAAAAGTTAACAAATTATGTATTGATGCAATATATTTACCAAATTTGATGACAATTATTGGGTTTCTTACAGAGATAATTTCCAATTCTGATCAGTTGATTAATATTAGTTTTTTCTTGATATTTTACTAACAAAATGTCATCGCTTTCTTCGACTGGCATAATATGTGTCACAATAGCCTTTTTTTCTACATAACAAAACATATCAACGTATTTTACATTGAAACGTTGAATTATAAAATATAAAAAACTTCGTTATTGATTTTTGCTCGTACGTGCATATCCAAATTTTTGTGGCTCAAACCATTAGATTCAAGTAATTGAAGTTCATCATCTGGAATTTCAATGGCCACTTTTTACCCCAACAATTCCCAATTTTGTGATGAATATACCCGAGCAAAAATGAATATACATGAACATATATAATTGTATATTATTTGATCATATACAATAGTGTGTGTATATATATATATATATATATATATATATATATATACACACTATCGTACATAGCTGTATATTGGTATATACAATTGTATATGATCAATTAATATACAATTATATATGTTTATATATATATATATATATATTCATTTTTACCCGGGTAATGAGAGATAAACGAGCCGATACTCGTATCTTTAGTTGGCACTTTGCGTTTGCCTATGTAACGACGAATCGCCGACACACGCGCGCACACACTGTCGGAGAATAAAAATCCTCCCCCTACTACCAGTTAAACGTGTATATACGAATGTAGAGGATGGATCGAGTAGCGATATCTTCCCTGCTGTGGGATTTGCATCGAGTAGCAACGATTATCGAGTCACGTTTCTCCAACCCGACACAAAAGTAGCCACTTTTGTGGACATTGCTCGTCCAAACTTCCAACCTCGATGCAATTTACACTAAGGATCGTAATAATAATGGTACGTGCTATGTCGTTATTACGAACGCCGTATGAACTAAATTATATCGGAAGTAAAATCTTTGCGTGTGTCCCCCAGTGACATCGCCGATACATTATGCCAACTACATTGTTGCATCGATATCTGCATTGGAAATATTTCCATCGCGTTGCATCTCAGTGAATTCTAAACCATGTACGTTTCGAACTTGCGATTATTTCAATGTTGAACATTGCAGTCTTTTGAAGTCGGCGTGGGCTGACTGCGATTCAATTTTTTTTCTCCACGATTCGAGTATTTTTTTGCGCCGTGCGAGGAAATTCGGTATGGAAATAAGGCCCGAGAAAAAAAAATGCACAGAGGGGATGTCTCCGGTTTGGCGGCATTGACGCTGCTGATTCAACCGAACGATAACATCGGTACTGGCTAACGCGGTTGGGTAAAAATCAGGGTTGGTCCCTTGCGCCAATGCTAACGACGATCGGCCTCAATTTTATTTGGAAATTGAAGAAAACAAATGGATCTTTTTATTATTCTTTTTTCTCGTAAATGTCATTTCGTTCCGCCGCTTACGCGATCGTGTACACTTGTGATCATTACGCAAGCGTCAAAATGTGTATTCTCGATTGTAACGAGATTGTAATACAGTAGATAATCTCCGCTGACGTATCGCATAATAGTTCTCACTCGCAAATTGCACGTACGCTTGGAATGCTCTAAAATTGACGGCTGAGCTAAATTATCTTGCGCAATCTTTCGTGCCCCAACGAACGCCTCGAACAAAGTAGTCTAATCGCGGATGGAAAACATTTTTAAGAATGTGCGAATAATTATTCATACTGGACTGAAATTCTTGCTCGAGCGTCAATTGTTAAAACGAGTCAGAGAGATTAGGTGCAGTGGACAAGAATTGGTAGTTTCCATGTTTACGGAAATGATTTTTCGAACGCGACGTGAGAATTTTTTTCAAAAAATAACGCAAACCCTCTTTCTTCCTCGGTCGCTCTGCGACATGCCGTATGTACACCGCGGAGCACGCGCAGGTGAACAACCCAGGTAGGGAATCAAAAGGCCTTGTTTCACCGAGCCTGAGTGAGACAGACATACCTGGGCCAGGTTTCATTGCATCGTTTGGAGCAGCCTGGAACCAAGACTGGCTGCTTAGCCTAAACTCAGGGTTATTTCAAGCTTTATTCAGCCAGTGAATTTTAAGGCTAAAAAATCAAGGCTGGATGCAGGCTTGTTTCAGGTTGTGATAAAATAAAATAAATTTTAAATAATATTTTTTCTGTACTTTTATGAAAAAAAGAATTAGCAATAAATTTATCGGGTGCGAAGGCACGAAAAACGAAAGCGAAGGAGACAGCTCAGAACATTTAAACATATTCTCTTATCGATATTTATGAGGTCACACAAAAAAGTTTTTTTCTCGTCACATACTCATTTTGTATATACTCACTCTCTGGGGTTCGCGTACACTCTGTGTATTACGTGTCCCATAAACAATAAATAAAATAAAGTATTGTGTTTAAAATATTTTATATATATTTTATAACAAATAATATAATGAATAATAAATATATATAATAAATAAAATGAATTCTTTACAAATTTATTAAATTTACCCCAATGTAGAATATAGAAAACTAAAAATAGGCCTCATATAGCCTCGAGAAGAGTTTGGGATAAGCTTGGTCATGAATGCTTGTGAAGGCTTCATTAAGGCTCGTTTTGAACCTTGTTGTTTCGTCGTTTCAGGCTTAGTACAGGCTTTTCTACCAGCCTGTGGTCAAGCCTGTGTGCAACAGCCTGAAACCGCGTTATCATTGAGGGGTTCAGCTAGCCTGAAATCGGGCTGGTGCTCAGCCGGAATTAAAAAATGTGAGCCTTGTTTCAGAGCTTGGCGAGCCCTTTTTTCATCGTCAATTCCTACCTGGGAAAGAATCGCGCCACAAAAAGTGCAAGTTTCTTTCTCAATGGCCCGGTAAAACGTGTTCACGCGAAAGTTTGCCCCGATAAATACTTGGATGTTGGCGATATAGGCGTTTTGCCAAAATAACGCAAGGACGATGAACAATTTGGAGAAGAAAAAAAAACGTACAGCCGTAGCTGTGGGGGAGGCCGTTTGTATATTGGACAAAGGTGTGCCAGAGGACGGACATTCGCCGCGCCGATAGTTTTGCCGGAACTAAACGAGAGCCACGAGCCGTGTGTAATGAGGCGAAATAAAAAGCGGTTGCCCGCGGTGTTCCGTGTCGCGATTTAACAGGTGTATAGAATAATGGGATTCTCTGTATTGTCGCGGTGTAGGTACGTATCGCGGGATCAATCTCGCGCAATCAACGAGCAATAGCCCTGAGCGAACATACGCAATTACATAAAACCAATGAAATACGTAGGTCCCGTAGAAATCGATATCACGTAGCTGGGCATCTCCTCAGGGCCAATAACACCAAATGGGATGACAACGATCTCGCTAAATGAAAATCCCCTGCTATCGTTCGAAAATATCGATCGCTCCTCCCTCCGAAAGAATGCCTCGAGGAGTGTAAATGTTGACACGTTTTAATCCACAACGAGTACATCAAAATCGAAGACTGTCAAATCTTCCAAAGATTCTCATCTGGCCAATTTGATTGATGTGAATTTTATTGCGTCCCAAATTTGTCGCGACCGATCGATGATCCGTATCGGATTGAGTGAATCTAAAACTATCAGTGGTGGCCAACGGAAACGATGCTTTTGGCAATGATCGTGAAAGTTGAAAAATTGAACATGTACACTTACCACTTATGGCAGCGGCAAACTGTAACCACTGGCTACCGAGTTCCGCAGCAACGACGTAGCTCTCGCTTTCGATTTCCTTCTGCACTTTACTCGATACACTCTTTCTCCTCCCGTCCCGACGCCACAGACACAGCAATATCTTTCTTAAATTCATTATCTGTCCTCTCGTTTGTCAAAAATAAAAACAAAACAATCGTGCCGAACGGATCTCGACAAATGCTTGTGGAAAATACACTGCTGGGTGTCCTCTCTCTTTTAATCTCGTAACTTTTGACGTTTGGTCGAAATCGAGGAATCTTTTCGATCGATAGCAATCGAGGCGTGAAAAGTGTCCGAAAATCGGTTTCAAATGCCCGATAATCGCGAACAAACAAAACCCGTTGGCACTTGCGTTCTCCAGTCTTGATGATCAATTTTACACCATTGAGCGGGGGCAGTTTCTCCTTACTTCGAACTTTATTCCGTGCAATGAGTAAAGAAAAAAGAAAACAAACAAACGAAAAATAGTCCAAGCGAGTTCGATCGTACGGCGATTATTGATTATTAATCACTCTTGTCGATAGTACGCACCCGATGGTTTGGCCAAGGGGGAAAAAGCATCGGCGACGATTTCCGTCGTCGTTGACGACACGTGGTGCCGAACTGAACTCTCGTCTCGTACGAACCGGACCTTTAAAGCCAATTGAATGGCAGTCAAAGCAGAGTGAGTGGTGGGGCCCGGAATATTGCACAGGTATTACAACGATACAGGCCCAACTCTTTCTCTCCCTCTCTCTATCTCGCTCGAACACATTCTCAATCGCGTTGCTTCGTTCCTCTCGTCAATTGGCAAAAGGAATCACGGATGGAGCTCTCGAGCCACCAGCCTCGCGCAATATACGACACAACAACTTGAACGCGCGTAGAGCATGCATCTAGCAGGACCACGCTATATATATACCTATTTAAAAACCGCGCAACAAACAAAAAGCCGCAAAATACCAAATTCGACACTCGGAGCAACGATTGCCTTCATGCGTTTTCCGCAACCAACCCAAACAAACACAAACGAACAAGCTGATTGCTGGTAAGCAGTGTCCTCCGTAAACGCGATACAAGTATGCCAATCTCTTAATACATCCTATGCATGTTTAGTCAACCCTTTCACTACGGTCGGACAAGATCTCGCGTTATCGACAATATTCGCCGCGTCACACCTCAATTCGTGCACCTCTGCATTTCGCATCCTACAAACATAACAGGCTTACTCTCTTTCATATTCGATCGAGATACTTTTTGTTTGTCTTTTTGTTCGCGTTCGATTGTGCAATTGATACAAGGATACGACGCGGATGACACAACGAGCCATTGCGGTGGATAAAGATGTTGACAAATCACGAAAGCGCGCGCGCGCTCGCGGTCTTTCCCCTCAACGTGTACAACGAGTTTACGAACTCTTCGCGCTATAATTCAATTGCATACTTACGCACTTGCATACGATACCCTCGACGTTTTCGCTAATAAGCCTGGAAGGATTGACATTTTTTTTATTCACCGCGAGAGACCCCCCGCGGCTCTTCGTTTCGTTCCCAGCGGATGTTTTATTTATTATTGTTTCAGTGTTGAAACGTACACACGTGTACTATTAAATGTTGAACATTTTCAACAGAAATCTGACCCAATTCGGTCTCCAAGATCGTAGACTCGAATAATCAAATGGGTCTGGAAAAAAGATGAATAAAGTTCACAAAGAAGCTAAAAAAAATAAGCAGCATCGGAAATTGCATTTGTCAATAGTTAAATTTTTTTCTTGAATTATTCCATTTTGTTCAATGAAGATGAAAACATATTTTTCCGTAATCATTTCCCAAGTGTTTATTTGCACATAACGATAGGCGCGGGGGCCGTTTTCACGCCAACTTGGATCAAATTGACGGACGCTACACTTTTTCACATTGAGCTAGTGCAGGTATACATGGATATCGACTATACGCCGCTGAAATTCCAAACACGCTTCTTCGCGTGTAGATCGAGTATTCGATGTACCTACAATGCGTTAAGTGCCGCGGTTCCTCGGCGAGCATAGCAGTTGGCCGTTTCTTCCGGCTTGATCGTCCCTCGATTTACGAAATACGTGCATCCATCCTTTCCATGTGTCACGGAAGACCTTCGCGTTGACTTCCGAAACTGGCCAATCACGTGCAACGCGACGCGATTACGACGACCATAATTTCAAATACCTCTCCCGCATGGCGATTAGTCGCAAAACTGTGCAAGGCCGCGTCCTACGGACGATTTAATTGCAATAAGAAAAAACAAAGCCTTGTAAAAAGTACAGAATTTTTTTTCGTCGAAAATATCCACTCAAAAGAGACGAAGAATATATTTCACTCTACCGTAATATCCGAATTTTCGTAATTACCTATGTAGAAAAATTATTATGGCGATTGTAAATGGTGCGATTCTTTCACCAAAATCAAATGCATCTTTTTCCACCTCTTGAAATTCTTTTCAACGATAAGCTTATTTATTTGATTATTATTTGCATACAATTTTCACGTACCCGGAATCGAGAAATGTGTGTTTTTCCTCGTTCGCTGAACATCGTACATAACCCTGGGGTATTATTAACTATTTTGAAAAATTCAAAACTCGGAAGAGGATGAGATTGGAAAGGAATTCCGCGGGAATTTATTTTCTCTTGCATCGTTCGAGAGAATACAAATGATTGACGATCGACCGTAGTTTAATGGAAATACATATATGTGTGCGTGTGTCCGCGTGCGCGCACGCGTAAATACAATACAAGGCCTTCCGTGCCAAGGAATTGGCAGTCTCAGTTTACCGGGGCATCATCTCGAATTCCATCAGTCATATACTTTGCTTATTTCGAAAAATCCAACACGTTAATAATGATCTGAAACAAACGGCAAATACCTCTCGCGAAGACGGGGGGGGGGGGGGGGGGGTGGGCAATTTTTGAGGGTTGATTTTTATGGACCGCGAGAATGGAAAGTCCCGTACACGGGAGACAGAAACTTTCTGATACAGTCTCGTTTATAGGTTTGTCGCACGAATTCGCTCTACATGTAAAAAGCGTTCGTTGCTGATGTTGGCAAATGATTCCCTTCGAGTCGGTTCGCAATGGTCATTATGTCAGAACTGCATTCCAACGTGTCGCTGCAAGCGATGTACACGCGATTGCTTCTGTCAACACACACACACACACACAGAGACGAAAATCAACGTCTCTCCATCATCGCCACTTGTAATAAAACTGTAAACGGTGTATGTTTTAAATATTCACGAATGATCTCGATTGAAATGTTTTGCGTTGGCGAATATCGTATCGACTGCTATGACTCTGAAAGTTAAAGTGCTCCGAGGGCTTGTACTTGAAAAATCGGTGAGAAAAGTCAAACAAATGACGTACATCGATTTCGCGTGGAAATTTCTTACAATTAGAGCGTTGGTTGTCTCATTCTCTCGAGCCAATACACGACACTCTCAAATGGACCAACTTTGATGACTTGAGCATAATACTCGCGTTAAGCGTATGCTGTGAATACGTAATACGGCTCTCGCCTTTGGTACACCGTGAGGAGGGCTCCTCCCTTTTCTTCAATCCTATACACTATACATATGTCTATGTAGATAATTGTATATATGTAGTATCAAGTCTATTATACACGCCACGCGGTTTCTGATGAGAAAATACGAAGGGCTGGGCTCTCCCTTAGTCGTGTGTGGGCTCCCTGGGTCTTGTATGCACCCTTTCTTCCTTCTGACACATAACGAGACAGTTGCCTATGAAATTGCAGTGTGTGATACGATCGCTGCTTATACATGTCTACTTATCTCGCTCTTACGTGCTGACTGCTGCTACATCTCCCTTCTAGCTTTCCCTCTCGTAATATCTCTTCTCCCTCTCGCTCCGCATCTCATCTCCGCTACTTGAAGATTCCTCATTTTGATGCCTAGCCACTTGCCGTTCTCGAGATATCGCGTCGCCACAGGGGAACGATAATGTCATTATCCATTCGACAATTCCGGGCACGTCCTTAATAATATCTTGCCGAAGACGACGACGACGACGACGACGACGACGACGAGTCACCCGACCTCTATATATCCCTCTCTCTTTCCTTCTCGCCTCTCTCGTCAATTCCTTCCTTCCTTCCTTCCTTCCTTCCTGCCTTCCTCATTCGATCTCCGAGACACGTGGCTACATTTGACGAACAACACGTTCACGCAGGTTTCTCGCACAAAAATACCCTCGTACTCCTCGGAAGCGGTAACTGCGACGGAGCGGGAGCTGCGGGGGGAGAGAGAGAGAGAGAGAGAAGACAAGGACGCGCGCCAACACGATGGAACATCCACAACACGTTTTGCCTACGAGAGAACACTACAGATCGACCACCGAATTCGTACTAAAAAGCACGTTCGAAATTTCAGGGACTAGCCTCAAAGCCATCACTTTTGCCAGTATTAAAATTCTCTTCATATTTGAAGAAAAGGAAAAAACGCCTCTCGATGCCCGTTCAATCGTCTGGGACATGAAAAATTTACCGAATATATGAACATACCGAGAAAAATGGAGGTTTCGAAAAAGAGAGCTTGAGCAATTCCACTGTAATGAATGTATCATAAAAATCACTTGGGAAAAATAATGATAATTCGTTAGTCGCCCAGCTTGGACCGGTTCTTCTTGCATAACTTTGAAACATCTGAAATTCCTTTGGCCGCAAAGCTATCGGTCAGCTCTTTTCGTATGCATTCAATGAAAAGGCTATTTTATTTACAATCGAATGGATTATGTGAAAAATAAATAATTCAAAGAGCTACACCTGTCAGTTTCTCTATCAAATGTATGTATAATTCTCCTCAATTATTGGTAATGTTTTTTTATGCGATACATCGATATCACAAACGTGTATGTTTTTCAATTAATGATACGGCGGCAACCCTTTGAGGGCGGATAATCATTTTTCATTCTCATTAAATGGCGGAAAAAAATACGTTTCCAGCGATGAACCACACAGACGGACACATCGACCGTACTCAATCAAAGTTGAGTCGCTTGAAGCTACCATCGACACCAAACAGGTCCATTCCGGAAATCGGTTTACCACTTCTCATGGACTCGTTAACGCGATATTTCTCGTCCTCGCGGAACCACTCTCGTCTATCCGTCACCTTCTTTTTCCAGGCCTCTGCAAATACAACGTACGATGTTTCTTTCTTTGTTTTTCCAACGGTACAATTTGAGGTTTTTTGAGATATGCGGGTGAGAGGCACAATTATTTGACGTTTCTTGTTTTCACTACTCCAGCAGTGCTTTGGGAAGTAGTTTGATTTCCGCACTCACTCGTTAGGACCGCGATCGAGGGTCCTTCGCCACCGTAATTCGAAGGTAAAACTCTCTGCGGTATGTATTTGTACAAATCATTCGGATTGTTGTGGACCATAATCTGCAAATGCGAACGTGAAATCATTTTTTTTCCCCATGAGCTCTGCAGTCGATCTTCCGAATCTCCCATTTCTCACCCTCTCTCTCAGTTTGTTGGACATGAATCTCTTAAATATTGCGAATATCGCGTCGAACGTCGACGGGGCGTTTATAAAGTGCAAACTCTTGGTCCTCATGGGATAGGCATCCTGTGGGAAAATGTAACAGGCATCTTACGTCCAGAAATGTGACAATGTATCGTCTACTGCTTCCCTGGTGCTTCATTTTTCTCGCACAAGCAACGTCACTTGGTCGCATACGTATTTTTGCATTTTTTCCAAATAGCAAGCTCCACACTCATTAGAGGATTTATTATAGAAATTGGGGGTTTTGGGGAAATAAATGATGAATTCGTAATCAGATGGTAAATATACGTCGATATGGACTTGGGAAAAAAAGAAATTGAATCCAACATTTTTTCGCACCTTGGAAAAAAAAACGTTTCCCGACTTGATCCAATTTGTGCTTATGTCGGTCGTTTTGGATTTCTAAAAAACAAATTCCGTTCGTTTCATCGAGCTCCGATGATATTCCGGCCCTCGATTATCACCAATGTTTTCATACGTAGACGTGCCGCTTTTTTAAGTGGATTTTCCGGGAAAACTAATTTCGATATTGGGATGAATCCAGCGGCATTCTCCGAGTCTACAGGAACCCTTTTAACCCCTCCCATAAGTTTGTGTCACTGAAATAGGAGCACTCTCGAGAGAAACGAACGGAGCGAGTATATGAGAATACATCGATATCGATTCGGAAAGGAAAAAGGATTAGAAATCCAAACCTTTTGGTATTAGAAGCCAAACAATGTATTAGAAATCCAAAAGTTTTTGACGCTCCACGATACACGTGAGATAGAAGAAGAAAAAAAAATCGCAAGAGGAGACCAAAGTGACACGCTCCTTATAGGTATGATTTTATTTCTATTTATTCTTACGATGTGAATAAAGCGTTAAAATGACATGTATACCTGAAAGCAAGTGACGGCTTTCTTGATGACGGCGGGAGTGAATTGACTAGCGTGCTCGAGACGACTTCCGGACAGATCTAGCACGGTGTCCTGTCCTGCTACATTCAACCTTGCCGCGACAAGGATATCGCATTGCAATAACGTTTCTTTTCTTCGTAAATATTTTGTTTCAGACGACGCGCGCACAAATAAAACGCGCAGCGGAAAGAATTACAGCAAGACTCGACATACACGATAATACATATTGATGTGAAAAGGACAAAAAAATAAAACGAGACAAATCAACGAACCGATCGTCCTCGAGCAACAGGACATCCATTATCATAAAGAAGGTTACCAGCACATCCAGAAAGGTATACTCCTTCGGATTCCATATCGCTCCGCGAACTAGAATAACTCGGGGACTCTCCGAGTTTGCCCCAAATGGCAATGGCAAGTAAGTACTAAAACAAATTCATAGTACACATCGAGAGCTATTTTTAAAAATGCCCACCTTCCCATGCACTTCCGTTTAACACACAATTGTTCGATACACACTCGTAATTGAACGAAAAATACATACGAACCCTAAGCCGAGCAATTGTTTGATTTTAGGCTTTTCAGGATCGCGGTTCATGAATATTTCCGGCAAATGAGTTCTTATCGTGTAATAAGCATCGAGTTTCTCTTTCGTTCTCTCCAAGCTGTGCTTGCAACCGCGCAAAAAACTTGCGATCCATTGAGGGTCCCTTCTCGCGACAATGTGGCGCTGTTTATCCAACCACTGGTCGATGTATCGAATATCCTCCGCGAGCCCTCCGTCTTCCTCTTCCTCCTCGTCCAATTCTCTCCTAGCGACAGCCCTTAATTCGGCGGGCAAGCTCCGAATGTTCATTCTCCTGTGTCTGTGAAAAAAAAAACGCCAGTCGATGGCGCGAAAATTTTCAAATTTTACATCTCGTCACGGTAGGCCGTATAGCCGAGGATTTCTCGTGTGCGGATAAAAACGTCGGATTTCATTGGCATCGTGTGGACCTACTTGATTATAGCTGTCGTCGAAATTTGTCAGTCGCCAGTTTACGACAGCGGTATAGACAAGAAATTGTAGCTTTTTTTCCCCGGATATCTTACAATCGAGATTAGTCGAAAATTTATTCGAACCAAGGTCGTGTTTGACGATGAAAATAAAATAACAGCGCTCACTGAAGAACGATTACGCGTATCGCGAGAGATGCGATCAATCATTTTGAGGACTACGAGAGTAGATAAGAAGAGTGACATAGTCGGTGGCAAATGTAGCAAAATAGATCGATAACTGGCAAACACATACTTTATCTGAATTTCACCCGGTTCGTTGCATATTTCACGAATTGGATGAAATTTAAAAAATATACACAAGTTATTGCACTTTTCGTTTCTCTATGTACGTAGTCGCAAGAATACGTACTATATTTTGAGAGTGTTGGGCGTGAAAGTATATTGAAATACAGACCAGCCGGCGCTACATTTTAAACGCCAAGTGACGCTGTAGCGTTCCGATGCCAAGGACTCAAAAAGCGAGAGGCTGACAAGTATACATATACGCGAGAATGCTGGAAATGAATTTTTTTTCGAGCATACAACTCATCATTAAGGATGAAGAAACTAATGAAATTTTTTACGACGCATCAACATCTCTCGTGCTTTTTTTTTTATATTATAAAATCGAATCGATTTATCGAAATTTACGAGTGAAGAATATTGAAAAAATAACGGTTCTTCTTGGATTTATTTCAAAATCTATTTGATCAAAGGGGACTTGTTACGGGACGGCTTCGAAAAAATCGAGCGAAAATAAAAATGAAATCGCAAGCGCGCCAAGTTGTAGTAGTCCGAGGTGACGAAAACTTGGCGTGCGAGTATTATTGCGTAACAGCTTTCGTTCGTTAAAATAATCGAGCGAACAAGACGAAGAAAGCTGGCAAACTTCTCTTTGCAGGCTACTCAAGCTCTTCCGTATAAAAGACACATATGCAACGAAATAATCGGGCACAATGGACCGACTAATCACCGAATCGACACGATAATATATGTTAATGACTTACTTGGACAGTAACGCGGTGAGACGGTTGAGGAACGATTACCAACGCCTATACGAGACTCGCTAATACAATAGCGCGAGCTCGTAAAGAGGCGAACGTGTTCAGTCTTATCAAGCTCATCGTATGCAATCCGCGGATTGGTCAGTCGCGAGGTAATCTACGGCTCGTAGGGATCGTCGATAAAAGCTACTTATGTGGAATTTGACTTGCAAAAACGGCCCCCCCGTCAGACGCACAATCGACGAAAAAAAAATGTCAACGCGAAAAAGAAGGGGGAGAGAAAGGCCAATCGTTGCGATCTCCAAAAGTGAGCATCGAAATTTAAGTAGGTCGCTCCAATTTACGCCGATCGTGGCCGGGCTCGAAATTATTGTTATATTTTTCAAAGCTGCCAAAAAATATGTCCAATCGCTAATTCCCAAGAGCCCATAAATATATCGTAATTCCACAATATGTATAATGTCTACTCGGAATTCGGTGAAAAACAAAAATTCAGTCGAAAAAATAATTTAACGGCGAGAGAAACAAAATCGTGGGCGAAATTTGAAAAAAATATACCTCTCGATAAATGCGGGCGCGATCAGCTGTGCTCGGATAACTGAAAAAATAATAAGTCCGGAGCAAAATAATGTAATTGGATAGCATTACCGTGCTCGTCATAATCGTACATCGTCCCTACCTCGGATAAGTAGCCAGCCCGCGACAAATAGTCATCATTTCAGCAGCACACGTCTTTTTCCATATTGTTGTGCGACAGTAATACCACAATTATTGCCAATTAGATTTTCCCATGCGGGAATCCGGAGAATCCTTGCCTCTCGTTGACATACCTGCACGCGACGAGGAGACACTTGCTGATGCTTTCCAAAGTATTTTCATTTACTTGACGATACGAATACACTTCTTCAAGTGCTTGCTCGTTGATAATTGCACTTAAACTACCTCTTATTATCGCGCTTAGATTCCCAAGCCTTTGAAATACCGACTAGACGACCGGTGCCGACACTCTTGACTGTTAAAAAGTCGCCCGATATTCGGCTATTCGAGCGTTAGAATTTTTTCAATCATTCATTATTTGTGCGCAAAGATTATTTATCAGGGGGAAGAAACGGTCTCGAGGGGGAGGACGAAATAATGAAAATAGACGCTTGCTTCAAAACGATCGAGAGTATTATTAGTAGCGATTGATTCTGCTTTTACCACGATTTGCCGCCTCGATCCTTCGCTCATCTGATTTTTCCTATACGCGCGAGTTATTTTGCCGAAGACATAACCGGTTAGCGTGGTCGCAGCCGTTCTCGAGTCCCCGCTTCGTTATATAAACTTCATTATGATAATTAAAAAAATATCAGACGTTAATGCGCACTCGGAACTCCGTTGTTTTCGTTTTCCTTTTTTTCTCCCTCATTCTTATCGCCATTATCATTTTTTTTGCTTGCAGTTTCATCTTATCTCTGTGAAGGAAGCGTGTCGGCTTGCGACGCGATTATTTCGTATTTCACAAATGACACTGTGTGAAACTTAGATGCCGTTTTTAAACTCGTTTCATCCGGAAATCAAGGCATCGGCGATCTTCTGTGTTAATCACTGGACGATGAACAAACACGTTATCAAAAATGATATTTTTGTGCACGCGACAAAAAGAGGAAGAGAGAGAGAGAGAAAATGGCCATGAAACGAGATATCTCCCTCTCACAGACCGATGGATTTTCCGGAAATTTATGCCGCGGCAACTGCGATACGCGAGCCCCACCTGTTGCCATCGTTCCGAGTATTGCCATTTTATTTTCTCGCAATTGAACAAAAATAGAAAATAAAATACACCATTCAAGGGACTATACCAGTGTGAACGCTCAACATTTGGGTTATTTTCGAGAATTTTTTGGAAGAAAAATACTGAATTGAATGTTTCGGAAAATTAAGAATACATTTGGCTATATTTGACCTATATTACATTTTTTTTGTCATAAAAAAATATTGAGATCCAAGCAACTTATGCGCTGCCTTCGGAGGCGACAAAAAAAAGTTCCTCCACTGCTGACGTGATTCCGGGCGATTGAGTAGCTGAAACCGAAAAAGATAAAAATGTCGTTAAACTGGAAGGTATTTCCTGTACAATGACGTAGGATTTTCGAAAAATATCAAAATCTAACAAAATAACAGCGCTCAGTTCAAATTTAAAGTCAATCGGATAATTGCTTTCTGAGTTACAATGTCAGTACATTTGAAAAATCCCATTTCGAGAAAAACGCGTGTAATGATTTAACTATCGATTTTTTGCAAGATAAAATGATATGTACCATAAAAACTGCTAATCAGCTGTACCTGGCCCATACAATGGACTGTCGAAGAGGGCAACAAAAAAAAAAGATTTTTTGAGAGTGTCACAGTGGTATAGCCCCTTAACGGTGCGAGTAACGATGGCTCAAATTGACACGAATCCAGGTATAAACGTTGCATTTTTCATTTGTTTTGGGTCTCTAAGCATCGGGGGAACGTTGAGAAAACTAACCAAGAAAATATAAATGATAAAATATATAAAAACAAACAAACAAAAAAACGTAGCCTCCAGTTTTGCATAGCCTTGCCTCCGTATTGCACGTGAAACATGGCGAGGTCATTTCAAAATAATATATATATGCCTCTAAAATGTGAAAAATCGGTTACTTTGGAAGCAATGTTTTTCTAAAGGGTCGCAACAAAAGAGCTTCCGTACTATTTATCTTTCACCCCGTTTGCTCAATCGGGGATACAAAAATTGCTAAAATAAAATATGACAAATGTTCTTCATAGTGAAAGTAACAAAAAAAGGAAAAGGAGAAAACATGGGATTGTTCACTCAACGGTTTTATTTCTTACTCAAAAGATATACTCTGAAAATCTATTATTTTTTCAGCCACAATGATTCATATTTGAAATACAAGCATACGCATACAGAGGGTATCCTTGTAAACTCGACATTGTCGATAATTTGTGCTCGATTGCCATACATCCGCAACAAACAAAAATACTATGCAGATATTCTTTTATCGGAAGATTAAATCGGGTTTCGCAACTCTCACTACCAACGAACAGTTCGAAATGTTATGCGGGTTGTGCCGTTTTGAAATATTTTTTAACTTTTTTTAACGCAAAATCCGCGTATTTGTTCGATTGACAATTTCAGACACAAACGCGTAGGAAGGATTGAAGCAAAGCACCCTCTATAAACACGTATCGTTCTATGTATATATATATATATATATATATATATATATATATATATATATATATATATATATATATATATATATGTATGTATGTATATATCATTCATTACGTATTATAATTTATACTTTTAAACGGTGTCAGTCAACCTCAAACTGGCTTTCCTCAACCCCTCTACCTCTATGGATGGAGACAGCCGTAGTTCGCGAAGCTAATGCATTTTTTACTCGCTTTCCTTTGAACTTGTAACTCACAACATGTTACATCTCGTAAATTTTTCATCTACATTAATAATCGTCGAAATTTTATGAAAAAAATAATAACGATTATGGGAACATTGTTCGATAGGCCGATAATAAATAAAATATTGACGTTCTATGGAATCTCCATAACGATGTTGTTTTTTTTTTCCCAGTACTATAAATACACGAAAAATTTCATCCTATAAATTGAGGGACGGCAATTTTTCCAAACACTACACCAAATACTATCGATGACTTTTCCAATGACTTTTCTCGTTTACGCGTTTCTATTTTTTCTTTACACATGATCCACTCTTTCCCCGTTTTACTCACTGTCTCCCGCTCTCTCGGTTCACAACGACGACTATAATGTTCTTCTCTATTTTCATTTTCGTTTTTCCTACTCTCCCTCTTTCTTCTTTTAATGACCAGATTTCTTGCGGGACGGGGTAAAAGTCTCGCAAGCGGCACAACCGTATGCTGCTTTTGGCTTTTCCCTCTTCTTCGCGTCAAAGTCCTTTTTCCTGCTAAACATTTCATACGTGAAACGCGTACATCGATTTGTTAAATATTATTTTCATTGCCCCTACCATATTTCCTGCTTTTTTATGTTTTCAAAAGTGTGTATATATATATATATATATATATATATATATATATATATATATATATATATATATATATATATATATATATATATATATATATGTGTATATACATATACACACTCATTACACAAATTGAGGGAACAGTAAAATTTTAAAAAAATTTCATTGATTTTTGAATAGCTGTAATTTCGTGAAAAATGGTCTACGAATCTAGTTTACGAATCTCACCGGTGACATTTTTTTAAGCAACACGCTCGGCGTGAATCTAAGAAATAGCGCGAGGCAAACATTTTCAAATTATAATTTTTTTTTTCAAAATCGTCCACGGGCTCAAAAAAAAATTGAGCTTATCGAGATATCGACGTTTAAAGAAAAAAGGAGCTCTTTTCGTAAATCATCAATATCCCATGAACAAATGATCGTACAGCGAGCTAAAGGTGGGTTTTGTAAACTGGAATGAATTCTCTGAAAGCAGCTTTTGGTACTTTAGAGACATTTTTTTCAACCTTAATATTGATTTGAAAAAGGACGAAAAAATGACGTTTTTTTTTCGTTTTGGAAAATCCACGTCAACTTTGCAAATATTGCGAAAATGACTCATGTTCATAGGTTTTTTTTAAGTTCAATACATGCCCAAAGACCCCCAACAAGTTAGAATTGATCGGCTGAACCGTTATGTTTGACCGAAGCGTCAAAATTTTATCAAAAAGTAATATGTTCCTCAAATGTCAATTAATGATGATTAAAATTTTGATAAACATTTCCGTTATTTTTTCTCACAGCTTCAAAATAACTTTTTTTCATCTTGTAAAAAAAAATGCAAAATTTTGAAAAAAAATGTTATCATTTTGTAATTTGTAGAACATTTCTTCAAATCATTATTTGTTTTGTGTTAGTGCGATTTTTTCGTTTGCATGCCATAATTTATCAAGTTGAAATTAATTTCATTAAATAAAGTTGATACCCGCAAGTTAATCTTTATGCATCTTTCTACACGTATCGCTATCGGATTTATCAATCACACATTTAACGCTTCTAAGCATCTCCAGAACTAGTTTTTTTTGCCAATCTCGCTTTTTTTTGTTAAAAATAAGGTTCTTTAATATTTCGAATTCTTTTTACGCAATCATGGTGAGACGACATTTGTCGGGAGTTGAAGTTGCTCGGTTAGTCACTTTCATTGAGGAGGGTTACTCATACCGAGTTGTCGGTGACATGATGGGCGTTTCGGCTTCTGTCGTGTTTTTTTTTCTGAAAATTTGAAGAAAAAAATTTAATTTTGAATTCTGTTCTTCTTCCAAGATTTCAAAAAAAGTTATTGCGAAACTGTGAGAAAAAAAAACGGATTTTTTTTAACTTTAATCATCATTAATTGACATTTAAGGCACAATAAAAGTGTTCCTTTAATTTTTGATAAAACTTTGACGCTTCGGTAAAAAATAACGATTCAGCCGATCAATTTTAAATTGTCGGGGGTCTTTGGGTATGTATTGAACTAAAAAAAAATCTACAAACATGAGTCATTTTCGCAATATTTACAAAGTTAACGTGGATTTTCGAAAGCGGGAAATAAGTCATTTTTTCGTACTTTTTCAAATCAATATTAAGGTTTAAAAAAAAATCTCTAAAGTACCAAAAGGTGCTTTTAGAGAATTTATTCCAGTTTCCGAAACCCACCTTTAGCTCGCTGTACGATCATTTGTTCATGAGATATTGATGATCTACGAACAAAGCTTCTTTTTTCTTTAAACCCCGATATTTCAGCGACAAATGGTCGTACAGAGGTCAAAAGCCTACCGTTTTGAAGCTGAAGAATCGGGCTAAATGACCCCAGTATTGATCAAGCTCAATTTTTTGGAGCCCGTGGAAAATATTGAAATAAAAATACGAAAATCTTTGCCTCGCGGTATATCTTAGAATCACGCCGAGCGTGTTGCTTAAAAAAAATGTTACCGGTGAGATTCGTAAACTAGAGATTTTAAGCTTTAAAACCCCATTTTTTGTTTACGATACGACCATTTTTCACGAAGTTTCAGCTATTCAAAAATCAATGAAATTTTTTTGAAACTTTACTGTTCCCTTAATTTTTGTAATGAGTGTATATATATATATGTATGTGCGTGTCCGTTCTTGGGTACGAGTATCGTCACTACGACACTTGCGGCTGGATTATCATCCAACGCGTTGCCAAAAATTGCTGCCCTTGACAAAAACGTAAGCTGTATTTGTTTGCTTGGGAAAAACGTTTGAAAAATCTCCAAGAACAGATGCCTTGAAATCCTCTCGTTTCCCGTTGTCCGAAACATATTGTTTCGATGCAGCTGCTTTTTGTATTCTTCAATATCCATTTCATAAATTAAAAGCATCTGCTCTTGCATTTGTTTAGGCTCGAACATCTGTAAGTAGGACATCTGTAACATCTGTAAGTAGAACATCTGTAAGTAGAACATTGTTACCAAGCGACGTTCTGCAATTTTTCAAACGTTCTTTCCTTAATAAATAAATTTAAAAAAAAGGGCCTCCTAAAATATTTCGTAATTCCGTCGTTTTGCCATGATGCTCTTTCTCCTTTCTTACAATATATATAGCACGATGACCTACCCCTACTATTCCATTAAACTCTATGACGGCAGATTTTGACGATTTTCTTTCTTTGCCCCTTTTACGGGTGCTTTCTATTGGACCGAATGACAAACCAATCCCATCATTATTGTTGGTAACGTGGCGAGTGAAAGAAATATTGGAAGAGTCGTTTCTATCGAGCACACGCTGCGAAATCGGAGGGAAAAAAATAATTCACTCAACGAGCATGAATCAACGGCACAAGTAATCAAACGTTGCGATGATTTTCAACGAATATTGTACGCGTCACCCGATAAATCGCATTAAATTCTTGGTTGGCGAACCTTGTGCTTTGCGAGCCATGTAAACCGGAGAGTAGTCATTAATAACTTTGATACTTTCGTAACATCCGATCGTTCTTTTCATTGAAAATGAAAGAAATTACGTAAAATAGGCTTTTGCCCGAATGGAACGATCCACTAGAGTAACGGGCATAATTGTGTGCTGTAACTCACATTGCCATGAAATATTATTCTCAAGCGCATTTTTCACGAGAACCGGCATTAAATTTAAAAATAAAAATTCGGGCGATAAGAAAAAACGCTGCGATCGACCACTGATTGATTCCTCATTCCCTCTAGCGATTTTTGCAACAAAACTGAGCAGCTATGAACGACATACTTTGTCAAAGGGCTCCCCTGAAATACGCAACTTTTATTCGTTGCAAAAGTGATACAACCTTCTATAGTTTATCCGACTGTTGATATTCAATTGGAAGCCATTATTAACGACGCGTATTGACGAACCCCCAACAACGTAATATCACATAGGAAACGCTACCTTTTCTCTCTCTCTCTCTCTCTCTTTTTTCCTTATACATATACGTGTAGGGATGGGCTGTTGACATATACAAGTTGGAAAATGAACATTTACACCTATACAAGTGTCCCGCAAATCGTCTATGAATAGCGCTACTTCCCCGTACAATGTACATTCAAATTGTCGAGAAAAAAAAATTGTCGCTTTCGGAATCTGCGCGAATCACAAGTGTGTTCTATCCTCACGAAAACGGAAAGAAAAAATAAAGGCATATCGCTGCAGTTTATACTCTCGAATAGTCCCACTCGACGGACAACCACCGACGTCGTTGAATCAATAATTACGGAAAATAAAAAATCGCTATCCGTACGTTGCGTGTCTCTATTTTGACGAGTTTGACTCGGACTTTCTTTCGTTATCACAAGATGGCACGCACTTGGTGTTATTCTCAGAATTGTTGCTGTCCAAAGACTCGTCGTCGTCCTCCTCCTCGTCGTCCTCGTCAGCCTCGACATCCCCGTTGTCGCCATCGTCATCCTCTTCGTCCTCCTCCAAAAGCTTTTTCCGCGCCAATTGCACAGCCTCCCATTCTCTGTAATGTCCTTTCCTCTTTGCCTCGAAAGCTCTTCTTTTTTCTATAGTGTCAACATCGAGCAAGCGTTAGCGACATTATCCGATTTTAGAGTGAAGAAAAAATAACGAGACTACTCGCCTCGCTCTTCGGGAGTCTCCTCTTCCTCCTCTTCGCTCGACTCTTGAAATATCTTGGGCTTGCTGCTTTTGGCCAGCCTGGTAAATGACAATTATTATAGGCTATCCTGCTATCGAACAGTTATTCTCATTGTTATTTCAATGGACAGATAAAGCCGACTCACTTTTCCGCTATAACGGTAGAATCGAGCTCGTCATGCTCGTGCTCGTTTCCTACCCCCTCGTAGTTGTAGGGTGTTTTTGGCTCGTCTATTTTCATATGACCGTAATCCTTTTCGGCTGGATGAAGCGTCGCTATGATGTTCATCTCGTCCCACTTTGTCTCTTTGTTTGGCCTTGGATCGAACGAATAATGATTAATCAATAGAAATAGCATAAGTTTGGCTTGCCGCTTTACGTCATACTTTGAGGAATATTCTTCGAGTTTTGATACATAATTTCATAGACAAATTATGAAAATTAATACAACGGAGGCAATTTGTATTTACCTCGGTGCTTCCTGACTGTCAAAACTACTGGATGTTTTTAAGATTCCCTTGGAGGGTCTCTTCCCAAGATTCTCGGCCATTTTACGCGTACACGTTGAGTAACAAAATCACACTAAACATTCAAGGAATCTGACATAGTCTCGTCAATAAATATTATCAGCCAGCGGTAATTCCAACGGAATTTGAATGCTTTTCTTCTCGTTCTACTCCGACCTAAAATTCAGGTAATTACCTCACACCTACGTGCATCATCTCACAAGAGAGAGAGGGAGAGAGAGAGAGGGAAAGAGAGAGAGAGCGAGAGATGTTTTGTATAAACGATGCTCAAACACGTGTCCCACGTAAGTCACGCGAACGTAAAAGATGACACACGCACCGCAAACTTGTAAAACCGGCCAGAAAAGGAAGGAAGATAGCGCGACGCGGCATCGACAGAGCGGAGCTTTTATTTTTGTTTCTCGTGAAAATGAAAACAATGGTAATACGGGAGGTGAAGACAATATGGCTGATCCGGACACGATGTCAATTTAAAAATGCGCAGCAGCTTTTTCGATGCTTTATTCTTTTCATTTCGTTCTCTCGATAAAACCTCGCCAAATTGTGCGACAACGTTGCTCCGGCCGCTCGACACTACTCCTTTTACGACTGCACGATGAAAATATCGATGTCTAAAATAGTCATGTGTGTCGTCACTCAGCGTGTATTAATAAATCAAGCATTTGATGTATTCGGCACTTCGACCACCAACTGCGAAAAAAAACTGGCAAAGTTACTAGCGTTCGGCCAATAGCCTTTCAAATCGACAAACCGAAGCTGCTGCGGAGTTACAAAATGCTGGTGGTTTTTGTTGGCCGAAGAGTGGCGCCAGTAGCGCGGCGAGTCCAAGTAACAAACAAATTCAAAAGATGCCTCGGAGGAAAGCGACACGCTCTTTCAACCAATCAAGCAATTCATCCAAATGAATAAACCGAAAAATACATACGCGCCAACATTTATACACGAGAAAAAATCAAAACGATAAATAAATAAACCAATAATTCAAATAAAACGGGAGAGAAAAAAAAGTACGCGGTCAAATGGGTCTCACTGAGCATTCTTGAGAAAAACGAAACATGGAAGGATTCACCCACAATCTGCCTACAATTCGCTGCTACGAAGGAGCTCCCGCCTTACTGGACGGTATTCACGCCTAAGACGCAAAGGTTGGCATCGTCTGATCTTTATTGAAAATATTACCTTCATTAAGTTTATTGATCGACCACAATCATTTGATCCGCTTAATCTCCTTTGTATCTCCGAAAAGAACGTCCTTCTACCGGTAATGCGCAATCTCGATTCTCTTTCACTGCTTATAGATGTTGATATTTGCATCGTTGCGACGAAACGGAATTTTTCGTTTTCAAATTCACGTTTTTTTCCAAATAAACTAGTTGCTTCGTGTGTTCGACGTACAAAAAACATGTTTCGGTCATGTACGAGTCCCGAAAGCCTCCTTAAGAGGAAGTGAAAAATTGTATCTACCGATGTACACTGCCGCTCAAAAGTTTGGATACACCAGTCGATATTTCTTGCCGCACCAAAAATTACATAGCTTCGTCAAAAAAAATAAAACCAAATTTACCGACGGGCGTTTTGAAGGGAACAATTTCAGCTTTGTTTTGCTTTTTTGAAATATTCTTTATGATTTTTTTTCGACCCGGTACGCATTTTTGTACGTGACTGTTTTCGACTTTTTTTTTCGACGATCAAGAATTAGTCGCATGACTTATGGAAATCTTTTTTGTCATGTTTATCCATGATAAACTTGAACGGGGTAGCGGGAACTCCATTGTCGTTTTTTGAAAAATTTCGTACGATTTTTTTCGCAAAGTTATTTCATTTTTTGCTAAAAAAGACAAACTCTGGAAAATGCAATGTAACTCAAGAACTATAGGGCTTAAGAGGAAATATCTTAGATGTAAAAAGTAGCGGAAGTTTATACTGGACAGCCTAGCATTTTTGAAGAATTTTCCTGTGAAATTTTATTTTTACTATTTTCGCTCGATACTCTGATGGGGAGGATGGCTTAAGGAGGTACACCAGCTTCATACAATGTTGCCATGCTAAATCATGGTAAAATTTCAAAATGGTGATAGATCAATAAAATTTGGTGAATATATTCTTTAGTATTATATATGTCAATACAATTTTTTTCAGATTTTTTCATTGTGCCGTTATCGAGTAATTGAACATTGAAGTTCACGTGTATAAGCATAGCGTTTTTATAGATATAGGTATATATTCCGGGTATAAGAATAAACGCTTGTGAATTATTAGTAAGAAAACGGCACAACCAAAAAATCTGAAGAAATTTGTATCTACATGAATAATACTAAAGAATATATTCACCAAATTTTATTGATCTATCACCATTTTGCTGAAGCTAGTGTACCTCCTTAACTCGAAAAGTATAGCGTTTAGGGCAAAATATCAGGAGAAAGTCTTTTAATTTGGGATTATAAATTTAGAGACAACATATCAAGAAGGGGAAATGTTCTAGTGTCTCGTTTTAAATACGATGACATTTTTTCAGATTTTTTTTCAACTTTTTTTCACAATGTTTCCAAAGCACATAGACGACCTGAAAAAAAAACATTGTCAAAAAAATTTGAAAAAAATCTGAAAATATGTTAACGTATTCGATACGAAACGCTGCAACATTTTCTTTTCTTGATATTTTGTCTCTAACTCAATAGTTTGCGAGAAACACCAATCAATTGTTCGGACGATTCTCCAAGATACGGCTAAAAAAATTTCAGAAAAAATTTAAGCGTATTTAAAAACGTTTCTTCTTCTGATATTTTATTATAAACGCCATACTTTTCGAGTTAAGCCATCCTACTTATCAGAGTTCCGAGCAAAAATCATTTTTAAAATATCAGAGGAAAAGTTTGAAAAAATTCCTGGCGATATAGTATAAACTTACGCAACTTTTTACATCTTTAACATTTCCTATTAAACCCTATTGTTCTCGAGTTACGTTGCACTTTCCAAAATTTGTCTTTTTTCGCCAAAAATGAAATAACTTTGCGAAAAAAATCGTACGAAACTTAAAAAAAAAACACGAAAACGGAGCTCCTACTAGACCGTTCAAGTTTATCATGGACAAACATGACAAAAAAGTTTTCCATGTCATGCGCCCAATTCTCGATGGTCGAAAAAAAGCAGAAAAACAGTCACGTACAAAAGTGCGTACTGGGTGGAAAAAAATCATGAAGATATTTGAAAAATGCAAAATAAAGCTGAATTTGTTCCCTTCAAAACGCCCTTCGGCAAATTCGGTTATCTTTTTTTTGACAAAGCTGTTACTGTTAGTGCGGCACGAAATTTCGACTGGTGTATCGAAACTTTTGAGCGGCAGTGTACGAACTGAAGTTGCTTACCGATCGACCCGGAATGACCGGCGCGTACTTCACGAGTGCCAACCTTTATTCGGTGGGCCCAACTCAACTGAAAGAACTAAATAACGGACAAGTTCGAAAGATGGCAGGGGACGAGATCGCCGACGAATCTATGGAAATTGAAGTTTTACCGTCGACGAGCGGCGATAAATCTTTGATAGACAACAAATTCACGAAATCAGCCAACTTACCATGGTAGGTGCCGAGCCAATATACTGCAAATCACTTAACCGAACAACAAAAGAAGGACAATGCGTTTAAGTACGGGATTGAGGTTATGTGGGCTACGCTTGATTTGCGTCAAAAAAGAACGGCGAATCTTTTTTTTTTTCACAAATAGCGAATACTATCGCAAGAGCATGTATTTTATTGGCAAAAATATCAGTGATTCAAAAAAGGTAGCACATTCGGTAAACACTTCCACTTGTGGAGGATAATAGTTGGATAAAAAAATACACGTTCAAAAATAATCAATAGTAAGCTGAATTGAAAATGTTACATGTCAAGCCATCGGCGAAACAAAACATACCCATAGCATTGAAGGTACTTGTCGAAAGTGCAGGATAGAAAAGTACCGCCCTCGGGTGTTTTCCGACATAGTCGGCAATGAGGATACCGTAGAGAGACTTTCGCTTTTCGCCCGTATGGGCAACGCTCCGAACATCATAATCGCCGGCCCGCCCGGCGTCGGCAAAACTACGACTGTACTGTGCCTGGCGCGTATACTTCTGGGCCCAGCCTTCAAAGACTCCGTACTCGAACTCAACGCCTCCAACGACAGGGGCATCGACGTTGTTCGTAACAAAATTAAGATGTTCTCCCAAAAGAAGGTACGTCTCTCGACAAGGTCTTCCCCTCTCTCCCACTTATAATCCAAAGGTATTGTAAAATCCATACGCCATTAATTTGTGAAGAGATTTTTCCCTCTGTAGCCTGATATAGCCATGAGAAAATTTGTAGCCCTCGGAGGCCTCGCGATATATATTTTAAAGAAGAATAGATTCTTCTTTCAAATTCGTGACAAATATACATTGATGATATTTTAATTAGACGCACGTGTAGATTTTACGCAAACAAACGCTTTCTTATATTTAAAAAAATCAACTATCCCGAAATTAGGTGCACCTGCCGCCTAACAGGCACAAAATAATAATCCTGGATGAGGCGGACAGCATGACCGACGGCGCTCAGCAGGCACTGAGGCGCACCATGGAAATTTACAGCAACACTACTAGATTCGCACTCGCCTGTAATAACAGCGAAAAAATCATCGAACCCATACAATCGAGATGTGCGATGTTGCGCTACGGCAAACTCACCGATGCTCAGATACTCGCAAAAGTGATCCAAGTGTGCAGAGAAGAGAACGTGAGTGCCCCTCCCTCGAACGGGCGTGTTTCCCGCTGATACGGAAAAGCGAGAGAGCTTCATTGTAAACCGTTGACTGTCTTTTTTTTTTTTTCTTTATTAAGCGCGCACATGAGCCAAAAAAGAGTACAGAGATTGGCGAATTGAGGAGAGACTGCGCTTGGCGGCTCCGAAAATCACGTTTCCTCTCTATCATTTAGGTTTCTTACACGGACGAGGGTCTCGAGGCGATCGTCTTCACCGCCCAGGGCGACATGAGACAGGCTCTCAACAATTTGCAGTCGACCCACAATGGTTTCGGTCACGTCAATCACGACAATGTCTTTAAAGTGTGCGATCAGCCGCATCCGCTCGCTATCAAGGAAATGCTCGAGAAGTGTTGCGAGAATGAGTTCAACGCGGCTCAACGCACGATGCAGAATCTCTGGAGCATGGGTTACTCCGCCGAGGATTTGATCGGCAATATATTTCGCGTATGCAAAAATATGCAGCTCGACGAAATGCTCAAGCTCGATATGATCAAGGTAAATTAACGCGCGCCTGGCGAGGCGCGTTCGAGCTTCGCTAGGCTCTATGGATTCTCCATCGACGCTGTAGCGCCGTGACAAAATATTTCTCTTCGTTCGCAGGAGATCGGCGTGACGCATTTGGGAATCGTCGAGGGAACTAACAGTCTCCTCCAGTTGGACGGTCTACTCGCTCGTCTCTGTCGAGCGGCGATGACAAAATAATTTATCTCTTTTTTTTGAAAATTTTTCGTGTTATTTTGTACCTGTGCTATTGCGGTTAAGCTCTTTGTACATTCGTAACGATCATGAGTACGCTTCATTACGAACCCTCACTTTTCCTCTCGAAAACAGAGATCCTCGTTTCGACTGGGCTTTTCAGGCACGCTGCTGCTGCGGCTGCTGCTGCTGCTGCCACGAGTTGTCAACTCTCGCAGACAAAAATGATAAATGTATTTTGGGGTTTTTTGAACGAATTGATCTTAGAAATGATGAAAGTATCTCTCAACACCATTTTTCCATAGGCACCGAGGTTAGATGAGGTCGGGGTTTGGGCGAGGGCCACCTCAAAGCACTTTGGCATGATTCGGCTCTGGAGGGTGTTCTCGGAGGTGGCTGAGGTGGATTATTCGTTTGCGAATCCGTATTCCCATTGCTATTGTTACTGTTGCTGTTGCTACTGTTACTGCTATTGCTACGACTGTTACGGTAGTTGGCTGCCGCGTCAGGCTCGATGCGCCCGTTTTTGTCGACGCTCGGTGGGTCACCTCGATGATTGCGCTTCGTAGGCTTGCGCGGATTCTCGTGCTGCTGCGGCGAAGGCGGCGGCGGCGGCAGCGCGCTCTCCATTGATTGCAGACTCGCTGCGCGATGCAACGACAAGCGTAGCGGCTTTTTAGGCGGGGCCGGACGTGTTTTCGAATTTGTCTCGTGGCTTCCGTAAATTAACGAAACTTCCGAATACTCGGAGGCGGCGCGCGATTGATTGTCCTGGAAAAATGCAAAATCACCGCAATGCAGAAATCACTGTATTTTATCGACAATTATTATTATGGCGATTCAATGTACATGAAACATAGGTTCATATGCCACCCGCGCTAAATGCTGTTGTCATAAATTATTCTAGATCTTTGTGGGAAAGCAAAAGAGTGTGTCGTGTCTACCTGCATCCGATAATACGTTGGCTCCGAATCGAACTCCAAGGGTTGCAGGCTCTGCGAGCTCTTTCGCGTCTTCCTCAACTGCTCCATCGTACATTCGAGGCGAGACGAGCGTCTTCGCTGCTGCTGCTGAAAGTATGCCTGGGATTGTTGACAGTCGAGGCTGGCGGTCGAGCCGGTAAGTTGGAAGTTGCTCGCAACGGAAACGCCCGTATTCGGTTGTCTGTTGGTGCGTGATTTGTGATGATGAGCGTTCTTGGTGCCGCCGTCCGAGGAAAAGTCGAGCGATGACGAGTCCTTGTTGGTGCCTCGAGAGTCGCGAAGCAACGATCCTCGCGCCTGATGATCGGACTGCTGCTGTCGAGGCCCACTTCGCAACGTTGGCAAACTCTGCCTGAGATCGGCGGGACTTCGGACATTTAGCCCGGGTAGATTCGCAACGAGCGCTGTAACTTGAGGACCCTTTTGGAAAACCTGAAACAGTTTCCGATTTCTTAATTTCGTTAAAGATACTCCAACAAAATGATCGAATGGACAAAATGGTGTAAAATTTTGTTCAGTTTAACGTAAAATTGAATCGCTCGCTTGTACGAGAAGACGAAGGGCGAATGAAGGATCGTAGGTATACCTGAACGTGTTCATGACGATTCGTTGATGGTGGTGGTGGTGGTGGTGGTGTCTCGACGACGGTAACTTCGGGCCTCGCCGGTGCCAAAAGATCGCGAACCTGTTCCTCGAGATAGCCGATTCTGTGTGTGAGCCTGAGATTGTCGGACCTCAGTGTGCGCAATGCGGCGAGGGATTCGCTCTTTCGTAAAACGACGATTTGTGCAGCGTCCGGTGCTACGGCGAGAAGTCGCGCGAGATCGTTCCTACCAGCCCCAACGACCATTTTTCCATTCACCTCTAATATCCTGTTACACGAGTCCAATACATACACGTTCAATGTCAAGTACATTCAAACGTCGCAATGGTAAGGGCGAATGAGACGGAAATTTGTTTTCTGCACATGAATAAAAATGTAGTTATTTTTGTACATTGAAGCGTTGCTGTCGACAGCCCTGCAGTTTATACACGAGTGAGGGGGCCGAGCAGCTCGCAGCCATCTGGCGGACTGACCCTATCCACCGGTACGCGGGAGTACCGCGAAAAAATACAGCCGAACGCGTTTTTGCAAATCGAATTTGGTTCGTCATCAGGGAAAATCATCGTCGGTCTGTTTTGCGTACGGAACGAAGTAACGATTCAACAACGACAATTCAAGGAACATCGGGAGCAAAGAACGGTCGGAAAAATAATAGACGTGTACGCGTATGTACTCGGAGGTTCGTTCGCTCAGAGAGGTCGTGTGAAGCTGCAGTCGCAATTAGCGGGGGCAGGCCGCGGACTTCCGGAGCTTATTGTCTGTGTTTCATCAGTTGATGCAGTACACGTCTCGAGAGCTACCGACAAGAGGGGCCCCCGTTTGCATTATTTCCCTTGGAAAAAACGAGCAACCTACGCCCTTTCGTTGCCACCGCCGCTGCTGCCGCTCGTGAATTTATCCACATAAATCTACATAGGAATGCGTACGTGTGCGCGTGTGTGGTGCGAGCTTCACGGTGCAGAGAATCACGAGAGAACGCCAAGATTATATGGCCATTGTTCTCCTCTCGTGTTTACTGTACTACGATTTTCCTCGTGTCTGCCTCAACTGTATTCTCGTTTTTTTTTTCTTTTCCTTCACCTTTTTTACTTCATCATGATAATCATCATCGTTGCATGCATGCATAAGAGTGTGACGCGATTGTTGGTATACATCGCGAAATAATAAGATCAACAAGTGCATTTTCCCGCTACTTCACAGACGCCAATTTTTATTTTCTTCGCGTTTCGAACAGATATTATACGCTACGAAAGACGATGATCTTTTAAGGTTTTTTTGTATCCACTTATTTGTCCATATATACATACACTACCGCTCAAAAGTTTAGATACATCAGTCGATATTTCTTGCCGCACTAAAAGTTAGATAACTACGGCATAGAAAAATTAACCAAATTCAACGAACGGCCTTTTCAAGGGAACAAATTCGGCTTTGGTTTTTTTTTTTATATTTTTTTTTCGACCTTGTACGTACTTTTGTACGTGACTGTTTTTCGGCTACTTTTCGACCATCGAGAATTGGGCTTATGGATTTTTTTGTCATTTTTATCCATGATAAACTTAAAAGGCATAGCAGAAGCTCCATTTTCGTTTTTTCAAACAAATTTCGAACGATTTTTTTTTCGCAAAGTTATTTCATTTTTTGCTACAAAAGACTAACTCTGGAAAATGCAAACAAACTCAAGGGTTTAAGAGGAAATGTCATAGATGTAAAAAATAGCGTAAGTTTATACTGGATAGCCTGGAATTTTTGACGAATTTTTCTGTGAGATTTTTTTTTCGACTACTTTTGCTCGACACTGATGAGTAGGATGGTTTAACTCGAAAAGTATGGCGTTTAGAACAACATGTCAGGAGGAGAAACTTTTTAAATTTTCGATTTTAAATTCCCTTGAACTTTTTCAGAATTTTGTGGTTGACATTTGTTTACAATGTTTTTTTTTTCGGGTCGTCTAGGTGCTTTTGAAACATTTTTGAAAAAATTTGAACAAACATCGTATTCAAAACGAAACACTGCAATATTTTCTGCTCCTGATATTTTGTCCTAAACGTCATACTTTTCGAGTCAAGCCATCCTACTCATCAGGGTTTCGAGCGAAAATAGTAAAAAAAAATCGTGCAGGAAAATTCTTTGAAAATTTGTCTTTTTTAGTAAAAAATGAAATAACTTTGAGAAAAAAAATCTTACGAAACTCTTTGAAAAACGAAAATTAAGCACTGCTACCCCTTTCAAAGTTCATCGTGGATAAAATTGACAAAAAATGTTTCCATAAGCTATGCGCCTAATTCTCGATGGTCGAAAAACGGCCACGTATAAAAGTGCGTACCGGGTCGAAAAAAAAACATAGAAATATTTCAAAAACGCAAAACAAAGCTGAATTTGTTCCCTTCAACATGCTGTTCGTTAAATTCGATAATCTTTGTTTTTGACGGAGGTATCTAACTTTCAGTGCGGCAAGAAATATCGACTGGTGTATCCAAACTTTTGAGCGGTAGTGTATGTACGTGTACGTACATAGGTAGGAACGAGAATGCGTTACGAAGCGGATGTGGGGAAAGAACGGACGCGAGAGTCCCAAAACCGGGCATTCCATTATAATCGCGATCACGAGAGCTCGCGTGTGCGCTCGAGCGCGAAAAAAAAAACAAAAAAGGCCCGAAGGCCCAGCCTACGTATGGGTCTCAAAGAGAACAAGACAGGGGAGAATCTCCGTCTCTTGAAAAAGTTTTTCACAGCTTATTTCTATGAAAAAGTGCCACTCGACGCTGAGAAAAATATCAGAGTATGGTAAAAATGACAAAATCTTCTGATTAACCGGTAAACCCAAAGTAACAACGCTTTATATGCATACCTGTCCCCTTTGCACAGACCGGAATCTTCGACGGCCCAGTCGACGCAGAGACCAGCAGCGTCGTCGCGCGGCCCAGCACCGAAACGGGGGCTCTTCGGATCCGCGCTCACCTCGACCGCGTGAACCGTCATTTGTGTGCCACCGGAAATACAACTGTTAATCGACCACGAATCATGAATATTCACTCAACAATTTCGAACCCTCATTCTGACAAACGATAACAACACGGGCTTTCAAAACCTTGCACGAATGTTCACTAAATATTTTATTCGAACCCTTGGGGAGACAGGGTGAACAAAGTATCTTGCAACTTCGTGGGCAAGTCCCGTTACAGCCTAAGCCGAGCACAAACGTTGCATCCCATATTTTTTCCGAAGCGAAGCGATTTCTTTTTTTGCTTCACATTCATTTTCCTTTATTTTTGCGCTCCCAACGCGAATACCGAAATAATAATAATACCTGAATATCGTGTCGTTCTTCTGTTTCTCTTGGGTATCTGCCAATTCCAGGGCTGCCTGAAGTGCTCTGCTCTCCTCGCGGAGAGTCAGAAGTTCGAGCTCCTCGCGCCCAAGACGATACTCCAATTCGGCTTGTTGAATTCTCACGTCTATGTTACTGAATCGAAGAATGATTGGAGGTCGTAAAAAAAAAAAATTATCTCGAGAAAAATGGCTATGCCGGGAATGAAAGCCTTGCGGGTGGATGTCAGATATCCTAACCACTGGACAATATCGGATGAGTCGAGACACGAGTTATCTCGAGCTCAAAAGAGAGAGAGAGAGAAAGCCACTCTTCCGCTCTCAAACCCATTTTTCATGGGTATAAATGTATGGAAGAGGGTGGATATTTTTGTTTGTTCCTTACTCTGTAATATCGAGACGTTCAAGGGCAAGTTTGAGATTCTTTATCGCGAGCCTTTTGTTGTCCGCGTCGCGCTGTAACCTCTGTAGACGTTCGTCCGTTGCCTTTCTATCGGCTTCGGTCAACGGCGGTGCCCCGTTTCGCAGTGCCAGACGATTGCTCAGCGTGTTGCACAGTTGACCCTTGAGGCTGCCCGGTTCGTACGCGAGTCGCAAAAATGTCAGAGAGAGTAAATATAAAATTTAAAAATCGTTATGTGATAAAAAAATAAACGGCGGGGGGGGGGGGGGTGCACTTTGACTAACGTTTGAATGATATTTTCTTTGTCGCGTAGGGCTACTCTGAGGGCATCGACTTCTTTGTAATGGTCACGATTGCGCTGGCCGGCCGGCGAGGTCATGCCTCCGGATACGCTGCCACCCTTCTTCCGGCGTGGCGTCGTGGACAGCGATACCTCGATGCTCGCCATCTGTAAATAAGTTACGGATTTTTTGTATTAACAACGAGTACCCGAATTGTAGGTTCCAACATGGGCGATAAGAGGCATTCGGGCAAGATATTTTCGTGGAACATTTTATTTGGGGTCTCTTGGAACGCGTTTATTGCCAATTTGAGATTGAACATTGGAATTTTTGTACCGAGGGAGGGGTGTGCACGAGTGTATGACCGAAGGTATTGTTCGAGGAGACGACGCTCCTCCTCTCTGCTTTCCTTCTTCATCGTTGTTTCTTTAATTCCGATTGTCAAGATCTCACGAGCGCCATTTTTCACTCATCCTCTCCCTCTGTCGTCTCCTCCCCTTCACCCCCCGTTTCCTCCTTTCTCGTTTTTCGGCAGACAAACGAATGATGTCCACAAGGACGAAAGGCGGGAAGAAGTAAAAGGGCGACTGGGAGTGGGGAAAAGAAAGAGAAGACGGAGAAGAAGAAGAACAAGTGAAAAAAAAAACAAGAAGAAAAATAAAAAGGTGAACCAGAGGGCAAAGAAGAGGAAATGAGGAAAAAAGGGGCAAAAGAGAGGAGGAAGATGCATCGATTATGCCACTGAAAAAATCCTCGATAAACTCCGAGTGTATACCCTCTGGATAAAATATCTCTCGGAATACTCTCCTCCTCTCCTCTCTCCTTCTTCTCTTCGCTTCATGCGCCGTAACCCACACGATCAAGTACCACTAAAAGCAGCTTGACCACGTGATGTTTTACCCGGAGGTCTCTAGGGACGTCGTAACAAATCATAAGTTTTAATGCAACGATACATTTCTATCCGTATCGATGTTTCAAAGGATCAACGATCAATTGTCGTTCTTTAAAAATGAAAATCAATTATTACAAGTTGAGGGACAAAATAAATAACTTCTATGTCGATTTACGATATTTTGTTATTACAAAAACGTGAATAAAAATGGAAATCGATATTGAATAAGAAATTCAATGTCTTTTTTCATTGAACAATTGAAACAATCGTTACAGTTTCTGTCTCTCGAGTGTATTTTTCTACGTTTCGACGCGTTTATTTCGTTGATTTTGGAAGCGTATACATTTTGTACGTTTTTCGTTTTATAAAATGGCAGTTTATACCTGTTTCTGTTGTCTCTTGTACTCGAACGTCTTTGTGCTTTAAAAGCTTCTCAAAGACACACATTGAAAGCGGCGGTATGCGGGCCTTGGACTCGTTTATCGTATATGTATATCGTGCGATGCCTTTAACGAGTCCCGGATACTTTGAGACGTCGTTGGGGCGCACCGGAAATTCGACGAGCGCCGAGTCGAAGAAGAAGAAGAAGAAGAACAAGTCCCTTCTCGGTTATGTACCTGTACGTTCGTGTATACCCACTCGCAAATGTCGTCGTTCACTTGCCCCTTCCCCGGGTTATAATATAAATGAGGAAAAGTCGACACGAGAGAGCACATCCGACAATGGGAAAAGCCCGCACGATTCTTTTCAATCCGTGTCTATACAGAAACACGTTACGGTACAGGAATAAAAAATTTAAAAACTTATGCTTTACCGTTAATTGCTTTATTATGGCATTTCCCGCAGAGCGACGAGAATCCTCTCTCGCAACGCGTTTCATATCTTGAGCAAATATTTTTTACGCCAAGCGAAATAATTAGACATTTTTCTCCTCTCATCCTCCATTCTCAATTCTTTTTACTTTTCAACATTCACCATTTAAAATACGAAATATTTTCCCCTTCCCGTTTGGTTAAACATTATCAATTATTTTCTTCAATCTGTATTTTTTATTTATATAATATATTTATCTCAAGATTTCGCAATGAGAAAGATTGTCACGGGAGTGCCCGTCTACGAGCACGAAGAGAGAGAAAGAGAAATAATAACAAAACATGTCTGGTAGCGCTTGTTCCTCTTTTGTGTTCTCACCGATGCGGTCATCGCGGTGTCGTAGCCTCCTTCTCGAATTTCTCGTAGATCGCTGTTACAATCTTCTTTTCTTTTTTTTTCGTTTCAACCGATCTCATAAGGATATCCGGCATGGAGCCCTTATCGTCCAAAATTCTCATATGTCATTTCGGATGAAAGTTCCCATCCATATTACTATTTTCATTGTCACAATTTTTTGTGCGGCTATATTATCGTTATTATTATTATTAAGGTCAATATTAATAATTATGATCTATAACGATCATATTGAGCTCAATCATAATAATAATAATAATAATTGATTGAATAAAAACGGCGGAAAGCTTTCTAGTGCAGTGAACGAATTCGTAAATTTTTATTCACTCCCTTTCTTGTTTTTTTTTTTACGGCGCCGCACGTCTGGTCATTCGGTGCGAGGACGTGGTCTCAAGGAAAGGGCAGTGACTCCATTTCGGAGTCCGGTGCCGCCGGGAACCTCGAATCTTCCCGTCTGGTTTTCGCGATGGTGCTCGAGGGAGAGAGAGGGGGGAGGAGATCTCTGTACGGGTTGATGTGCAGCATGTGAGACGTTCGGAACCAACCGACTCTCCGAAATTTGCGAATTATGTTCATTTTTTGTTTGTTTTGATACTTGGTCGTTGCCTAGCGTTCTTCGGAATCGATACGAAATTTGTCAGCCGACTATTGGAAGTTTTACGTACGAGAAACGTATTTTTCGACGCTCCGCAGTTGAAAGGGCGTATCTAGCACGAGCCGGTAGGGGTCTCGAAAATGCAAAAAAGGGAGCACGGGGCGCGGTTAGGGGAAGGGACGAATTTACCAAGAAGTTACGCCACTGAAAAAGAGGCAGTGTGTGCGTGTGTACGTGTTCGCGCGTCTCGGGCCCCGGGCGATTTAAATGTTGCAAGGAGGAGGATGGAACTAAAAACGACGAAGAAACGAAAAGCCGAAGTCGATCTCCCCATGGTATCACGACGGCCAAGCCGCAACGAAACGAAAAAATTTCCAAGGGTCCGGCTTCTCAACGTTTCCGTTCCCTCGCATCTGCATATAAATCACTGGTTGGACAAGAACCAGAGGAAAGAAGAAGAGGAGGCTGGACGTTGGAGAAAAAAAGTACGAAAGGTACATTGCGCGGCTTCATCGACCAATTCTCGTCACTACCCGGCTAAACTCGAGGGGGTCATAGTTCGCTGCGTCCCTTTGGAATGAGATTTTCAAGGGCAGAAAAGAGCAGCAATGGCCTTTCGGTAAGCCACTAGTATCTATCGGTTATTTTGCAATATCGCACTATCTTTGTACTTGAGGACTGATTTGTGCAGATATTAAAGACATCCGGAAGGAAAAAAAACTCTACTGCGAGTTACTCGCCGCCGAGATTCACTTTGCTGTGCTCGTTTATAGACTCTTTCGTTGTTTTCCTTTTTTTCACCCCCTCTTCTTTACTCCGTGCAAAGTAATAGTTTATTCAGGATCACTTTACCTTGGCTTCGAGGGTCTCGAGCTGCGCCATTCTCGGCTCGAGAAGCTGTTGCTGTGATCCAATTCCCGTGTGCAGCGCAGTCTGAAAAGTTATGAGAAAATTAAAATTCCGAGGGAATACTCGATGAAAAAAAAACAACAAATAACGAGTGCCAGAGGTCACCGGATCCGTTGTTGAATATATAGAGCCCCGCTGTCAATTCGTCATTTTCCAACTATGACGACAAAACGGGACTAACAAACCACGTTATCAGGATGCGTTGTCACGCAACAAATATTGACGGGAGAAGGCGAGTCGAAACCATTGGGTCGCAAACTTTCTCTCATTTAACTGTCAATTGAGCAATTTTCGCAATTGCGGTCACATATTGACATTTAGAAAAATCGGTGAAATTCGTATACCCTCTTATTTGAGTATCCGGCAGAAAATGTCGAAGGGAAAGAGATACGGGATTAAAAGAGTGTCACAGTGGTGAATTTAGCGCGAGAGTGCCCATAAGGATTTCTCGATTTCCCCCATTCTAGCGGTTGGTTTTTGCTTCCGAATCGTTTATACGAGTCTCGGAAGGATCACGCCTTTTCTGCAATCCCGTCGAGGCTTATACAGGCACGTATAATAGTCCGCAGACTATTATACAAGGTATATTACCCTACTGTGCGGTATATTTGCAGTCCTCTCTCTCTCTCTCTCTCTCTCTCTCTCTCTCTCTCTCTCTCTTTCGTTCGCTCTCCTGATTCCGTTGAGGCTTCGTGTTACCTCCCCCGCGGCTCCCCCGTATCCGCGTCCATCTACCAGAATCCTTTCACGCTTGTATTCTACACCTTCTTCATTCTCCTCTTCTCCTTATTTATCCCTGTCTGCGAAGCTGAGCACCTCTCTCTCTCTCTCTCTCTCGCTCTTGCGTGAGAGATAATGAATAAAGAAAAGGTACAGTTGCGCCTCTTGTGGGCATATTTTGTTGGCGGACAAGTCCCATTTCGCATCCGCTACATCCCAACGCTGGTCCTCTCTTCTTCTCGACTTGCTTTGCTTTGATTTGTTCTCTTTCTCAATTTCGATTTTTTTCTTCTTGTCCGTTCCCTCGGCTTCGGTTGGGTTAAAAAAAGAAGTTAAGAAAAAATTCTCACGAGAGCAGGCAGCGGTGAGTTTGTTTGGCTGTTCGGTTCGTGTGCACGAGGGCGAAAACTCGGGCAAACTTCCTAGAAGCACTCTCGCGACGGCGGCTCGGAAGTTATTTCGAAAGAATGTAAGAAAAAATACGAATGAAAAATAGATGAAGAACGAGACCAAGTCCGTAGAGTTCCAAGGGGACGAATCGTTACCAACGTATCTCAATCGAGCAATTAGTTCGCGTGCAAACGAATCGAGCACTTTTCACAAACTCCATCATAATGCGTACGATCATTTTCAAGTGGTAGCCAAGGCTATGGCTTGTTCCATCTTGAGGTTTCTACGGGGTCTGGCCGTTGGGGGTGAAGCACGAGAGCACTTATGCATGGATTCGATTGACTGTTACCAACTGTTAAGACGGAATAACACCTCATCGCGGTCGGTATAATAGAACGATAGTAGATACCCAAAAATCTCGGAAACGGCTCTTCAGGTCCCGGCGAAATTTTGCCAAACGACGTCAAATAGATAGACGAACAGCTGTCTGCCCCGCAAATTTTCTGAATTTGAGAAAAAAAATGTAGATCGGCTTATGTGTATCGGCCAATCTACGTTTTTTTTTCAAATTCAAAAATTTGAGGGGCAGACAGCTGTTCGTCTATCTATTTGACGTCGTTTGGCAAAGTTTCGACGGGATCTGAAGAGCCGTTTCAGAGATTTTTGGGTATCTACAATTGTTCTACCATACCGACCGCGATGAGGTGTCATTCCGTGTTAACTGACAAATAATCGTCATATTGAACGTACGTTTTCCAACTATTTGTTCATATCTATTTGTAAAAATATGCATTTTTTAACATTCGGTGATTACATTGAATGTTTTCATTACTTTGTATAATTAGTTTCCACAACTTTTTCTCGCTCAATTAACGCGAGACGAATTGGCAACGTCGTAAATCATGGTATATGATAATGCCCAAGTTGGCAGAACTCGCGCCAAGTTGGAGATATACGCGCCCCGTCCGTAACCTCAATATCGGCCCATGGAGCTGTCAACAATAAATATCGGTCCGAGGAAAAAAAAATCCGCTTTAATTTGTCTTTGCCTAGAAATGTCTAGAAAATAGTAATTTTTGAACATAATTATCAAATCGATATTAATTATTACGAATTAAGATAATAAGAACGAATAATATTCGTTTTTAATTATCCTGACTGAGTACTTTGAGGTTCCCGGCCATAAATACCGAATACGAATAAGATAGGCAGCAGTTGTGCCGTCTACGACGTTGCCACGATTCCGCAGCTTAATATTTTATGTACTTGATTTTAGCACAGATTCGCTATTTGAAATATTAATATAATTCTATAACGGTACCTACTGTGAATCCTCATTTTCACGGTACCAAGTGGTAGTTCATGATGTTGAAGTTTGCATCGTTGGAACGCAACGAAAATATTTTTTCCAATTTTCGATTTTTTTTTCTAGCTAATCAAAGGTACTGTAAACTTTTCTAACATCCTTATTAGAAACCTACAACCTAAATCTATCAAAATTGATTTTCCATAACAATGAAAATGGAGAAAAAAGGAAATGAAAAGGAATTTTCGTTGCATTCCAACGATGCAAACTTCAGCAACATGGGTAATTCGATAATTAGTCGAACCGTACTTATTTTTTTAGCTCCGTGGTATAGCATTTTCTTTGCAGATAATAATAATGTATCGAAAAATAATCGGGAATTTTCCATAAACATAATGCACTTAGCCCACGAAATACGTAGAATTTGCGACTTTTTTCTAAAAAAAAAACGGTACTGCGGCTCGTATCCAAACTGCGCAAAATGATCAGGAAAGGGACTATAAATTTTTAGAAAAAAAAAAGCCAACTCGGTGGTTACATTTCGCCCTAAGCCCATAACAACCTTAGACTGCCCAATCACACTCAGTGTCAAAGCAGCGTTCGATTTTCCCCTTTCGTGTCTATTCCGCTATTAAAAAAAAATAAAGAAATTATCGCTAGGAAAAAAAATGATTTGTCTTTGGAAGCGGAATAATATCGAGGGAAAATAAAGGGGAAAAAATGTCCCTCTCTTATTGAGGGGTGAGAAGCAGTCAGAATTTTCAAAAAATCGATATTTTTTAAACATTTTCTTGAAGTATGATGTTTCGAAAATTTCAAGTCAATCCGACGAATAGTTTCTGGGATATCCCACAATTAGTGAAGGCGCGTCGGGTCCCCATGGCAGGAAGCAGACGGCAGCTGCAAGCAACCCAATGGGGAACTCGATTCTTAAGAGCAAGATTATCGCCCTTTACCTCCAATTGTTACGGATGCCATAAAACCAATTTATGAAGATCTGAGTAATGATAATTTACTCTCTAGGTGTATCGGTGGCTCCAATTAAAACAATAACGAAAGCTTCAATCAGCTAATTTGAAAAATATGCCCTAAAACAGTGTGTAGCAGCAGTACTATTGTAGAAATTGCTGCATATATTGCTGCTTGTGTATTCAATGAAGGTACACACACACACACATTGTTACTGATCATGAATACACTTGGCATTAATTGTGGACCCAATTCTCACCGGTACACAGAAATAATCGATTATCAACGTACAAACGTGGCTGACAAACGCGCAAATGATAATACCCGAGAAGGCAGAATGCTTCGAAGACAACAACAAATTTATATTTTGGAAGCTTCCACATCGGCAGAAGCCCTATTGTATGGGCCAGGAATTGATGATTCGATGTAAGTAATTTTTGAATTAGTATGTCTATACATAAATTAAGTGTAAAATTAGAAAACTCTTTTAGAAATTTTTAAAAATGTATTACTCAAAAACTATAAACTTTAGCAAAATTTTATAAAGAATACTTTCGATTTAAAATTCCGAAAATGTTTTTTTAAAAATAATTCATCCCAAAAAACCTTAATTTTTTGAAAAAAATGCTTTAACAATTGGCTATAAACAATTGAATGCTCGACTTTTTGGCAATAAATTGTAATATTCGGATTCAGCGGATCAAAAAACATCAAAAAAGTTTAGCTTCATCCATCGAGCTCAACATTTTACGAACATATAATACCTTATCCACGTCGAAAAACTTTAAACGCGTTTTTCTCGAAACTATGTTTTTCAAGTCGGTGACCACTATAATTCGAAAACCACTCGAGGGATTTTTATGAAGTTTGGTATGCTTATTGATAGCATTAAAAACTAGTCTCTAATCGAAGGATTTTCATTTTTGGTGAAAGTTTCTATTTTCTTTAACATTAAACGAGCGATTTTTTGGTCGAAAATCGAAAGTTATCTGTCGGAAGCCGCCATTTTGTTAAGTTTTTCAGAAAAAAAAGCTTCGATTGAAGACTAGATTTATTATTAAACTAATGATTTTTCTTTGGTTTTTTTTATTTCAGATGATCCAGTAAAATTTTATGATGGTCACCGCAAAGCACTACATGCCGAAGGGGGTCCAAAGATGGTGATATTGTTATAAATAATCAATATTTTTCTTTGAAAATTTGTACAAGTTACTGTTAGCTTGGTTACTATAAAAAAAATTATTGAAAAAGCTCGTTTTTTCGCGCCTCTGACTGCATCTCACCCCTTAATATAGAGATGGGTTGTGTTGTTCCAAAGAAACGCAAAGATGAAAATTTCGTAGTCAACGGAGCTTGGCTCATTCCTCGTGGAAGTGCGGCAGCTCAAGAGGCCGAAAAAAAATCCCAAAGAAATATATCATACAAGTAAGTAGTTGTTAGAGGTGGGTATCGAAGCTTTTTCAGGGCACGTTTCATGTCGAGGGACCGTTGCAATCGTGCAACATCAAACATGTATATAGGTACCCACACCTTGACTTACGCCGTGGAATTTTTTGCTCCCTCTGCCCCACCTCACCCCTTTCGTAATTATCGCCGGATCCTCCTCCGTCCTCTTCTCCCTTTGCTACATTCTCGTACTTACAAACAATAATATTAAAAATAGTGATAAAAAATAGCAAGACCGAGAATAATAATGATAATTTTCGAAAATCGTTATTCGATTAATCTTGAAATCAACGAAAAGCGGTTATCATTTTGTTTCTTTTTCTCATTGGCAACGAAATGTTTGTAAGCTGCTGATTGCAAGATGCTTGTTTAACAAAGCGGAAATATATATCAAGGGAGGAGAGAGGATGAAGGAGAATCAAGGAGCCGCCGACGTGGCTCGTGTTCTCTCTGTCAAAGGATGGACGCGGTGGTCGGGAGAGAATGTTTTTCGTACATTTCGTATATACCGAGAGTTTTCTCAACGACAGCTACTCCCTACACTCCATGTATTGCATGCGCCCCACGTTTTTTGTTTTAAATCTTACAAGTATTTTCATAGCTATTGAAAATTCGCAATCACAGATTTTCAGGACAATCTGTATTGGGTTACAAATTTGTATGGGGTAGGAGAAATTATTTTATACTTTTTAGTCCGTTTTAAAAACGGGGTTTGAAAATTCTTTTTTTATTAAAATAATTTTATTTTCTGCTTTTTAGTCTTCTGTGTGTGAAAATTTGCTTCCACACCAAAATGACCATCGTAGAAATTGCCACTAATGCACTATTCACTATTAATATTATCATTATTATTACTATTATTTAAATTTTTGCTCTGTCACTAAACTATATATATATATATATATATATATATATATATATTTTTTTTTTTTTCACAATTTTTTTTCTCCTTTTCTCTTTCTGTGACAGATTTGCTTGTCTGTTTATTTGTCTGTCATCCAGATCTGAGCTATGTTCGTAGTTTCAAGTCTCTAGCTCATCCGGACATTAGTTTAAAATCGATTGCAAAATTTGTACCGAACAAACAAATAGACAACAAAGAAAGCGAGTTGATAAAAACGTGGTAAAATGGTATTCTAACCTAAACATTATGAACGTTATCAAAAAAATCTTTCCTACAGAAGTTCTTAATTGGGCCTGACAATTTTGTTGGTGAAAAAAGTTCATGATCCCATTTTTTTTAACATGTCGGCCATCTTAACGTCGCAATTTTCAATTTCTGACCATAAAACGTTTTTTTTAACGTCCCTCTTTGAAAGTTTTATTATCCTCAATACTTGATCGGAGCAGTATGTTTCGAGATACATGAGGTGTAAGATTAAAATCAATTGTCGGACGAGAGAAAGATTTGGAGACAAACATCATGAATCTTTTTTCATCCAACAACACATCTGAGAGTAGATGAAGAATTTGAAAAACGGCAAGCTCCGAATTATCCCGACTGATGGAAAATCTTTTGCCGAACTGTGTGATCCGGGGTCTCCGGAGGAAAAGAAAATAATCGTCGAAACAATGAGAATGCGGAGTTGCAAGCTAACGAAAAATCGAGTTTAATCGTTAATCTTAAATTGCGATGAACCCTCCCCGCTCGGGGTAATAACGATAATTAACGGTGGACCTCTCAGCGAAACGTCCGGCTAACCAAGTGGCCCGAGATTTTTCGAGTTACGCTTTTAATCGTTCTCACCTCTTTTCAATGCGCGTCGAGCGCGGCAAACGGGAGAAAAAAAATTAACTCAACGGAACGAAGAATGCGAGCGCGAATAGCAGAGGAGCAAGCTTCATTTTTTTCTCGTTTTACCGTAATCTTATGTGCGCTCTCGTTAATTATTCATTCTCCCTTCGTTATTTTTCACACCGACTCACGGCTGACGCGGAATTTGTGGAATTAGCACGATTAACGTGCCGCGATCGACAAATTTCCCAAGCTCTCAATTACCGTAGAAAAATTATTTTTTTCCAACAAAAACGGATGCCGTTTTTTTGTTGCCATATCCACTTGATTGCAATTATTCCTGCGAATTAATGGGAAAATGTTGTGTTTTCAGATTAGAAGCTCAATAAAAAATGAAGTAACCGAAATTGGAAAAAATCAAGTATACGGCAAGAGAGGAAGAAAAATCGCGCGTGAGAAAATATCGTGAAGCACTTTTGCCCCACCGTGTGCTGTTGCTTGCCCGACTTCGTTTCTCATTCGTTAATCGCCCCTCCCTATGCGATCATATGCTACACAAGTGCGCGTCTACGGGGCCTTTCCTGCACAATTGCAGAAACCTTTTCCGTGCCCGGGGAACTTTTATTTTTCTTTTTGTCTTTTTGTCAAATAATAATAAACCTGCATTCATCGAAAATCATTTTTACAACGATTATTGCCATGGGATCGACAATTGTAGGGAAAATAGTTCTTTTCTCCTGTCAAAAATCAAAATGTTTATTATTTCTTTTTTTTCAACTTTTCTTTCAACTCTCTTTTTGCCGGGAACCCAAGGGAACCTTCGTTCCTCTGCTCAGAGTCGAGTCTTCGTGAATTTGTTCGGGACGGTTTTATACGGAACGGCCCATAACGCCTGTAGATCGTAAATATGGCTCTGGGGATGCATTCATTCGTGTGCACAATTATGTGGGAGGCTCGGGAGGTTGAGTGCGCGCACCAGGGGATCAACGGAGGAAAAAGCATTATATACGTATTATACACTCGATATATACATGCACACACATATATGTGGCGAATTTTGCCCCGGAGCATCGACAAGTTTTCTCATGCAGTATCTATTTCTGTATGCGTGTTAACCGCGTCTCGGAGAAAGACTCGGACGAGCTTCGTCGTCTTTCTCATCTACACATCGTACACACGGGTTGTTCCAGGTTCACTCGTCAATTATCATCCATGCGGACTTATGGTTGTCTCTCTCCTCCTCCTCCACCTCCTCTCCAAACACTATATTAATCATTCGCGTTTTTTCCTTTAGTTATTATGTATTATGGTTAGTTTTGAGAAATATCGAATTCGTTGCTGATAATAAGAATTTTTCAAAGTCGTCGTCGTCGTACATTTACAATACGAATGCCCCATAGGGTCTTGCAATATAAATGCAGTTTTGTTTTTTTATAAAATTTTCTCCAGCGTGTCGTATTCGTCGAGTATACAAGTATACCCGCCGTATACGGACAAACCCGATATTTCTATACTCATACGTACGAATATATCGAAATACGTATATACATGTATGTACATAGACGCATGTAAGTACGGGGAAGATTATGCAGCGAAGAGTGTGAATATACACGAAAGGCCTCCGGAGGCCGTAACATGATGAACGATCCAATGGAAATTAATCTCGCTGGTTGTTGACTCGCGATCGCAGCCTGCTTACGAACACTCGTTTTCCCAAACGAAATAACAATAACTAAAAACAATCACGCACACGTTTGTAATACCGCTTCTTTCCGTGTGACGACTTTTAAATTAATCGTTCAATTAATAGTTGAAAAAATGTTGTACAATCTAGTAAATTCGTTCGAGTAGACGATTAAAATAACAATAACAACAATTATGAAGGCTTCGGGTGATGGGGGGCGGAGGGGGGGGGGCAATGGGTGTATGCAAAAATCGAGCGAGGCTCCGCGAATAATCGAGTTTGGCCGGTTGGGGCTCGGAAAAAATCGTGGATATTCATCGGTGAGTTTCACGGTGGTAAAGCAAAATCTCAGAGAGGCCCCTCTCGACCTTTCATTGTCTCGATGAATCGTGGCCGATGCAGTCAGCCCTTGTCGATGAAACATAACGATGCCACGAGCTTTGTAGTGCATACAATATATGCGAGCTCCAGAGAGGAAAGGAGACGGGGAACACGTGAAAAATGGTTCAAGAAGAGAGAGAGGGAGAGAGAGAGAAAAGGCTCGACCTGATTCGAGGGCAATGCCAAGAGGCGAGAAAAGAAACGATAATAACGTAGCCCCTTTTATTTTCTTTCTTTTTTTCCAAACAAAGTTCGCGAATTTGGATTCCTACTTATTCTCGATATTATACTCGATGAATTTCAAAAAATTAATAGAATTTTGACATTATTGTCATTTGATAACTTGCCAACGAAACGGAGCGTTGCTGAATTCTAAGACCAAGATCCTCTTTCTCGTCACCGCAGTCGGTTGTGTAGAACAGGACACTTTTTTTCGAGCCCCTGAAACAGACACCTGTCGTTTCATTGATAAATCTCACCTCATCCCCCATGGAAATACGCAATGATTAAATAATCATAGGTTCGCGAACTCGTTGCATCCGATTTCTCTGTGTCTCATTTTGTTTGTTTTATTTCTTTTTCGTTTTTTACTTTTCTTACCGAACGATAAGCGAGTAAAGCGGGGAACCCAAGGAAAGAAAGAGATACGAGTCCGGAGGCAATTGGCCGGTGTGCAAAACCATCAATTATTAGACGATAAATTGTTTCCCGTTGCCTCCCATTCTGTCACGAGCAATTAAATTGGTAGAACGAGTGTGAGATTTGCCGTACTTGGTATACAGGCCGTTTCACACCTAATTACCACTTTCCAAATTCTCGCTTACCTATTAGCATTTTTCTTTTCTTGCATTAATATTTTCTAGAACGACCCGAAAAACAAAATTGACGCTTTCTTTTCAATTATTATCATCAGTTTGAATTATGGACTCGATATTTTTATTAAATTGTCACAAACTCACGATAACCTTGCATGACGGAAAAAATCGGAATACGCAGGATTTGTTTGTATTTTTCTTCCCCCCCCCCCCCCCCCCCCTCCCCCGTGATTCAATCCCGAATGGAAGGCCTTGTATACGCAATAATATCGCACATGCGGGCTCTTCGATGCGACTGTATTTATGATAATCGTTCCTCACCTGAGTACCTTCCCATTCCGGTCGAATAAGTGCTCAGCTGGCACCGGCGAGTCACCGTAGTACCGCCGATGATAATCGTTCATCTCGATTTTATGTCCACGTACCACATCTCGTTGCTGCCAAACATCGAGAACGCTGTCAAACAAAGGAGGGATTTAGCCTTCGCAAATCCGAAATGATAAAACCCGAGACTTTGACCGCCAGCTTATTCGGACAAGCGAATATTAATTATAAGTATATATATAAATTATATTTACTCAATATATTAGTACGTATCCATATTTGGCAATGCAACAATGCGGTTAATTATTTGAAATGAATAATAAAAAGAATATGGTTCCGGGCGGGATCGAACCACGGCGGCCTTACGCCACATTTCAGGCAGACGTGATAACGGCTACACCACGAAGTCTCATTAAGTTAAGTCTCATTTAATTAAGGCCTTAGTCACAGTAACGAGTCTAAAATCATGTGCAAATCTAACAATTTTTTTTCCTATGAAAAAATGATTTACTCATAACAATAATTACACATCTATTTAGTATGAATATCAAGCTGTAGAGAATATGTATTTTTTTTCAATGTACAAAATGGCCGACTACTCGAAACTTCTCGAAACAGCTTTTTTCCAATTGGCGTGACAAATAACTTCAACAATTTTCACTCGATTCACTTCAAATTTAAAAGTTATGTTCCTGATTGCATTTCGCAGAGACATACGTACGGAATTTCTGATAATCGAAAACTTCATTTTATGAGCAGTTTATGAGCAGTTATAGTGAGCAGTTATAGTGATTCATGCTCAATAGATGTGTAATTAATTTTATGAGTAAATCACTTTTTCATACGAAAAAAAAATTCCTAAACTCGCACATGATTTTATACCCGTTACTGTGGCCTAAGGCCTTAAAAAGTCTAATATTGGAAGTGCGTTAAAAACCAAACTATACCAACGCAGAAAAAAAAATGCAAAAACTGTCCAATTTGGAAAAAATCTTTTTCGCAGGCCGGACCGGTGAATTTGCTCTTTCTTCCGGGCACGCATATTCAACGGCCAAACTTATCGTCTAGCCTTCTCTTTTTTTTACGGCGGATATACCTGGCTGAGCTATACGTTATTACTGTTAAATGGCAAGCGTATGGTGGCTAGTTTGCCAGTAAGAAGATTCGAGGCGCCAGGGCGTTTCGAGTTTCAAGCACCTACGCGACTCGATTGTCCATACAACAAAACTCCCATACATACGCTTGTACATACAAGCAATATTTGTAACGTCTATCGCGCATGGACAATAGTCGTATGATTTGCATGAGTTATGCACGAGAAAGTACCTTCTTTCGTACACCCACGCTACATTTATTATCTATCCGCATATGTGTGTGCGTTGATGTATATATATTTGAGTATTTATTTTATATATCCCCGTGTAAGTGTCAATATGTCGGTCATTCCATGAATATTGCGGTTTTTTAATACCTGTTTTTTTTTCAAATTAAGATAAACAAAATCCTCATTTAATCGCAAGTATACTCTCCTTCATTTTTTACGTAGAAAATGAAGAGGCTCATATTTTAGGTTAAAAAGAACTTAATTTTGGAAAATAAAACAAGTTTAAAAAAACGCAATATTCATGGGATGACGCAATATATTGGTACGTGGATACACGACATTTACATTTACAGTTTTTATACTACTTTTTGTTTTTCAAAATTAAGACAAACAAAAATCTTTTCTAATCTAAAATATGCGCTCTCCCTCTCTCTCTCTCTCTCTCTCTCTCTCTCTATCTCTCTCCCATTTTCTGAATACAAAGAAGAGGAGAATATATTATAGATAAAAAGTTGTTTATCTTAATTTAGAAAAATACAAAAGGTATTAAAAATCGCATAACCTGTGGGACGACCCAATATGTACTATCACTCCTTGGCCTTGGGATAAAAATTTGATCGCGTTCCTTTCAACGTAGATGACGTATCAGTACAAATGGACTATTTTCGTGATACACGGTCATTATTACTTCCATCCGCGTTATTATTGTTATTATTGTTACGTAATTGCGGGTTAACGATCCTCGATAGGAGTAAATAAATTATTGTCGCGCTCACGACGAGTCTCCTTACGTATACCTCGCGTAGTGTGTTATTTTTACGTCAAGAGTGCGAGTCGTTTCGTACGTCGAAATAAAACAAGTATATAAATATAAATTGAGGGAATATCGACGTGCATACGGGTTGACAACAATAACAACCAAACGTTGAAACGTTTCATTAAGATAGAGGAGAATAACATTGAAGCGGTCTATTTTGTAAACGAACGGACGGTCTCTCCTTTCGGTAACAATGTCGACACCCTCGTTTTTCGAGTGATGCTTGCTCGCTGTTCACAATCGTGTATCTTTGAAAGTCGAAACACGGAGGAGAAAGAAAAAAAGAAAACACGGTGAAAAAAAACGCGAGAAAAAAACAACGAGGGGTTGTCGTGTACGACTAGGGCTGAAACGGGGAAAAATCGCGTATACGCGTGAACAATGGTGCAGGGGAACGGAAAAAAAGTGCTCCATTGTTGGGGCAACTCGAAAGCACTCGAGACTTACACGAAATCAGGTTCAAAAGTCGTGATTCATATTTTTTTTCGCTGACTGCGCGAATCAGCCTTGACTTTTAGTCCTCAGTACTTGTATACACCCCCCCCCCGCTCCTCTGCTGCTCGTTCGCTCTCGTTGTTGGGTAATCCTCGAGAGGCGAAAGAACAAACCCTTTTCGGACGTGTAGTGTGAAACGCAGCCACGATGTAATTTTTCTTTGTTGAAATGTTCATGCAAAAAAATTATTTTGGTAGGATAATAATATTATGATTATTATTACTATTATTATTAAGCGGTAAAACATACCACCGTGAAAATGTTTTTTTTTTTTTCGTGAAAGTAATTTTCTACACAAAATCACGAAAAACTGGTACTTTTTGTTTAAATACACTCATTACAAAAATTAAGAGAACAGTAAAGGAAAAAATTTCATTGATTTTTTAATAGCTGCAATTTCGTGGAAAATGGTCGTATCGTTAACAAAAAAAATGGGGCTTTAAAGCTTGGAATCTCTACTTTACGAATCTCACCGGTAAACATTTTTTTAAGCAACACGCTCGGCGTCAATTTAAGAAACAGCGCGAGGCAAATATTTTCAATTTTTTTTTTATTTCAAAATCCCCCGCGGGCTCAAAAAAAATTGTTGAGCTTGATCAATACTGGGGTCATTTAGCCTGATTCTTGAGCTTCAAAATGGTAGTTTTCGGACCACTGTACGACCATTTGTCACTGAGATATCGGCGTTTGATACTTAGAGAATTTTTTTTTTACCTTAATATTGATTTGAAAATGTACGAAAAAATGACTTTATTCCCGTTTTGGAAAATCCACGTCAGCTTTGCAAATATTTCGAAAATGACGCATGTTTGTAGGTTTTTTTAGTACAATACATGCCCAAAGATCCCCAACAATTGAAATTGATCGGCTGAACCGTTATTATTGGCCGAAGCGTCAAAGTTTTATAAAAAATAAAGGAACACTTTTATTGTTCCTTAAATGTCAATTAATGATGATAGAAATGAAAAAAAAATTCCGTTATTTTTGTCATACAGTTTCGCTACAGTTTTCTTACTTTTCTCTAAAAGTAAGTTACTTACTTACTTACTTACTTACTTACTTACTTACTTACTTACTTACTTTTCTCTAAATTCTTACAGTTTTCTTACTTTTCTCTAAATCTTGGAAGAAGAAAAAAAATTCAAAATGTTAAAAAAAATTTAATTAAAAAAAATTCAAGTTTAAGAATTTTCTTTTTTAAATATTAAATTTTTTCCAAGATTTTAATTTGTGGGGTTCTTTGAGCATGTATTGAACTAAAAAAAAACCTAGAAACATGAGTCATTTTCGCAATATTTGCAAAGTTGACGTGGATTTTCCAAAATGGGACAAAAAGTCATTTTTTCGTACGTTTTTAAATCAATATTAAGATTTAAAAAAAAATGTCTTCTGGAGTACCAAAAGGGGCTTTTAGAGAATTTGATTCAGTTTACGAAACCCACCTTCAGCTCGCTGTACGATCATTTGTTCATAAGATTTTGATGATCCACGAAAAAGCTCCTTTTTTCTTTAAACGTCGATATCTCAGCGACAAATGGTCGTACATAGGTCCAAAAACTACCGGTTTGAAGCTGATGAATCAGGCTAAATGATAATATTGATAGTATTGATAAAGTTCAACAAATTTTTTTTAAGCCCATGGACAATTTGAAAAAAAGATCGAAAATGTTTGCCTCGCGCTATTTCTTAGATTCATGCCGAACGTGTTGCTTAAAAAAAATTAGGGGTGACATTCGTAAACTAGAGATTTCAAGCTTTAAAACTCCATTTTTTTCATCGATACGACCATTTTTCACGAAGTTACAGCTATTAAAAATCAATGCAATTTTTTTGCAATTTTACTGTTCCCTTAATTTTTGTAATAAGTGTAGTTAAATGAAAAATGTACGAACGTATTTGTTTTTTGTTGCTGTAGGATTTTTTATTGGTGAATTGATCGCATCAAAAGAGGGTACAGTGGTCAAAAGATTAAGAGCGGGCGGGAAACTAAGCGGTGGCGAGTGAGAGGGAAAATTGAACAGCTGTGGATCTCGGTAAATCACCCCATCGATCCCTTCCGGAACAACGATCGAGAATACGTAGATACATATGCGTATGGGATTAGAAAAGGAGCAAGCGTGTTATATGCCACATTGGAAGAAGGCTCGAATTTTGGATAAACCACATCATTAATTATTGTCCTCCCTTTCCCACTGACGTTATTTTTTCCCCTGCGTCCCGTTGTGTAGCTTTCGTTCTCTCTCTCTGTCTCTCCCTCTCTCTCTGCCCTCATCGATCGAACGAATAGTCGTCAAAACTTGTTTTACTGTTGCGAATTAAAAAAAAATAATGGAAATGCGCGTGTGTGTCTGTGTGTGGAAACAATTATCGCGCCGAGGCCTCCAGTTCAATGAGCCTAAACTCAAATGTTAAGAAAAGGTGAAACAATTGTTTGGGTTAAAATCATATTCTACGGATATCTTGCAAATATATATTTTTTATTCCGTCTTTGACCGTGTATGTTTATGCATGTTAAGCGGGGAGCAAAGAAAACGGACGCAATTCGTAACATACGGTAGACTGACCACGAGAAACCAATGGGACTTCAATGATCCTCAATTACCCTGCCAAGTTATGCGTGTAACGATTTCTTCCGAAGCATTACTACATTACAAGTATGTAACATTTATCGTTGCAGCGATAATGCATTATTTGTACGTCATATAATGAGCTTCTCAATGGCAAATTGCGATGCATCCATATTTAAATATCAATCAAGTATCGTTGAACGAATTTTTTTTAAAGTACAGTGTAAGCAAAAGAAACGACCTTTGAACCTAGTCAAATGAAGCAAGAAGCGTTAATGATTAACATTTTAAATATTGTTGAGAAAAGGAATTGAAACGAGTCTCATTTTACATTAGGCAGAAAGAAATCAAAGCCTCTATTTTGGCAATACGATCGATTAACGGGATCAAAGTTCTCGTGAACCTGGGCCGAAGGTTATCAATCTTGTTAGGGGAAACCCTTCCAGGAGACGTAAAAAGGACAACATTTTCCGACTCTCGTCACCCTCAATCAATCACGTATCGATTTCGATCTGGCGAGAGAGCGTGAGAGAGCGTAAGAGAAAGAGAGGGAGAGGGAGAGAGAGAGAGAGAGAGAGAGAGAGAGAGAGAGAGAGAGGGAGAAAGGGGAATAAAGGATGTATGCGGGGTGTAGAAAAAAATCTCGATAGATCGATCGATAGACGGAATTCTACCGAGGTCAACACTCGAGGACCGCGAGGGCATGGGAATGGTTCGCTGACAAAAACACAAGAGCCAAGAGGTCACAGGGAAATGCAATTTTGTCTGCTTGCCGATCGAATTCTTTTGAAAATACGGGTTTACGCGGGGCATCGATCGAATGAATTTTATGAATTTGTGTGGCTATGTGGTTCGTCGGAGAAAATAATTTCTCTGAACCCCACATACCACCATTTTTGTATACAAATCGTACCCCTCATTTTCTCTTCTGCTTCCCCTGATTTTCACCCCCGGATCATTCTCCTTCCTCATTCTATTCGCCTCTTCAGCCCCGCTGTGATACATCATTTGCGAACTTGAAATCCGATCATATATATTGAACATTGGGAGAATTATTGCAATCCCGAATATCTCACATGCCCCTGATTTCCTTCCCTCTTCTAGGCCACTATCTCCGTCACTTTCTTTCCCTCTCTCTTGCTCTCCCGTTATCTTTCACAACATTGTATTGAGCGATAACAATACTTTTAATTTTTCTTTGAAATAATATACTTTCATTACCCATTCATTTTCTACAATTGTAGATCTTTATCAATTTATACATCCCTACATTTATTCATTTACTGTATTCAGTTGTACTCCTTGACGTGAATATACACTACCGACGAAAAGTTTCCGGACAAAAATTCAAGAAAGTTCCGGAACGATTTTTTATACCATTTCGCCGATAGTTGACATAAATGAATTTAATTAACGGCATTTAGAAGGGAATGAATTCACTTTCATACCGTTTTTTAAGAACATTTTTTAGTATTTTTTTAACGACTAGTACCCTTTTTCGAATACGACGATCTTTCGCCTTTTTTTGTTCCTTTTCTGGTGGACCCCTTTTACAGACAACATTTTTTTAATGGATTTCTTTGACCGCAATCATAAAGGGGGAAGCTTAAGCTTTAATTTTGTTTTTTTTTTCAAGTTTCGTACGATTTATTTTCTAAATATATATCAATTTAAAAAAAAGAGACAATTCGAAAAATAACGTGTAACGCGAAAACGACAAGGATTCAAGAAAAACCTCAAGATAGTAAAAAAGTTGAATCGGTTTTTGTTGGATTTTGTTGGAGGTTTTGCTTGAATTCTTGTCGTTTTCGCGCTGAACGTTATTTTTCAAATTATCTTTTTTTTTCAGAATAGACCTTTAGAAAAAAAAGTTGTACGAAGCTTCAGAAACAAAACAAAATTGAAGCTTGAACTGCCCCCTTCATGATACCACCAGAAAAGAAACAAAAAAGGCGAAAAATGATTGTTTTGGAAAAAGAGTACTAGTCGTAAAAAAAAAAGTAAATTTCGGAAGTGTTTGGATTTTTGTCCGGAAACTTTTCGCCAGTAGTTCGTATAGTGTTATAGTGATATTTTTGTCGTAACTTTTCCGATGCCCACTCCTATTTTCCTCCCGTTCGAATAAGTCTAACGACCCAGAGAAAGTGGCTGGAAGAAAAAAGATGAGTCGAGGGGGGTGAAAGCCGGCTGTGACGCGGAGGGTATATCCCATTGAGTACGCACGCGAGCTACAATATTCTCGCCCCGCTAATTCTGGCAAGCCGCAGCTGGTCCACGATTCGGATTCAATGAATTGAGCGGGAAAAATTCACGGCCAAAGAGAGAAAACATTATGCAATTTCAGCCCTCGGGACACTTGAAAAGTGGTCTCGAGTGGTCGAGAGTCCTCATCGAAAAATGAATTCGACTGGATCCAATAAAATGCAACATTTATTACAATCGATCGGCCATCATTATACTCGAGCCCTAAATTGCCAAAAAAAAATGGGGCTTCATCAAGTTGAATAAACAATAGAGTGCGCTATTAAATATTTTCATGGTTATTCTCTTTGTTGTTTATTTTATTATCTTTGAGCTTATCGGCATAATAATAATAATAATAATAATAATTTTGTTTGTTGCAATTTTTTCCTCGTTAAGTAGCTAAATATGGTTGTATATTCGATACTACACCGCAAAAATGGTTAAGAATTAAGAAGAGAAACGCGGTCAATTTTTCTTCCCTCTATGGGTAATGGGTGCCCACTTTGGGATTGTCGTTCATTCGCTTATTTTTTTGCCTCAAAAACGACAAGCTGTATAAATAGCCGACGGTGGAGGACGTCCTCACACATCCGTTTTTCAATGAGTACGATCCTATCGGAATTCCATACTCACGTAGCGTGTAAAATATGGAGACGTATGTGTGTGTGTGTCTCATTGGGCTTCATATGTATGGAATAAATTTCTATTTGCAGTAGCCCGCACTCGCCTAAATACGGTCCGGCCGTTCCGTCGCAAAATTTGTTACGGCTACTGACTCGAATAATCATAAACATGCATTAAACAGGCCACGCTTTTGACATCCGTGCAAAATTTATACGATCAAACTCTGATCATTTATCTTCAATTAGGATTGTTACCTTTGCCGAAAGCTAAATATAACGCCGGCTAAAAGAGAAAAAGGTCCTCGAACACACGTTGGGCGATTTTTTTTCATGAAAGTTGAGGACTCCGGGCAAATAAATGGTGAATTTGTATTCAGAGGGTGAAAATGAATCGATACAAGCGTGGAAAAAAAATATAAAAATCGAAATATTTTTCGTATTTTGGCAAAAAAAGTTTCTTTACCGAACCGACGGTCATTAAAAGCCTAAATCGATCAATTAGGATGTTAAAACGTAGAGGCATGTCATGTAAATGGTCATATAATGTCATGTCCGATGTAACATCGACCGCTGATTTTGGAAATTCTAGTCCAAAACCAATGTAAAAATGTGCACTTTTGCGCTGATGAGTCGCGGAAAAAACAGTTGTCACAAATATCTTGATCCGGATACTTTTATACGGTTGTGAATTCGGTTGATTGGTAAGTCCGTTATTGTTTTCTTTTCCCATGTGCCGAGCGGGCGAGCGCGGCGAATGTAAAGCGAATAGAACGTATATAATAATTATGCGCATAAATTGAGAGTACCGAGTCTTGTATTTGGAGAATCGTGCTTGGGTGCGCGCGAAGGGGGCGAGGATGTAAATGGCGACGGGCCGGAAGAGGTCCTCGTGTCGAAGGGTTATGATGAATCGTTCTTTAATGTCGTTCCGGCTGGTTCCGGTGAACGTTAATTTCACTATGATCGTCGCGGGAGAGATCCGGAACACGGACATATGCGCAGTGGGACGAAACGAAGCCGGTTTTCAAAACTCCTGTAACCCCCTCGCTCTTCGTACCCCTCACCACCCCGACATACCCGCCAAATAGCGTTGCGCGACGTCCCACAGGGGCTCAAAGTCGAAACGTCAAATTGTATTTATTAAATGAAGTGAGATTTGTGAAGAGGGTCCCCGCGGACGCGTCTAAAAATTCGCTTGCGTCGATATGCTTGACAAAAATAGGGTGTAGAGAAGGGCTGAAAGAAAATCGCTAAAGCGCAACGGCAACTTTTTTTTTTATCACTTTTTATATTATTTCATATGTTTTTACAATAGCCGAGAATGAGAAGGTACGACGAGTTCGTAAGAGCAAAGAAAGTTTAGTTGGAAAAACACTGCACGGACTTTAAGGTGGTCGGGAGACGCGCCACAATTAAGGCGTCTCGGACATACCGTAAAACGGGGCTACTATGACAGAGTGCCAAAACACGTTTTAAATGTCTGCGCAGCGAGGTCGCTTGACCTTCTGTGGCGGGCGGCGGGTGCAAGGAATAAACTTGAACAACAAATTGTTGTTCAAGTTTATTATAAGGCTGCTCAAGTTGATTTTGATCTCAATGACAATTATAAGACTCATTCTCTGGGCACCACTCCGGCACCACTCCGGGCACCACTCTGTTTTAAGAAAGGAATAAAATACATGGTCAAAAGAGCTTTTAGGTTTTATAAGATATATATTGAAGTGTGTGAAAAAAATATTATTTTTTAAATGTATACAAAATGGCGGCGCACGAGTCTGAATATCGCTACTGTTTTTCAGCCAACCCTCTCCGCGGCGCGCAGTAGAACTTGGTAAATTTAGTCCCGCACCTAAGAGTGAAATATTTTCGTTAAATATATTTTTTAGCAGTCAAGTACGGGGGGAATTAAAAAATAATTAAGAGAAAAGTAGAGACGAGTTTGGAAAAAAGTTGGTTTTTCCGATCATAATTGTCATCTCAAAAGTTATATATTTTTTACAATTTTCGATTAATCGAAAAAAGCGCTCGTACATGGCTGTTAAAGCAATCTAAGAAGCTACAATTAAAATTTCGAGCCGATTGGACGAACATTTTTCGAGATCTGTTACCTTAATATCGATCACAATTTGGTTATAAAAAATCGTTGTTTTTCATTTAATTCCTTTATTGTATTTTTATAATGCATAAAATATAACATTTTGTATCAAAATAATTCCAACGTAATCCTTAATATTTGACATAAGTTGCATTTCAATGCCCTGTCGAAGAAGTACCACACTCGTGGCTACTTTGGCACTTAAAAAAATGTATATATCAAATTGTGAGGGGCTGGTGAAGCTTGACTTTCCGATATATTTAAAAGCCAAAGGACACACTGTTCCATTGAAGCAAGAAAAGTTGGTATCTAGGATGTTAAAAAAAAGTTACCTACAAAAAACTTTCAAAACCTGTTCAAAGGAAAGGAAAGGAAGGTTTTACGGTATTTACCTATATTCGCAATACCTACGGTCTTCGCGTCTCTTCTTCATCTTCAGGTCATTCTATTACTCAAACTCGCATGAATAATCGCCGGTAAATTGTCCGATGGTGGGAAATATACGCTCGTGTGTATTTTCTCTCTCTCCCTCTCTATTTCCTACTCAGCAGCGAGATACCAAGTTTTCATTGTGTGCTAGACTGCCCTCTCACACTTTTCCTGCACCGAACGTATTGAGAATTCAACCCTATGTGTGTATATTTACATCCGCAATCATTTGACTCTATGGTGATTTTCTCCAAGTGTTTGAGGGAATAACTTCATTAATCAAGTGACGGCGCGATTCGCCAGGCAATGTCTCGCGGTCCTCTCGTTAATGATCTCATTTACCGAAACACCGCATCGCGTACTAAGCTCAATCGGAAAGGAGCATCCTAGAAAAAGAACAAGAGTGTGTGTGTGTGTGTGAGAGAGAAAGAGGAGGAGGGGGGCAGAGGATGAAAGAGGGATAGCGATAAATCTTCGCGACACTCTCGATTGGTGATAATAATCGAGACATTGCGCAAGGACGCCGCGCCAAAGCCGTGAAAATTATTATTATTATTATTATAGCGAAGTGACGGAGAAATTTATGTTTATTACTGTTTTTATCCAAATTCATCTTTATTTCGAAATTCAACGACATCCTTTTGATCGTTTTTGAAAGATGTACTATAATTTTGTATTCCGTCATTTTCAAGAAACTTCTTTATTATCCCTAAAGGATAATGCGCAGACCCACCCTCTATTTGCAATTATTTCGCGTTTTCGTTCACCTCATGACGGAAACTCGTTCCATAATTGCATATGCATATTTTCATTAGGTCTCGTTGCGGAGAGCTGGAATTAAAAAAGCGGCATTACGTTGTATGCGGGAATACTAGCGCTGAGTATTTTAATTTCGTGCCGCGCAGTGACAAGAAAGTCGGAGATGCGTGTCGGATCTGGGAGAGTGTAAATTTCCCACGAGAGATTGTTCGTCGTTTCCAACTCCTGCTTTTTGTCAGCATTATTTTTCGTACGAAAAAAATGTCGGTCTGCGGCATCGTGACCGTATACCGTGCCGTACACGCGATCCATTCTTGGCACGAGTGCACCTCGGTGAGGTTAGTAAACCGCCTGAGAAGTGTGACGAAATATTGAGGCTGCGGGAAGGTGATAATAGAAATTCTATTAAATTCAATTAAATGAACGCACGAGGAGCAGCGACCGCAACATCAAACAAAGAACCATTAAAAATAGAATGAGCCCAGAAAAAAAGGGGACGAATATCTCCTCTGTGTATAAGTAAATAATACTCCCAATTTCTCCAATCAAAAGACCGCGATTTGAAAAAAAAACGATGGCCAATTTGGTACGACAAATTTATCGACGAGTGGAAGGTGAAACGAAATAAAAATCTTTTTTCCAGCCTATATATTTCATTGGTCGTTCTTTTATTTTTCTCTCTTGGTCATTTGAACCTAAGAAACTGACATTGCCCAAGTAGCCGAACATTTAAATGATCCCACTGTACAAAACAAAAAACAAAGGGGGGGGGGGGGGGGGGAGACAATTGCGGCTTTCTCTGGACGAATAATTAACCGATCGACGTCTCCGTTGATCGAAAAAATCGTTTGAAACAGCCGATATGGAAAGAACGACTCGCGTCAATGTAAAGAGCCGAGAGAAAAAAAGCACTCGTCCTAACGGACGAAGGATCTGAAAAATTGGCCAACAGTCGACTAACACCTGTCGACAGGTGCTGTGGGCGTATAAGCGGACGAGACTGGCCCATGCAACTACTTGCATTGGCTGAAAAGAGCTCTTCCTGTTCGTCGTTGTATACCTTCCGCGTTATTTTATTCCTCTCGCATACTGTACTTGTCTTCCTTATTTTCACGCCTTCGAGATAACTGCAAATAGTTTATTCATAAGCGAAGAAAATTAGAGAGGAAGAGTCTTACGAAACGTAGTAAGCGTTTATTTCTCAATGTATCGATTATTATTATTATTATTCGATAGAGTTAATTTTATCGTATCGTATCTTTTATTATGGGGCTTTGCGGTAGGTACTATATATTATAATTTACAAGGCGTTTCGAACAAAAATCAAGGAATCATGACATTTGTAAGAAAGATAGGCGTGAAAAAAACAACATTAAGCATCGCGCGCTATTCCCGATCGTTGGAAAATTCAGCGAGGATTCTGCGTTCGTTCTCGGTCAAGGAATCCTGGTTGACGTAAGGAGCGACGTTACTCGCGTGTTCCAACAAAAGAGTCTTCCTCGCCTCGAGGATCTTGGCTTCGCGAGTCTGCTCGAGTTCACGTTCGCGTTCATATTCCTCGTTAATTCGTTGAATCTCATTTCGTCGTATTCTATCTCTCTCGTGCATCAATCTCGTCAATTGACGTCGATAAATCGCAGCGTTTCTGGCTCGCACCTCCTTCGTCAATTTTTCCACCCTCTCGTTTTCCATGACGAGCCTCATGACGTTTTCCGTAAATGCTCGATCCATTTGTTTCTCTCGAAGTGAAGATTCTTGGGCCATTTCGATTTGTCGGACGAGGCCTTTTTTCAAGTATTGCCGCATCTTCGCGCGGCGCATCTGCTCCTCTCGCTCGTGTACGATCATTTCCCAAGCGATCTCCTCCGCCACCATGTCGCCAATTTCGGAATCTCGTTCGATCGATTTAACAGCCTGGAGATCGATCAAAATCTTGGCAACAGCCGCGCTCAAACGTTCCCTTCTACCTTGCTGATGACGAGCGAGTTTCCTCAACTCTTCGTCCCTTGTCTCGATTTCTTTTCGATACGCCTCTGCCTCCTTCGTCCTTCTCGATTCCCAATCCCGCTCTTCTGACTCGCGAATCTTTCTCATCTCGGCCAATATAACCTTGTCCCTTTTGTCGATTTCCATCAGTGCTCTCCTCCGCTCCATTCTCCTCTCGATCTCCGTCTCCTCGACTCTACGATCCAGATCCTCGAGCACTTTTCTCTCTCTTCTCGCTTCGCGATCCGCCATCAATCTCGATCTCTCCTTTGCCGAAATCGCATCCTCCAATTCTCTCCTGTATGCTTCGCGGCGTAAGGACATGGCCGTCTCGCGCATCTTATCCGCCATTGATACTTGCAAATTTTTACATTTTTCCACATTTGCCATGTAATTCTCACGAATCTTTGTCATTTCTCTGGATGCCTCCTTCTCCCGTATTTGACACTCGAGAACCTTTTTTACGTATGCGTTTCGTAACTCGGCCTCGAGCTCGCCCAAACTCAAATTCACATTTTTCGCCATTTCTCGCTTTTTATATTTATTCGCTTGATTATTTCTATTGCATTTATCCATATATCATTCCCCAAGGATCCTTAATTTTAGGAAAAGCTTTTATCTCGCTTATCTCTGCCAGAGGTCAGAGCGAATCGGTCGTGCACGAGCTACAGACAATCTGAAACAGACAAATCAACGCCCCTGGCGTTAAGCGATGGGACTTTTTTCCAATATTTATTTCGTCGCAATTAACGTTTTTTTCTTCTTCTTTCTTTTTATTCAAATTCAATCGAACGAAGCAACAATTTGATCGAAAGTCGTCTCTGTCGCTCGTGCACCATCGCCTCGCTGCCTGCATCGAGAAAACAACAATAAACAAAACAGAACAAAAACAATTTCTTTCGCTCCTACCTGTGCGAGGAAGCTCCGAGAAAATTCTCGTCGATCGTCCACCTTTCTCGTAATGATATAAAAATCCCTGGATACGTTGTTTTTTCCTTTAAATTCACATGAAATTCGTCACTTGGCGATAATACGATACACGTGTGCAACTCGATATCTATTTTCTCGAGTGCCTACTTCTCGCGCGTTCAACGATTTTTATTCAACTCTTTCGTAATTTGCCGGCCGAATGTCATCGCGATTTTTGGTAATTTCTCTCGAGGATATTTACATCCTTCGAGTTTCTTCAAAATTTATTACCAATTAATTGGTTGTTTATGGTATTTTTTTACACGCTCGCCACGTACGAAGATTATTTTGATCGAATTGTTGTGGGAAAACTTTGCAGAGGATAAACACACACACGCGCGCAATGGTAGAGATAATACACGCAGAAAAGGTAAGGAGTCACGGTGTAACGTGTACAGTACGACGGATCGGGACCGACTAACCGGCTTTCCGCGTGAGGGCGCACAACCGAAGGAACCTTTTGCCGGTTGCCTCAGGGGGGACGACGACGATGTCGATGTCGATGTCGACGACGACGACGACGACGACTCGGGGCTCTTCGACCATCAAACCGCACAACACCGAACATCCGAACAAACGAGGTCGCGCGGGGGTAACGATGCTCACCGCGCGACCGAAGCCGCGCGCATACACATCAACATACATGGTAAAATGTCTTATTATTTCCTCTCCAAAGTCAAGTTCCCCAAATGAACGTTTTTTTTTCTTCTTCTCTTCCGAATAATTATGCAACGGCCCCTCAAAACCTCTCTTATTTCTATATATCAACGGGAATTCCCGTCGAGTTGTTGCAATCGAAATTTCCGCGCGCATTGAAAGCTAAAGATCGTATGGAAAAAACGAAGAAAAGAATACAAGATAATATCGTAGAATTGTCGAATGAGGCTGTAGGTGACTCGGGGGGGCTCGATGGCTTCTCTCACGGCTTGCTTCATCCTCACCTTCTTCGGCTATAATAACCCCGCCGGCGGCTCCGCCGAGATTTAATCTCCTCTCGTCCATCTCTCGCGGCAGAGAGGGGACCACCGCACCGCACGCAGGGAGAATCCCCCGTCGGTCTCCCGGGCTTACGGATGGCCAAAGTCAGAAGGATTCCACGGCAAGCCGGGCGGGTAACCAGCCTCACACCACAAATCCATACCTATTCTTATGTTTGCTTTTTTTTCTCGAAACATCGTCAATATCATTTCCTACGGCATTGTCAACCTTTGCAAAAATAGTGCAGTCTCACCGCATATGGTCAAAAGATGGAAGAAGAAACGACAGAGCGCTCTTTTGTAATGAAATTGTGAATTTTGTCGTCGCGCAGCGGTGGCCGCGTATGTGACCCATTGGGAGGGCGTACACACACACACAACTCCACACTCGCGTACGGATGTGTGCCTCCCCGCACAGGCGTATTCTTCGCGGGCACTTGTCATCGTTTCGCGTAGGTATATCTATTTCGCGGTACGTTAAATGTTTGCGAGCAGGGGCAAGAGGAATATTAAAGAAAAACGTTTTCTTTTTTCCTGTATATATATATATACTTGATACGTGCGCCCGGGATCTTTTCGTTGGCTATATACTGGTAAGTATCCCATAAGGATTGCGCGCGCCACGTATATATGCATTCCCAAGAGAAGGACAAGGTCGTAAAGAGCTTTGAACTCTGAAGAAAATGCAATCGGAGAGCTAGGAATATTCTCGCTTTGCCGCCCTCTTCTCCAAAGCCCGTCCTTCCCCCCCGTTCCCCTTCGCATCCCCTCGGCAGCCATCACGGACATCGCAGGAATATCGCGCGCTTCCGTGAAAAGAGCGAGAGCTCTCGTTACGTTTCATAGCGCGGTGATGATAGACAGCGGCGAGACGTGTAGGAGGAGCAAAGATTGACCTTTCGCGGAGGGAGAGAGGGCAAGAAAAAAAGAAAAACAATAATGAAGACGAAACGTGATACGAACGTCTTGCGTTCGCGTCATGGGCGGGCCTCCCCTTCCGAATTATTTCCACTGCGATATATACGTGAATCGAATTTGCGATGAGACTGTAGCGATTCTTTGTTGAACCGCCTTGTTCTCGGAAAACGCTCCTCTCTAGGATCAATTATTTTCAAGACGTACGACAACTGGAAGACGATGTTTTTCACTTTGCAACAAAAGTTGCACTTTCCCGCTATAACTTGATAATTATTACTTCATCTCCATACGACTGATAAAAAACGAAATTGGAAAACGTATTTGGGAAAGTACACTCGCGTGACCATACGAAGGCGGCTAATTTTAAGGCGAGTGCTGGATATTTCACGTACAACGCAAATTAGAACGAATGAGACTCGAGTAAGGAGAAAAGAGGGGCGGGGGGGGGGGGAGGGCGGAAAAGTAGGGAAAGGCCGTGTGTAATGTCGTAGCGCAATTACACGTTGCATACACGCGATGTGACAAATCGATTCGTAAGTAAGCTCGCCCTCAGCGCGGTCTCTGTCGTTGCACACGTTTACGTGCGACATTGCTCGTCACTATAATCCTCCCCCACCTCTCTCCATACGTATACACATACACTTATTCTTCATTGAAACATACGTAGAGATACGCTCGTGTACGGACACTATAAGATGCAAACAAGCACAGGGACCGACACAATACGTTCGTAAATAGAAAAAGACCTCCGCGATCTGTTTATCAATTAAAAACATATTGTCTTTTCTATATCTTGTTCCGTAACTGTACAACGAAAAAATACATATCACATATCTGTTGGTAAACATAAATAACTCGCCACTTATGCTTGGAGGGGGGGGGGGGGGGGGGGGCGTTCAGTTGTTCATCGATTATTCCACCCGCGCCACGATAACGTCCTTACGTCCGCAGTTTGGGCTCAAATATAGAATAAGAATAAGGTCGTTAATCATAATAATAGGTACTATTGTTACACAAGTAGTCGCACGATTATCAAAATAATGGCAATGATTTAAATCTCTTGGATGAAATTCTGTTAAATAGAAATTATCGACTGGGCATACAATTTGGCTGGATCGATCTATTCGGTGAGCCGCAATAAAAAATGACAAGTTTCGAATAATTCTCTCACGGTTCTCAAAACTATAGCGCCGCTCGTCAATCGATCCGATTGAATAATTAATACCGAAGCTACGATGCATGATAAATAATTCAATTAAAACATATCTCAATGTATCGCCTTTGTTCGGATTCTCTCTGCCCTTTCTCCTCGCACCGCGTCGCCGCGTCAGACGACCTACGCTTATCGTACCTTTTTCCATTTCTACAAGTTGAGTGATTCAGTTTGACGCGGTAACTAAAATGAGGCCCTGTATAGAGATACAACGGCACTAGACGCGGAGAGTATTAACCAGGTTTTTTGTGTTGTTATCCGACGGGCTTTCCTCGCTTCGAAAAAGTCGGATCTTCGTTGTCGGTAAACTCGCTTTCAAACGCCCTCTTACCCGAGCTTTTCCAATGTACTATGCTATAAACGAGAGCTTTCGCAACCTGATCTAAAAACGTCGCACATTCTCGCAACGCACACTCGCGTACGTGCATACACCGAAAGGCTGACGTGTTCGATTTGTAGAACGGTCCTCGTAGCAACAGCAGCAGCACCACCACCACCATACTCCTCCCAGATTCAATGTTATACAAATACCGATTACTTGCGAATCAGCTGCTTCCATTAGATGTGAGAATATTTGTAGAAAAGTCTCCCTTGCAGAATAGTCCTGTCGGTTAAACCAATCGCCTCGTTTGAAACACACGGTACAACAATCGTTCGGGGAAAATAAATGTTAACTTTTGAATTTTCGCTTGTGCGCTTGTGCACGCATCCCTCACTGCGAGCAAAGAAAAACAGAAAAATAATCGTAGCTACCGCACAACGGGATGAAAAGCCAAACGATCGACCTACCGGGGAAAGCGAGAATTGAAAAAACAAAATTTTTGTTCGAATGAAAAAACCGCGCTCATCCGAATGAGGAAAATTGTTGGAGCATCCCTTGCGGGGATCGAACCCGCGACCTTTGGATTAGAAGTCCAACGCGCTATCCTCTGCGCCAAAGGGACCTTGTTGGTGACATGAAAAATTAACGAAGGGCTGCTCAAACGTACGCGACACGTGCTCGATTATTTATCGGCGGTACAGTCGTTTCCGAAATTCCATTATTCCGCTCTGTTGAGGATATTCTTTGATACCGAGGATCCGGCTCGTCTCTACGAATTTTCAACTTCATTTTCGTTATTGTACAAACGTTGATAATTTATATGCCACGTGTAAATATTATTTATTGGTCTACATATGCGTATCGATAGATGTAGACTTGTCTTTTAACCCTCCCCGACCTTAATACTTATCGCGGACTTTCCTAGAGAAACGAATAAGTAAAAAAAGTTTACGACTAAAGGCAAGTGAATGAAAAAAAAACAAACACGTTGACAAATATATAAATGATATATGATAATTATATAAAAAGTGTAATTTTTCGGTACGACTATACATTCGGTAAATTCTCGGCGTCGGTCTCTCGTCCGTTCATGGCTAATTAGGTGCGATGGAAATTTAACGATCCGAGGGAGGTCGAAGGACTCGTGTCAAGAATCAAAGAATGGGTGGGACTTTTGGGATTCGAGTAATTTTATCGACGATTAAATAACCATCTTTAGCGGACGTCGATTCTTATTCGAACGATAATGAATTGAGCTTAGAAAGTGAATAATCAACATACGTGCCTTTGATATCTTCAATTTTTATCGCTTAATATATATATACCCAAACCCGCACCGACACTGGTGGATGGGCGGTTGAGGTTCGGCTCTGGCGATACTCCGAGTTTAACAGCAATGTGCGTGGCCACTACGCGGAGCGGTGACCGCTTAGCCGTGCACCGGCTGGCACATCAACCAGCAAGCGAAAGGCCAATACTTCTGATAGCTTGGTGTAGATACTTGAGTTTAAGTTTGTGCATCAGATAATCGGAAAAACCGTTTATACCGGCACGGCTTTTCCAGAGTTTCCTCGTACCCTCGGCAAGTGCGGCTAGGGAGTGATAGGATAGGCTTCGATTGGAAAGGATTATTCGTAAAAACCCGCGAGGCTATACGTTGGAACTCAGGAATCGATTAATATACTCAAACATGCATAAAAACCAAAATCTACTTGAAACACATTTTGTTGCTATTTCGAAACGGTATTGATCCTGTGTGTGTGCACGCGCGCGTATATATTCATTTAAATGGCAATGAACCATTCAATCTATTCATTTATCTTATTGGAACGAAAACTGATTGTTATTACTTTCATAATAGTATATATGAAATACTGATAATGACAAGTTATGATGTTGATTGGAGGGAGGGGGAGGCAAACAATCTCGAAGGTAGAGTGAATTTCAAGCTCGGCTGCCTCAAATTCATCGAGGGCATTCACTTCGTCTCTCGCCATCTCTAATGGGAGACAATTCAATTTCGACAAGAATCTTGGGTAACATCCGGTATACGAACGTATATAAACGAGCGTGAGATACAACGAGCTGCTCATCGAGAGAGTAAAAGAGTATCGAGTGAAAAGAGGAATCTCGCCAACACTCGATTCATCAAGAATGCTGAAACTAATTGTATCCTGGCTAAAGAACTGTTCGTGGAAAAACGCATCTGTGTGCGACAGCATTTCAACTTGCTTGTTCCTCGATTAAAGTGTACAAAGCAAAAGAATGCAAGTCTGCGAGCCGGGCTTTTATCATTCAAGGCTGAAACGATATGGGAGGCTCGGTTTCGAGGAGCTTCGATCTTTGTCAGTGGCTAATTACGTTAACGATATTGTGCCGTTGAACGGCCAAAGTCTCACCCTCGGTCAAATACTGGAACGAAGGAGCTGCTCGAATGACAAAGAACACTGGTATTTCTTCTGGTCGGTATAGTATACTTGGGTAACGAAGACCGGCCAAGCGCCAATCGATTCCATTTGTCTTTGGTCCAAGAATCGAATGAGGAGCGTCATTGAAAGGGCTCAACATCTAATACACATCGAGGAGTGTATTTCGATTATAATCTATATTGTAATATTGGCAACCCCACCAAGGTAACCACCAAAATCGGGCTATTCAACCTGATCCATTTTAAACATGGCATCTTGAGCGGAGATTCGACCGCGTCGAGACAATCACATAGGCTTTCTTGGAATCACTTGAAAGGCGAAACTGTCTCGTGGTCCATTGTCCATTTTCTGGATCACCGTCCATCTAATCTGGAATTCTAAGGGGCATAGCTCAGCAGGCTATCCGGAGTAAGTTTCCCAGGTGTGCGCTAGCCTGGGGCGCATCATTCGTTGGAGAGAGAGAGAGAGAGAGAGAGAGAGAGGGAGCCATCACCAATAGCAACGCCACCCACGGCTACGTTTCCTAGAGCCAACAACCCCCTTTCCGCCTTCTCAACCACCCAGTGGTGGTCCCTTTACCCTGGCCGTTGTGTCGATCACCCATCCCTCCTCCCCAACCGCCCGTTTCGCGAACCCCTTTCTCCGCGCCCTTGCCGCCCCCGGCCGCGGCGACTCTTCAACCCCCTAAGAGAAACGCTCAGTGCCAGCGCTTCTGTTGCCTGATGCGTTTGCGTTCTCGATATCCCCATCTGATTCTGTGAGTCTCCCTCCCTCTCTCTCTCTCTCTCTCTCTCTCTCGCTCTCTCTCGCTCTCTCTCTCTCTCGGTTCCGCGTTAGCAGGGTCCCTCGGAACGTGCGGAAAATGGAGACTTGGATCGTCATTCGGGTTCGATGACGGCCATCATTCGCTCTATTGGCCCATGCGAGGATAAAGAACGTGGATGTGCAGGGTGCAGAGGAAGTCTGAGTGCGCGAATCCCGTGCGTTACCAGCGCGCGTCAAGTGCGCGTTTTAGCGTAATTCTCGCAGGTTTCCGGAAACCGCCAAGGAATCATTCGCGTTTGTTTGCCAAGCACTGTGTGACCCTCGCCTCGCTCTTTTAGAACCGGTCCTTTCTCATCGCTTCGTCACCTGGAGGAAAAAGAACTTCTTTTTCACCTGCACCCGTTGGGACCATCGGAGAACTTGTTGGCAAAAAACGCGCCCGTGAAAAAGAGAGGGAGAGAGAGAGAGAGAGAGAGAGAGAGAGAGAGAGAGAGAGAGAGAGAGAGAGAGAGAGAGGGAGGGAGAGAGAGAGAGAGGAAAAATTCAAAGATTCACCGCAACGAGTGAAAGAAAAATCGTGCAAGTTCCCAATTCCCCAGGATATATTTGTCTTCTCCTTTTTTTTTCTCTATTTTTGATCCTCGATATAAGGTTTCGCCCGTGTCTGTCGATAACGCCTGTTTTCTTCGTTTGCATCGTTGAAAAACGCCGAACATCGGGACTCTCAGCCCCGATGCTTTTTTCTTTCGCTTTTTTTTCGCTTTTTGAGTTAGCCTCTCGTTCAGATCCAAATATGGTAGTGTGAAAAAAAAAAATTTCATCTGTGCCAGGTTGTATATTCGTGCTATTTGCTTCCGGTTGTAGAACGTTGCAAAAAAAGCAAAACAAAATGACGAAGATATACCGCAAATGACCCAACGCATTGCATAGAAGAAAATCAATCAACTCTGCTATTTGGTAAGTCGATAGTCATAATAATGATAATAATGATAATAGTCATAATAATAGAACAATCACAGCAACGGAGCATATTATCCTTTTTTTAATTCCGCGAAACTACAAAAATTGATAGTATCCGCAAATAAAAATGACAAAAACCGAGCATGAATTCTGTCGGACATAATGGTTTTTTTTTCTTTTATTTTGGAAGTCAAGGACGACCCGACACTTTCCTCTGACACACACACACACACACATGCGCGCTCGCACGCACGCACCCACATGTACAGGTAGAGTATTAATATGAGGTGGTCGGGACTCATCATGCTTATCGAGGATAGAAAGGCATTACGGCCAATGCCGATCGGATGTAAGATTAACGACACGATTCGCTCGACTAATTTTATCGTCTGTTTTTGTTCCCTTTGGACAAACGGGGGCTCGCGTACCGTAGCCTTAAAATTTAACCAAAAGTCAACGATAAAAAAAGAAGATCCAAGATGTTATTTATTTTTCGGCTATCTGATTCGCAGTTTTGTTGACTCTGCAGGTAAAAAAACAATGACAAGCGAAACAAAGAGGGGAAGAAAAGCCCGGCTTGAAAGAGGATACGAGACAGGTGCGAGGTACTCGATCTTCAGTCAATCCTGTTATTTTATTCTCCCCGATTTTTGAGACGAAGATGAGAAAACGCAGGGCGAAACCGACAGAGAGGTCGAGAGAGACAGAGAGTAGGGGTATTTTTTTCGGCCAAGGCTTTATCTTGAATTGAATATTTGTTTTAGCAACCCAACGTAACCTTCAGCGGGACAAAAAGTGAAAGAATGAGTACGTGAAGTTTGCGAGACGATTTTCGCGAGATTGACGGAAAAAATGTCTTCCTCTAAAAATAGCGTTTTATTTTTTTATTATTATTTACGAGCTCCTTTTTGGGAGAGCTTTCAAAACCGGAATGCGATCAAATATTAAATCAAATTGGAAGGATGATTTGTCTGAAATATATTTTTATTTCGATTATAATCGTAGAACAAATAATAATGATATTGTATGATCCAAACAATAATAATAGCAACGCCTTAGAAAACCATTTTCTTCTTGTATGATGTATTTTTAATACGACTAAACAGAGAGCGGAACGGAAAATACATTTCATATTTATCAATTAACTTAATTGTATGATCAATTGAGCGGCAGATACATTCGATGCGAGTCTCAAAATAGTTGTTGGGTAATCGGGAGGGCCTGCAATTGACGCACTTGTCTCTATGTATGGAATAAAGGGTTCATTGTGGCTGGATTTACATTGTCCCACTATAATGGAATGTTCCACCTACCATGATTCCCCTTATTTCATGTCAATGAGGGAGGGGGAGGAGAGAGAGAGAGAGAGAGAGAGAGAGAGAGAGAGAGAGAGAGAGAGAGAGAGAGAAGCACCACATTGTTATAATATTTTCAAAGTGCGTAAAATGTTAAGAAAAGTTGACAATACCGTGTAAAAACATTAACGCTTCTTTTGGACTGGGAAAACTGTAAAAAATAAAAATTGTCATTGATTGTCCTCCGAGGGTGGGGGCTCGTACAACTGAAATCAATGACGATCGCGATAATTTTTTGCAGACTTTTTGAACAATCCCATTTGTATGCTTCTTTTATGTTGGTAATACGGAGAGTACAAAAGCATCGTATATTCGTTTTATTTTTAGTAATCCCTTGGGGACCCGAGGTATAATTCATAATGCATGAAAGACGCACGAGACCGAAGCTAAAAGATAAACACCCGACGAGAATCCCCTATATAAAATCCCGACTTGAGACAAGACTCTCGCAATTGGCCGTGTATAAATAGTGCATTCCATTCGCCCAGAAAAAAAACATTCACGTGTGAATAGAAACTAGATACGATGCTTGAATAAATAAAGTGAACCAAGGAAGAACGAAACACGTAATATGTGACGAAAAATCTGAACTAACGCGTGAATAGCCTAGTTCATTCGGCTTATTAATGAGAGAAGTAGCCTCATGCGAGAGAGACGATAGCTTGTAAAAAGCGGTAAAAAAATTGAGGAGGCATTTTTTTTAATGCCCCAATCGAATTGGGCCTCGCGAGTCAAAGAGGAAAGTCGAATAGTTTGGGCCAACTTTTCATTATTTATTATTATTATTTTTTTCTTGGGAAATGAAAAAAATGAAAAAAAAAAGAAAGGTATCTCACCGTAATTCGATCACTAATATCAGCACGATAGATGGAAATGATAAAAAATAAACCAATATAAAAAGCATCGCGACCTAGCCAGTTGAAGAAAAAGAAACAGAAAATAACGCAAGTGCAACACGATTGTACTTTAAACGAACAATTTATTCCGGAAACCCTAACAATAATGGAATTCACGGAATAACGCGAGAGGGCCGATAATCATTCCCCGAGAACTCCGGAACCAATTCTCAGCAGGATGAGGAAAAGGCCGATGTAGAATCCAAGGAAATTTTCCCTTCACTCGCCTCGTATCAAACGCTCAGACTATACTCGGTGTAACGAGCCAAAAGTCATTTTGCTTTACCGATAAGAGAGTTCAGGTTTGGAATTCTTCATTTAGATTCCAACGTACCTATGTGGATTTTTCTATTTAGACAGTTTTTTTCCCTACATTCGGTCAATCAATTATCGACAGGAGAGCCTACGTTCAAAACTTTTCTCTTCTTCTTAAATTTAGTTTGAGGTATTTATAAATCAAAAAAGAATTCAATGTCACATCCCCTTGTTTGTCAGGTTATTCTTCATTTGTGAATATAATAAGAAAAACGTTGGGTCAATTAGACGGGATCGTGAATAATAACTACAAAGAATATTTGCATTTGTATTTCGCAACATTTATTTTTTTCAGTTTTACATTTACATTTTCGTTCCTTTAATTCTTTGTGTTTTTTGCCAGCGGAGCTGGGTATTTTGTCGGAATGATATTTGCTCGCGAGGACACACGAGCGCGTCTCGTTAAGGGCTTTGTCGAACGTGCGAAATGAGGAAAGAAATAAAAGAAAAAGGTCGACGCGAAGCTTTTCCTTCGTTCCACGGAACGCGAGCGTTAGCTCGCGACTCCAAAAAAAGTCGTTCACCAGGAATCGTGGGTTGCCATACGTGCACCGGTCGATAACACACACACACACACACTTGACCCGAAACGTCCAGATTAAATCAACCGAAAGGAACATTTTAAAAACGTTCTTTTTTTACTTTTCCTTCCGCGCGGCTGGAATGCCCTCTCTGCTAATTTTTATCATACTCCAACCCACGCATCAGACCGAGTCTTTGAAAAAAAAATTGAAATAAAGTGCAACAATGTAACTTGAACTTTTTTTTCGATCGTTGTATTTGTTTCACGCAGGTTATCCCTCGTTCGGTGCCTGCAAATTAGTTTACCTTGGCCAACTTCATTCGGCGCTTTGTACGTTTGAAAAACGCGCGTACCATCGACTGAATAGATAATTTACTTTGGTGAACTTTCGGTCGACTAGAACGCCACCCTGGTATTACGACAAAGACTGCGTGTTCACGAGTTACGACGAATCACACGAAAAAAAGAAAAGAGAGAGAGAGCACGTTGCTACATATACATTTTTTAGCTCTTTGCCTTTTTGCATTGTCAGAAACTCCTTATATCGTTCATACTGTGCGTAAGGGTTATGCATCGACTCGCTTCGCTTTTAATTAAGATTTATTAAAAAGATTAATACAAAGTTGTCCGATCCCTTTGATCAACTGTTTTTAACTCCGTCAGCTTCAATTACGTCCTAACGGAAAATCTTTACCGATAAGTCTCGCCGATTTCCTCGAATTAAGAAACTTTCCTAGTCCCGTCATCGGCGTACAAATCGCTCGAAGGAAAAATCATTTACCAAAAAGCTAATATTTTTTCATAGTACCTACATATTTCGGGTGAAGTTTCGAAAAGGTCCCCCCTCCGATCGGGCTGAATTTTTGTACAGACCTTCCGCGTAATATTTTTTTAGGAATCCCCTAAAAGAATTTTTGGCGATGCGCCATAGTTTTCGAGATATCGATTTTTTAAAGTAATTCTTTACTCTGCTCCTACTATATACAGGGTGTCCCTCGTATCTCTGCCACCCGAAATAACTCGGTAATTATCGACGTCACAAAAAAAAGGTCCAGACAAAAGTTGTACGGTGTGAAGGGGGCCATCAAATGGGACCAATTTTTTTTATTTCGGTGGAGGCGCTGACGCACAGTGAAGGTCACTTCCACTTTTTCAAATGGAATAGTACACTGAGAAAAAAAATCGTTGAATGTGCAAAATGCATTTTGTTGTCTCGAAATTTTATTGTTTTAACAGTTGCACAGACATGCTGAAAAAGCTACAGTTCACACCACTAAAACTATTAGTTAGATTAACAAAACGCTTGTTATGCCAATCAAAAATCAAGTTGAACGTATTTAAAGATACATTTTGTTAAACCATCTGAATTTTGGTTGGATGAACGAATTTTTTTTTCAGTGTACATTATTTTCAACCAACTTGTGGAGTCAAAGTCGTCCGAGGTCATTCATGGTCACCTATTAAAATGAAATACAAATCTAAATATCTCGGATCACTACCAAATATTTGGCAGTGATACGAGATATTTAGATTTGTCAAAGTCGTTCATGGTCATTACCTCGGCCATTACCTTTCAGCCCCATTACCAATATCTGGTATGCCCTGCGCCCACACCGGTGTGGGCACAGCGCACCACCCCACAATTCTACACGCACCCGCGCCCACTCCAGTACACCAGTATTCCATGGACACACTCACACCACAAGCACACTCTCTATACACCAATCAATTCTCCATCAAACGTGAAAATAAAAAGCCAGCGTTACACCGACGGCAAAAACGACGGCGATGTTGGGAGGACCGGCGGGAGGTTCGGGCTAAAGCGGGACTAGGCGAAGAGAACATAGAGAGAACCATAACATGTATAGGTACAGCCAGAACTGAGTCCTTTAGCTATAGAGATTGTAGGGGCGCGATGAAGAAGTAACTTGCGAAAATCGATACCTCGAAAGCGATGATGCGCGTCCGAAAATCTTTTGAAGAGATCTCTCGAGATATTAAAAGGAAGGTCTGCGCAAAATTTCCTTCGAATCGAAGGGGGGATCTTTTCGGAACTTTATCCCATATTTACATGGCAATATTTGAAAGAGAACATTATAATGATTTTACAACAACGAAAAACAACTCTCCTCCTCGAGGAAAGATTAGAGTAAATTACCGAGCGATTTGTTGAGCCAACCGAGAAAACAGAAGAAAAAATAAGCTTTTTATTCGTTTTACGAGTGCAAGGGCGTGTAAATTTTCATCAAACCCCCGAGGAGATTGTCCGCGCCACGCTCCAGCCTCGGTAATTCGCGAGGATTGACGGAGATTGCCCCTGCCTCGCTCGGCGTCACAAGAAAATAAAGTTCTCCGAACAGCAAAAAAAACGTATCTCAGCTCGCAAACAAATGATTTTTGCCTCTCGAAATCGCGGCTTTGTTTTTCCACAAAGAGACTTTGAAAAAAAGATTTAGTCGGAGAAATACTTACCTCATTCGGCCGCCATATTCTAAACGCATCCTGAAAAATGTCATATCGACATTGGAAGAAAAAGATCCCTTCGTCGTGCGGCTAAAGGAATCGATTCGAGCAGCCGCGAAAAGTTTTTTCGTCTCGATCTCAAGGAGAGAAGAAGAAAGAAAAAACAAAGACAAGGGGAAGGATTTGACTGAGGAAGATTGGTGTGGGCTTTATCGTTCTCGTGCTTGGATTACGTCGGAGGATATCAAGTTTCAACGGCTATATCTTAGCCATAGTAATGCGAATACAGACCTTGAGGGGCGAGAGAAAGAAAAGAGAAAGAAAAAAAAATACGGAAGGAAAGGTCGTCTTGAAAAAGGCGAAGACGATAAAAAAGGATTGAAAAAAATCTCTCGTCCATAAAGTCGTTCACGATCTTGAAGCATCTTCCCAGAGGTTTCGTTCGTGGTGAGGATGTAACCGTTGGATAACATGCCTCTGGATTATGAGAGCGTGTACTCCTCCCTAACGGAAGAAGAAAAAGCGAAAAGACAAAAAGTATGTGCTTGCCGCCGTGTCATCCCGAAGCGGCGGGAAAGAGATTCGAGAGCGACGATATCTCGCGCAAGGTTTACGAGCCTATAAAACGGCATTTCTCCCCTGGGAGAATCTCTGGATACAACGCGGTCATGTTTCAAGTGCACTTTCCCAGAGAACTAATTGAGATAGCGGCCGAAATCGAGCGGTATTTTCTGATTCTACCAAAATTATTTACCCCCCCCCCCCCCACCCCCGCCCCTCACAGGAACGCCTCAAAATGGAACAGGCGTTACAGCCATTTGAAATTTCGGTATTTTGCCGATTCTGTGAAAAGTGGTCAAAGAGAGCCACCTTTTTTTCGACCTTTGCCACACTTGAAGGTTTCATCCGTTGACAAAATTTTGCACCGATTACGAATATCATGGAGTTTCCGCTCAAAGCTCAAAATTACGTCGTGAAAAAAATAAAAGATACCATAGGGGGAGTTTGGTGAATCTGATAAGATGTTTGACATTTAATTTACTCGTTGCTCCGATTTTTCACTCTCGCTTCATCTCGCTGGTCGAGATCGTTTTCCTCAATTTTGTCCCTCCGGGGGAGGAAGACAGGTAGGCGAGTATGACGTCGTTGCTCGCCGTGCCACTCCGCGCGAGACTACGACGAAATCGACCACCGCGGTCAATCACGGACCACACGGCCCGATCTACATTTTAATGAAAAGAATCCAAAGGGGAGATTCGCAAGATCGCCAGCGATCGATATGGACATCCCGACCCATTTTTTCGTGCAACGAAAGCAACCGAGTTACGATTCGGCGTGAATCACCCTGTTGTGCTTCGCCAAAACGAGCCCAAGATTTTTTTTCTTCACAACACCAAAGCCCCTATATATACAACAAATTCGGATGGCAATTGGCCCGATTTCGCCGGTTGAATTTTCACACGATTCAAATGAAAGTCATATAAAAAGTAAGATATGTTTTTTCAAAGTGAAATTCTTCGAGAGAACGAGGCCAAGATCAAGCGCGTCAGTTTCCCAGCCTGATAAATTGCACACGCGAGAAGATAATGAAATGTCCGATTATCCGTTAGTTCGGCTAGTGTATAGTTTTACGGAGGAGAAGCTCCGGGCGGGTACACAGCAACGGAACACCATTGAAATACGTTGCGGATCGATACGAATAATTGGCCGGGGCAGTTGGACGAATGTGTCTACGTACCTATATATGGTGGGAAAAGATAATACCCACGCTACGCGAGAGAGAGAGAGAGAGAGAGAGAGAGAGAGAGAGAGAGAGAGGGTTGATTGTGGACGAGAGTCGAGGTTACCATGTGCATATAGGTAAAAATGCTTCGCAACAAGTTTATCTATAGGTATGGAGGCTTACGAGGTGTTTCAGGCGAAGTAAATGTGGCCGTATTCCATCTCTGTAGAACAATTAGAAACGTGAATTAATTCAAATAAATCATGCGAGATAGAGAGACGACAAGTATGGGATTAAAAGTGAGAGTGGGGAAGAGACGTAACAAATTGAAAGAATAAATATTGGATAATTTACTGTCCTTCGATCATTATTTTCTCGGTATCATTATTTCGCCCTCCCAATAAAAAAATTACTCCTTCGGGAGGTATACATTTTTACGCCAATTGCTTTTTCTCACCCAAAAATCAATGCCTCGAAGAACAAGCCACAAGCTGGTTGCTACATTTCTACAGGCACCCTTTGTAAGGAATTCCCCGAACATTTTTCCGCTTTAACGTAATGCTCCCCCACCCCACCCACTCCCTCTCTCTTTCTCCTCCCCCCCTCTCTCTCTCTTTCAGTTCCGACTAATTGAGATAATCCTCGTGTAAACTCGCAAGAAAGTTTTTACTTCGGACCGCGTCTTTTCAACGTGGTTGCCAACTTTAATCGTTTCTCCGACAAACGTTCCGCGCCCTTAAGACGGAATGACACCTCATCGCGGTCGGTATAGTAGAACAATTATAGATACCCAAAAATCTCTGAACCCTCTGAACCGTCTGCCCCTCAAATTTTCTAAATTTCAGAGCGTATTTGACGTGGTTTGGCAAAGTTTGGACGGGATCTGAAGAGCCGTTTCCGAGATTTTTGGGTATCTATAATTATTCTACCATACCGACCGCGATGCCGTATCATTCCGTCTTAACGATGCAAACCGAGTTATAAAATGAGTCTCCACGTTGCGAACACTTTGATTAAATACGTAGACGGTAAAAGTTTTGCCAAAGTTTATATACGTGAGACATTTTTTCTCGTTCAAATGATTTCCGACGTATCCAATTAATTTATCGCGTGTCTTTATTTCCATAAATACATTTTTATATTTATTTTGTATTTAATATTGAGGTCTCAATGAACTGCCAATGAACGTATCACCCTTTCCAATTGAACCCTTTCCTATCTCCCCTACCCACACTTGGCAAATCCAATCTAACGTTCGGTTGCGTCAACAGCCGTCTTAAGCACATTTGCCGAGGATACGGGGAAACTGTGGAAAACCCGCACCTATCGGTATAGACGCGAGCCCATATTCTTCTGATTCTCTGGTGCACAGACTTCAACTCAAGTATCTACACCATTGTATCAGAAGTATGGGCCGTCCGCTGACCGGTCGATGCGTCAACTGGTGCACGGCTAAGCGGTCACTGCTTGCGATGTACCGTCACAGCCGAACTCCGACCGCCCCCGATCCTGCTGTGTCGATTTAAGAGGGAATGACACCTCATCGCGGTCGGTATGGTAGAACAATTATAGATTCCCAAAAATCTCTGAAACGGCTCTTCAGATCCCGTCGAAACTTTGCCAAACGACGTCAAATAGATAGACGAACAGCTGTCTTCTCCTCAAATTTTCTGATTTTGAGAAAAAAAATGTAGATTGGCTTATGATAAGCCAATCTAGTTTTTTTTTCTCAAATTCAGAAAATTTGAGGAGAAGACAGCTGTTCGTCTATCTATTTGACGTCGTTTGGCAAAGTTTCGACGGGATCTGAAGAGCCGTTTCAGAGATTTTTGGGAATCTATAATTGTTCTACCATACCGACCGCGATGAGGTGTCATTCCCTCTTAATACATTTTTATATTTATTTTACATACACAATAGACTTATTTGTTAATATTCTCAAGTATATACACGCGCGTGTGTCTAAACATTTATTCGACATCGTCTGAAATAAACAAGAAGGATGATTGACCTTGTTTTACTTACTCTAAAAAATTCGAGTGAAGAAAAAGAGGAAGTCGAGGGTCGGCGACTGGAATATTGCTTACCACAAGGGCCAATGCTTTTCCGGTGCCCTGCGCGAAATATCGTCATCTCCCGCAAAAAGAACATACCTACGTGTAGATACATGGAAATTCTATCCGGGGTCTTGGGGGGGTTGTCACGCGAACGAGATGGGCGCAGTGATGAGACGGCGAAAAAAGGAGGAAGAAATCCTCGAGGGGACAAGTTCAGTTTTAGCACAGGCAATCGCGACGATCATGGCGGACAATTGGATCGAACACGAGGCGACTCGCAAATGATGAATATGGATGAGCTGCGAGCTTTTTTACATCCTTACTATATATTTAACGAGAATAGTTATTGACAAATGTTGTCTTCGTTTATGTGCGCAGCGGCGTTTTGAACGAGCTCGAGATGAAAATGGCGCACACGACGTGGCGCTCATGTCCGCATGCGTTATACGGCGCTTGGAGTGTCATCTACGCCGTACAACTATCAAACGAACTTTACTCGTAACGTATTCCAACAATTAGACTGGGCATTTCTAACGTAGGACCAACTACAACGCCAGACTCGTTATTTCCGAGTGCTCCCGCGCTTGAACAATATTCTCGATATAAATTAAACATTTCTTTCTCGATTCAAACGATATTATTTGTACTCTTATTATCAATATTTGTATCAACGTCATAATTATTATTGTTATTCGAACAATCATTAATTTTAAGTATTGGTACGTCTCTGGCGGAAGCTAACAAAGTCCTTCTCGTATAGTCTAGTGAACTCGGGTTAAGTGTTCTCTCTAGCCGCAGTTCGTAGAGAACTCTCGACGGCTGACCCACTTTTTCCACTTTTTTTTCTCCCAAGACCCGAGAAGCACGGAAAACTTTGCCAAAGCCAAAATGTTACTACGGAGTATACTGATTAATAATACGTTATAATAACCGTGAGAGAAATAATACCAATAATAACAATACTGAGAAAATAATATGAATAATTGAAAAAATTCACCGACCGCATCAAACGAATGTTACCTCCTCCCTGCCCCTCGAACGATAATAATTCCGCTTTGCTTGTACAGACATAACTAATAGAGCTCGATTAATCAGGGCGACGACTCGGGGATGCAAGGTATTCAAAGATAATTGGAGCCTAAGATTCTCGTTCGATCCGTAGTTGCCCTATTATACTAAGTACAAGGAAACGTAATTTGCGTGTTATCAGCGTCTCCCTGTCTCCCTCTCTCGATCGCTCAAAACTCTCCGTCTCGATGTCTCTTGGTTTCCAGAATCCTTTCGGGTGCAGAATTCTTCGAGGCTTTTGGGGGCGTGCCGAGTCTTGAGCCCTGGAGTAATGTAAAACTGATTCGAGGCAACTCGTTCGCGGTATGGAGCGACGGCGAGATAGCAGGGATGCGAGTGTCTCTTTGCCCAAACTTGAGGTGATGTTACTGTCAACGTGGGAATTAAAAAAAAAACGTACGCGATATGAATCGTTGACAGTTTTCGTTATGGATCGCGCACGCTTCCATGAATGATCGAATACCTTCTCGTTCGATTTTTTTTGCATTATCGGTAGAGATATAGGTGTGTATATACATATATATATATATAGTTTTGGTGGATGGTGCAAGTTAGATCGAGGATACACTGTTGCTCTAACCTCGACGCTCTATCGGTTAATTCAATTTAATGGAGGAAGAGCGTACACGCGATACGATATGCTACCTCGTTCCACATAGCTGAGAACCAAGAGGACAAGGGAAAAATCGATGAAACTCGTATGCCAAGTTAATCCATACCGTAGTACTCCCACACTTGTCTATATCTTTTTGTTTGTGCCTTCTGTATGTGTACGTAGCCCCGAGAGGGGGTGGAAGACGAATGATTGATTAACGACGAGAGCGAGACGTAACGTGTGTGTGTGTGTGTGTGTGTGATCTAGAGGCAGACTTGACTTTGTAAAATTTATCGTTCAAGAGAAACTCTGCTAACGATCTTGTACACTGTTGTTCCCACTACTTTCCGCGATATTAATTGTCACATTGTCACCTATAGCGCAACATTTTTTTTTCTCCGCTAACAAGCACAGATTATTTTCTTTGCCCGCGCGCGAATATTCAAAACACAAGCTCGTTATAAAATCACGAGTATAAACAACAAGGGCGCGTTATTAAATGTTTTGCATTGAAAAAAAAACGTTAGGAACGCGTTACCTCCGGACGGAATTTTTCGTTCCTTTTTTTTTTTATTTCTTCCGCACTTGTTCCCGCTGGCGTAGGCGGGAAATCAAAGTGGCGCACAGAGGACAAGGTAGCAACGGGACAAAAGTACACAATGGACTTTTCGACAACTCGAATGTTTGAAAATGGTCGGGCGCGTGGGAAAATGAATTTGCGTCGAAATAAGTATACTCGTCGGTGCGTGCAATCTCGTTTGAATTGACGATCGATGCGGATATCGAGTAGTGGGAGAGGGCTTGGCTGGATAACTGGGTCTCGTTCGCCACCACGAGGTAAATCCGAGACGAGAGACGCCTATATTGAATTTGCGCGCACGCGACAGTGACTCGAGGAAATTTCTCTACGTACAAAGAGGCTCATCTCGTCCTTCCATCCGGGGGCGCATATTCAATTCCGAAGATCTGCTACATTTCAAAAATCTCTACCGCGAGAGATTCAACATTGACGAGTGAAAGCTTCATTTTGCCACGCTATCGAGAAAACGCCGCTCACTCGTATATAACGTGTAATCATATACTTTTGACATTGTTTCATTCAATTAAAGCCTAAATATATTATGAATCAAAGATTGCTAACGTCATAATGATTCAACGGTAAATAAAAAATCATCATCTCACTGGGGTCTATTTGGACCCATCGGTATAAATTTACGGACACATTATTGCAGAGCACAAATGTGGTGACTACTATCGTGCAAATGTCAATTGACGGAAATAGATTGAACGCCGAGGGGGAGGTGAGATCGCATTGCTACTATACCTACCGACGCTAGATCGTCTGTGAGGGGAAAGAAACGCTCGTGAGGGTGAATTTGGCAGGGGCAGACGCAAGCCAACTTTTGTCTGTTAAATATAATCTATATAACGATGACGAGGAAACGATCGTTAGCAGTTAACGACCGTCTAGCAAGGCGGGGCGCGCTCCTTTTAACAATGCACGCGCGCGCACACATATCTTCACAGCGCGTCCGTGTGCTTGCAAATATATACGAACGCGATCAGCGATAAACTTGTTCGTTCTTTAATGAAATAGGTCGTCACCTTCGCGTGTGATTTATCGCCAAAATATCGGGGCAAAACGTTGGAATAAAGCGAAAGGACAAAATTCAGGAGGAGAGATCACTCTCGACAGTGTGTGTGTGTGTGTGTGTGTGTGAGAGAGAGAGAGAGAGAAATCGAAATAAGAAAACGATATATTTTTTCCATTTATTTTCTTTCTTCGTAAGGCATCGATGCAGAAAACTGTTATATTCTTAGTAGGTGAGCTTTTTTTGTTTCTTCTTATTTTATTCCCACTTCCTCTTTGACTAAAAAAAACTTATGACACTGCGATACACCGGATGAGTGCGTGGGTATAGTTTGTTGAATTATCTGTGACCTTCGGATTCTCGGGCTCGCATTACAAATTTAAAAAAAAACATACATAACATGCCAAAGAACGAAAAGAATCGTAAAACGAGGAAGAGAAATGAATTGCGGCGGGCCTCAGCAAAGTGCCGTCGAAAACATTTTTCTATGTATAAACGATTCGAGAATTTGTCTCAAGGACGCGAGCTTTTTGTTGGTTCAACTTATGGACGTCCATAACAGCGATGCACGAAAGCTATCGAAATCCAGAAGAAGAAAAAAAATACAAACTTAAGCACGGCGAAGTATGCAAATTTTCATAAATACTCATACATCGAGAGGGAGAGAGGGAAAGAGGGAGGGAGAGAGAGAGAGAGAGTCTCTCTAATTATAGATGAGTGGGGTATTTAATTCGCATAATTTGTCGCAGCTTAGTATGCCAACGTCGAAACTATCAAGCGTGTATAATTTGCATATCCGCAGTATGACGAAAGCATTTGGTGTGTGTGTGTGTATATATATATTCATCCTTGTGTACTTGAAGAAATGTTATTAGAGTACAGCGATACAGTGGCTGATATCGCGTCGCCCTTATCTCATTCTTAAAAATACCAGAGTTCCTTAGGTTCGTATCGTGCAGGTAAATGTTTTCTAGAAACAAAATCAAAATCTTACAGACCCATATACCCGACGTACGAAGCGAAATTAGCCCGCGTCCGTTGGAACAAAATATTTCTACGATATTTGCACGAAAGGCGGTCAGTTTTGGATTTCTTCATTCCCAGTGGTTTAAATAGAAATCAAAACAATCGGGGTCTTTTTATTTTTTTTTTTCAAAATGAGCGAGTTCGTTGGGCGTTTCGAGTTGTGTAAAAAGATGAAAATAAGTATGCTACTGAATTCAAGAGATTGAGGATCGAATATTATATAGCGTCGAACGACCCATATATTCGATTATCCACCGCTGCGGCAAATGCGCCAGAATTGCAAACACGTGTCATCACCCTGGAGATTGGCTTCCGGGAGCCTCGTGTTTTACATGCTCGCCAAAATACGTACACTGGGCGCTCCAAACGAAATTTATTTTTTTCCCACAAGAGCCTTGACATATTTGAATCATTCGAACATTCAATTGAATTTTTTTGTCAATCTTATTTATGTCACCAACTCTCATTTCCGAACCCATTCCCGCGCCAACGTCCAAAACTCCGTAGCCGCTGTCAGCTGTTTCTCACAGCAAACCCTCGACGCTCCTCCAGGCCTAATCTCTTTTTCTAGTAATCCTCGACTGCAACTTCTTTATTTCTTCGTCCCTTTGTCCTTGGTCCCACGGGCTAGGCTTGATCGTGGCATCTCCCTCACCTGCCGAGGCCCTCCTCCGCTTCGATAAAACTTTTTTCCTCTGGGCCCAGGCAAGTTGGTCCATCTTCAAATCTCAAACAGTTCTCCGACGTCCACCCCCCAACAGTTGTCTAATTATCATTAAACTCCTTCACTGCAACTTCAGTGTACTATTGTATATTCTACTAGTGTATATTCTACCCGCTCCACCATCACATTTGTTCAATCTCAAAAATCGTATGTGGAGTTTGTATTGAAAAATAATTGCTTTAAAATTCGACGATTTTAATCGAGCACTGATCGGATTCAATATCATTTTTTTCGTTCAAAGCAGTGAGCACGGCGCTTTCGAAGCTCGGAGGAGATTCAAGCATATGTGTATTTGTGGATCGACAAAATAATATACACGTGAAACCGAATATCGCGCCTCGGAAAGTAAAAACGCAATACGAGTTAGAGGTGATTTTTATTCTTGACGGGAGGAAAAGGACGATGAAGTAGCTCACACGCGTTAAAACTCCCACTTACGATCATTTGTTTTTCTTGTTTTTTTTTTCAACGCTTCGCGGGGGAGTTTTGTCGCATGGAAACAAAACTCTACTGTAATACAAAACTAGTTGGCTCGCACACCGCGACTCCCTCCCCCTGCTCTCCAAGAAACGGTGAGGAAAAATGTAGATATGATCCATTTTGGCGAAAATGGACCATACGTATTAACATGTTCTTTTTGAATGATTTATTTATTTCTGTACCATTTTTTTAGACTTCCAATAGTTACTTGCAGACGGACAATATTTTTCTATGGTAATCCCGTTTTTTTGCCAATAAACAAAGCCTTTGAATCTTCTTCGTAAATAAGCTAGGCTATGAAGAAAGCCGTACGAAATCTTTCACTTTCAATGCTGTCAACGGGAGAAAAAAAGTAACGAAATTCTTGAAGTAGTATGGTTTTTTTCCCAATCATTCTCGAGTCAAATAGAGGGTGTATCGATTTAGCCGCAAACAAGCCATACATAACAGAGCTATACGAAAGCAAAGAGCTGCAAAGTCAAGTTTTCAAGAGCGACATGGTGAGGGACGGCTGTAAGCGCACTCAAAGGAGGGACGAGGGCGAGGAGTGGTGTCGGTGAAGGAAAGGATACACGGAAAAAAAAATCCTGTAAATTTTGATGGAAATCCCATAAAAATGTACTGTGTCTCACATCAATAGCGCCTCTCGGTACAAAAACTTCGATATTTGCTACGTAAAACTCTAAAAAGTGCACGCCACGTTTCACACAAAGAACTGTAGGACTATTGAGTTTATGCTAAGCGATCGATAAATTTTCGCAGTGTGAAACTGTGAACAGTAGATGAACCGACTCATGACTTTTTATAATGTGAAACTGTAAACAGTAGATGGACCGACTCACGAATTTTTACAATGTGAAACTGTAAACAGTAGATGAACCGACTCATGACTTTTTATAATGTGAAACTGTAAACAGTAGACGGACCGACTCACGAATTTTTACAATGTGAAACTGTAAACAGTAGATGGACCGACTCACGAATTTTTACAATGTGAAACTGTAAACAGTAGATGGACCGACTTGCGAATTTTTACTATGTGAAACTGTTAAAAATAAACGAGCGGACCCAGGAATTTTTACATTTAAAAATGTTATAAAAAGAACGACTTCATTGACAAATTTTTTTACTGTGAAATAGCAAATAATGCAGATACTGAATAGCTTTATGTACATCAAGCATCGTTATTTTTTACAGATTTTCTTTAAAAAAAAATCATATTGCTCGTTGGAAACGTATCAATTGAACTATTTAAAAATGCTTTTATTTTCAATCACAAAAACAGCTGTAACTTTAAAAATTGCTTATGACATTTTGGAAAATTGTAATGTCTCACAAGTTGTGCTGTGTTTTGTGCGTTTTTATTTTTGTATGTATTACAATCACAAACACAAGTACTGCATTAAGAGGGAATGACACCTCATCGCGGCCGGTATATTCTAATAAATTCAAATATCCGTATTAGTATTCAACAACCCGTTATCAAAATATGCTTTGCCCGAATTGTTAAAAAATGACAATTGACTCTGTAAAAATTAAATCTGTACGTATTGAATAATACCGAGCTACGATACAATTTGCAAGGTGTACACTGCAGTTATGAATTTAAAGTCACACCACATTTTTCAGAAGACATTACCAAATTTCAATAGAATTTAATCTCATTTTTAACATTTGCTTGTTGAAGAATTTTATGGTTCAAATCAGTGATTACCAGTCTAATCTCACTTTTTTTTAACGGTACTCCGTATATTTTACGCATTGAGTACCGCGATATCTTATATTTAATTTGTAAATTCGACAATTTACTTTATCGCGGTGATCATTATGATTTTTTTACAGTGTAAATCTGCATTTCCATCGATTCGAATAGTAAAAAGCACGTCTGATCCATTATTTTTTCCTAAAAGTGCTGTAACATGATTGGTTTACAGTGCGAAACTGCATTATGTTCATCTTTCCTCAGTAATTTATAAACAGCAACTATTAATTTTGACGAATCATTTTTTTCCGTGTACTGTTTTTATATAGGTATTTTCATTTCTCGAACGAAATAGCATCGCGAACGAATTTATCCGTACCGCTTGATATATTTCTTCACCATGCGCGTTTTGCCAGCGCACGAAAAAAAAACATAATGGTTTCATAGTCGAAGTGATCTTTTTTCTATCTCTATTATTCATGAAAAAATCATGAATTTTGATCTCCTCTCTCTCTCTCTCTCTCTCGGCGTAATCCCACACGAAAACAAACGATGCAAAAAACAAACAAGATGAAGATTTTAAGTCACCGTGACGTGATAGAAGAGAAAAATCAAGACGGAGCTGTGAGAGCGAAGCTGTTTCCCGAGTGATTGACGCGAAAAGCTCCGGAGTCTGGCGTACACGTCGAGTTCAATCTAGCCAGTATGGTCGACCCTTAAAACCGGAAACTCGATTAAACTTCTCGAGGTGAGAAAGCCCTCTGTGGATTCGTGGAACTCGACAACTTACTGTTCATGCTCGTGCACTCGACGTCTTAACGTTAAAAATGTAGAACACAATATCCAATAAATGGCCGGCTCGTCCCTGTTTGCAAACGTTCACTCTTTTGACGTAATTTTCAATGACATTTTGGCATTTTTGCAGACTAATTTTACTAATGGTGCGTCCAATTTATTCCTTGAGCACCGGAATGGTCTGTGGATCATTGGCATACACTTTTCCTTTCAGGACACCCCAAAGAAACAAGTTCAATGGCGTCAATTCGCACGATATTGGTGGCCAATTGACATCGCGGCGGCGCGAGATAAGACGACCATGAAACTTCGTGTAGTGTTTTTGTAGTGAATTTTCACAATTTCTATGCGTTGCTCTATGTGCTATGTAGAATAAGTTTTGAGTCTAGAAAATAATGTAAGGAGTTACAAAGAAATAACACATTTTGCCAGTGGTATTTTAAATAATAGATAATTACGCAAGTCGTTTAACTATATGTTTGATATATTTTCTGCGAAATGTTTGGGCAGAATGGTGAGAATTGAGAATCAATAATCGACCTCGTATGGCGAAAAAAAGGAAATACTTTTTTTTGTTGAAAACAAAAATGGAGCGACGAAAATATAGGTGAAAAGGGCTCTATTTCCCAAGGATTGATGGAATAAGAATTGACGGTGAGTGAGAGTGCCTCGAGCAATTTTGAGGGCAAAACTTGGTGACGCAAACAGGTAATTGGAGCGCAAAGTGCAAAGCGAGAGAGTACGAAGCTTTCCACCGAGACACAACAATGTACGACGAGCTTAAAAAGAAGGCGTTGATGGTGCAACAAAAAATGTCACTCTGGCATAAATTAAAGTAGGCCAGCGAGGCTGCTCGTCTTTGTGTCAATTTTTTTTTTTTTCGAAGCTGGCATTTGCCCCTTGGGTTAAGGTTCCGTAAATCCTTTCCCTCCGATCGAGCGGAAATTTTGCAGAAACCTCCCTTTTAATATTTTAAGACGAACCCTAAAGGGATTTTTTGTCAACACGCCATAGTTTTCGGATTTTTGAATTTTCAAGACTCCGTTGCGAGGTGATCTCTCCTCCTATTTCGGAGATGAAATTTGGCATGCTTGTAGAATGGATAAAAATAGGCGACAGGTATTTTTTTTATATCTGCGGAACTCGATTTTTAAGGGTCGACACGCACCCTCGAAAGTCGCCGCTTTTATCGTTTTTCGTCGATAACGTTTGAACGGTACGGGTTATGAAAAAAATCAAATTGCAACAATGCTTACGTTTTCGTGTTCTATACATTGGAGATGAAAACGATAACGTTATCGACGAAAAACGAAAAACACCCCAATTTTCGAGGGTGCGTTTCACCCCTTAACAAATCGGGTTCCGCAGATATAAAAAAAAAACGTCGCCGATTTTTACCCATTCTAAAAGCATGCCAAATTTCATCGAAATCGGAGAGATCGCCTTCGCAACCTTTCCTTGTCAGTTCTTGCTATACCTATATACAGTCTTGGCCGAGAGCATTAGGCGCCCTGTCAATTTTCTATCCGGACGAAAAAAAATCGGGGAAAAAAAATCGTAAACGAATTTACAAAATGGCTTTTGAAGCGGGCAAAGTTGGCCTCATTTTGCTTCTTTATTTTTATTCTTGCGATTTTTTTTGTACCCGGCATGTCATTTTGAAAATGCAGGTTTTTCACGATTTTCGCACTTTGCAAAATCGCGTGATGGACTTAAAAAAATTGTAATCTCACCATTTAGTGATGAGATCTTTGAAAAAGACACCGTTAGCTTTAGTTTGGTTCTTTTTTTTTAATTTGCGTTTTTTCGCAGTTATTCAGTTTTTTCTTGGAAAAACAAAAAAAACGGCGGGATTCCCAAAAGCCGGCATAGTGCAGCATAACTTGAAAAGTATGAGGTTTGGAATATTTAGTCTAAGGAGCTATTTTACGTCGATAGTCGACGATTTGTCTCATTAATTTATTGCCGTTACCTATGTAAAAGTACCTATTAGGCACTCCTATAAAATATTGATATTTTAAAAAGTACTTAAAACTATTACAATTTCTTCGATATTTCGACTTGGGAGTTTCCTTGTTTGTGCAAAAGTTGATTTTTTACCCGTTTTTCGTATGAAAGCTTACTATTTTTTGGAATTTTCGAAAACAATGTATTGCGCTGACCTAATGAAATCGCAGAAAAGGGCTTCTCCACTCTATGAATAGCAAATAAAGACTGGTAAACGTTTTTGTCGAAATTTAATAAACGCGCATCTTTAGCGTTTTACTATCCAGATATTTTGCGATCGACCAAAAGTGGTTTTCTATTGTTTAATTTTATATTTGATGATGCTGTCTTAACTTTAGTTCAAAGAAATTGTAATAATTTTATGTACTTTTAAAAATGTCAATATTTCATGGGGGTGCCTAATACTTTTGGCCGACGCTGTATGTACCTTACCTCCTCTTGATATTTTCATTAAAACATCTTTGTTTCAACGTAACAGCAATAAATTAATGAGAAAAATCGTCGATTATCAACCAAAAATAGCCGTACAAAGATATTTTGGAATTTTTTCTGTAGTGACTGAATTCTTTATGTAGTGACTCCAAAATAACAAGATACACCTTTTTACTCCTTAGACTAAATATTCCAAACCTCATAGTTTTCAAGTTACGCCGCGGGATGCGGGCTTTTCGGAAACCCGCCGTTTTTTTTTCACGAAAAAACCAAATAACTCTGCGAAAAAATCACAATTTTTTTTTAAACGAAACTAAAGCTAACGTTGTCCTTTTTGAAGATCTTATCACTAAATAGTGAGATTACTATTTTTCAAAGTCCAGCACGCGATTATGCAAAGTGCACAAATCGTGAATGACCGGCATTTTCAAAATGAAATACCGGGTACAAAAAAATGCAAAAATGAAAATAAAAAAGCAAAATGAAGCTGGCTTTGTCCGCGTCAAAACCCCGTTTGGTAAATTGATTTACGACTTTTTTCGCCAAGATATTAGACGCCTGGCCTACGTGGATGCTTTCCTCCACCATACGATATGAGGCCGACTTGAAGGCTTGCTAGGAGGTTCGCTGCTCGACCCAGCGCTCACTTTTTATTTGTAACGCCTTCGATTTTGCACAATTTTTTTCAGATTTTCATCAATTTTTGTTTACAGTGTTTCGAAAGCACCTAGACGACCTAAAAAAAATATTGTGAATTTTTTTTATCTGAAAAAATGTCAAAAATTATCATGATCGCGTTTTTTTCTCTTTTCCTCTCTTTCCTTTCGTAGTGGAAAGAGCTCTCTTCTCGTATGGGCCATTGCGGGCGGAACGTTTCGGAAACAAATCCGAATGGTTTGTCGATTTTAAATCGCATCACTCCAACCGCAAAGAGCAATTGGAATTTTTTTCTACTCTAGTTTCCGACACTTTTCGATTCACGATATTTTTATGTTAAAACGATCCCGAGCAGAAATTTGTTCAGGGTGAAATCCGGACCGGATCAGGCTGCCACAATAGCAAATCCGGGCCGGGTCAGCCAAATTTAGTCCGGCCCTGATCAGGGGTGTAACGCTTTTGCAAATTCAGGTCCGGATCAGGCGCTTTATCAGGCCCGGATCAAGCATCTTATCTGGCCCGGATCAGGCACCGTAGCTGGCTCGGATCAGGCTTCTATCAGGCCCGGGTCAGGCTCCGTATCCGGTTCGGATCAGGCACTTTATCTGGCCCGGATCAAGCAACTTATCGGACCAGAATCAGGCACCTTACCAGGCTCGGATTAGGCACTATATCTGGCTCGGATCAAGCAACTTATCTGGTGCCCGTCCCAATCTTTCGCACTGTCTATGACCGCCGCTAGCCCATTCGAAATTTGTTTCTCTTCGATAGAACCTGCGTGGGGAGTACCATCATACTCTGTGAAGATTGCATCTGATATATTTTGAATACATAGAAAAATTAGTGAATATACATGGAAAAATCACATCTTTGCAGTAAGAGCATATATCAGTCGGATTTAGGGAGCGCCACCGCTCCCCCGTCGAGGATATCTATATTTATCATAGATATTTAGTATAGATATATTCAACCAGGGAAAAGCGATATAGGCTCCGATTGATATATCCTCTGAAGATAATTAAATAATTATTTTGAAATGGTGGCGCCTCGTAGTGGCGTAGCTCAATCTCTTATTGTCGTTCTCGCATCATTTGTATATGTATATAGTGTTGTATATATATTATTGAACGGTACAAAATGCAATTTGCGCAATTATTTCTCGTCATCTAGTCTAATGCAAACGTATGTATGAGTACATTTATGTACATATACGTATGTTTGTACCGTTGAACATTTCTTCTTGATACGAAATATATTACACTATATATACAAATGGCGCGACAGTAACAAAGTGAGGTTAAGCAACGCCGCATTGTCTTCGCCCATCAAGTCGTATTTTATATATTATCACTGTTCATGTGTAGATAATCCACAGTATAGTCGCAAATATACTTTACCTGAGATTTTGTATGCACTGCACTTTATTGAAGGGCTTGCCTTTCTTCGGGAGAAATTGATTAAACGAACGAGATGTGTCGATGTTGCTACGGCGTGGCTGTTGCGCTTTCTTCTAGGTACATAATACGGGACTGGCTGCCGGTATCAATGTGTTGGCCAATCACATAGGACTCGCACCAAAGTTAAAAAGTGTAGTCGTGTACTGCGTGTGCAGCTGTCAAAATATTTCGTGAGGCTTCGCCGACAGATGCGCCGTCTAGTCCCAGAGAGGAGAGGATACGGAGTGACCAGCTTCATGCGAGATAAGGCTTCTATCCGGCGCAAATCAGGCGTGCCTGATCAGGGCGCCTTATTGATCCCTGCTCAGGCCCCTGTCTGGCTTAAATCAGGTGTGCCTGATCAGGGCGCCTTATTGATCCCTGATCCGGCTCTGATGGATCCTCAGGCAACCTGATTAGATTTCTGCTCGGGATCAACTCGAACGGAATCTTTTGTGATTTATTTTTATAGTCACTTTGAAAAGAAAAAGAAAAAGCATACGCAAAGTTTAAAATTATAACCGACATGAAATCAATTTTTTTTAATAAAAAAAACCTCCCTCTTAAAAACTCTGATTAAATTCACCAAGAGTATCTTGAGGTGGGACTACAGGCTTGAAAATTGAGATGAAAGAAATTACGGAACAAAATGACCGTGTAGGCTGAGAACGAGCCGTATCAACTGCATCTATATTGAGCGGAGTTGATGGCGCAGAGAGGCGCGGGGGAGAAGCGTACTACTAGTGGAGAAAGTGGAATAAGAAAAGTGAAAAAAAAATTAAACGAGCGGGAACGACAAGCGAGGGCGTCTTCTAGAGAAGAAGAAGAAGAAGCGAAAAAACTAGTGAGACGAAAATCGTCCGTTCACGGGTACTTGTCCTAATTTTTTTCAGAGCTTTTTTCCGCATCTCCGCAGCGCAATTTTTTTCTTTTCTCGGTAAGGGGACATTTATTTATAGAAATATAGTATGGTTCCAACGATACGGAGGGGATATTCGATTCGAGCCGATTTAAATTTAGCACAAATAATAAGCAATGAGGGCTTTAAAAGTTCGAGAAAAAACGAGACTCCTCTCTATGACCTATTTTTCTTTGCAAGGAGGTCAGAGAGTCAATTTTAAGAAGAGAAAGGTGAGAGAGAAAATCAATTCGAAAGGATTGAGGAATGTTTACGGATAAAAAAATTATTACCATTAAACATGAAATACGAAATATGTGTGAAGTAAAATATTTTTGTGTGAGAAAACAAATGGCAAGGAACAGAAGCGACTTTTCTCCATCCCAAATCCTCCAAGGATGGGGGGGGGGGGGGGGGGGGATCAACGAAAGATGGAACAGTTTATAAGCCCCCACACCCCCCTTCCGCCCCGGGCGGCTATTTCGAGGGACCGAGAGTCTCAATTCTCCGTGGATTTATTTTCATCCCTCTGAGCAAGGGCTTTTCGGAAAGCTCAAGGGATTTCTTACAGATTTTCTATACTTACCATATACATATACGTATACAGTTGTTTTTTTTTTATAATTCGTTGGTCCAATTGAAATAGTGTCCGGAAACAAAATATTTTTCTCATCACTTGAAAAATCTCGAGATGATTATTTTTTTTGAAAGCAATATTTGTCACGACCGCTTCCTATATTCTGCAAATATACGGTTAATTCGATACACTGTAAAAAAGTCATTAAATTTACTATACTTTTATAATTGAACATTTCTAAACTCGGAATATGAAACGCAAATTCGCTCTTCAGTAATGGAAACTTCAGTAATGTAAATGAATTTTCATAGATTCGTGTACATTTTAATATATGAGAAATTGAATATTAGTATGCTGCGTATGAGTTTTTCAACGCGCATCGTAATAATACAAATATTTGTTTGATTAATGCAACAAACGTATATGATTTCATTATTTACACAAAAAGTATTAAAATCGCATACTGTATATTTCATACAGAGATGATTAAATACGCAGAAAGTAAATAATAACAATTACACTAACCTAACACCGTAAAATTAATACACTTCTCTATGCCAAATTTACTTTTTTTTTTAATTTAAAAATACAATCTGTGTATATTAATTTTAACACGCTTATAATAGATATCGTGCCATACGTATATAATTTTTCCAGTACTCAAGTGTTGCGATATTACTGAACGATTATTAGACATTCGAAAAGTAGTGCATTGATTTTCAAACGACAATATTAAAATTTATAAAAGGTATCTGTAAAAAGACTTCCTGCACTTTTATATTAATTTTAATACAGATTTTTTTTACAGTGTAACTATACTCAATATAAAATGAGTACCCTGCGGATGATGCTTGATTTATTCGAGCAAACGGTTGCTCGACAATTTACCTGGTTATTATTCCCGAAATGCACGTATTACACAGGCGTGCAAAAAACGTCACGAACGTGTAGAGGAGGAATTTGATAAATCGATTGGAGCTCTTTATTCTCTTGCGTACGCACGTGTATACGAATATGGAGAAAAAAAATCTACTCGTCCTCGATGTAATATCTCGCTTCATTTATCACCGCTCCCCCCGTCGCCATCTCGCTCGTTTCTCCATTGGCGTGTGTTCCGACCTTCCGAGTGAGTGTTGTATGTGCGAGACTCCAGGGTTCGGGATACCCCGAGGAGGGTTGAGGCTGGTCACGTTTGCTTTTTTTTTCTTCGTTTATTCGTTTTCGCTTTTTTCATCGTATCGAGTTGCGCGGCACAATCGTTGGGCACTAAGCACGAAAAATGTATCGCTTTACAGCCTCCGTAAAAAAATACCACCGCCGGTAATCATTGTAAAATGCCATTTTCGCACCAAGGTCGCGATAAAATAACGAGCGAAAAAAAAAAGAAGTAAAGCGTAATACGTATCTTGACGCGTTTTTTTCGACACTTTGGCATTAAATATTTGTTGAATGTTCGGAAGAATGAAATATTGCAATAATTGCAAATACAGACTTAACGAACAAAAAGAAGGCGACTCGTTCGCTCGGATAGGCGGTTTTAAGCAATTCAGGGATGTAGCGAAAATCTCGTATACTCATTGCGATATCGTACGAAGCCTTAAATTATAATGTAATTGCTCTTAACCCGATTACAGATGAGTCTATGAGAAGATCCAGGCGAGAGGGACGCGTAGCGGAGGGAGTTGGAAGGAGAGAGTCTGGATATAGGCGAGAGCTTTCGCGATAGAGAAATTGCGGTCGCCGAGTATATTGGATGATGCTAAAACGTCTCTCTTGCTCTTTTTGTGCTTATTGCCGCGATTCTCATTCGTGTTCCCATCTTTCTACGACGTCCCACAAATGCTAATCTTTATTCCGGGCATGGGGGTGGGGGTTATTGAACGATTCGCCATCACTCGAGAATTTTTCGAAAATACCTACATTTATAGAATATTTAAATAATAGTCTCGGAAAATGTCAATGTTTCACAAGTCTACATATTTGGACTGTGCTGATCTTTCGGAAGTCCGGAATTGACGGTACAAAAATACACCACTTGCAAAGTTGAACACAAAAAATGTCGACTTCTGCCGCGGTTCAGCACGATGAGCGCAATGTGTTTCGACAAACATTTGCATCATACAAGAAAGAAAAAGAATGGACGAAATTGTCGCGAAGCGTCCGTTAGTTTGTGTATTTTGGAACATCTGGTTTGGTTTTGGTTGGCGCGAGGGTGGGCGGTCCGCCGAGTTAGTTGGGGACGTGGGAGATGTTTCCGTACGAGATGTTGCGCCAAGCACGCGGGACATTTTAGTTGGCATCCGAGGAGCATAGGGAACGGTTCGTCAATTCTCTTCCTAGCGTGTATCGCGTCGAGTAGCACGCGCCCGCGCGTCTCTAAGCCAACGAGAGTGAAGAAGATGAAGGGGCGCGATGGTTTATTAAAAGCTCCGGGACGAGACGAAAAATTTTACGCGCAATTATTTATAGCGCCCAAGAATACAGCCGGGTGAAAGTTGCGCATTGGCCGCGAGTAAACTTTTACGTGGTGGTCAATTTTCTTATTTGGCATCGTGTTTGCTTCTTTTTTTATCCATTTTTATTCGATTGCGCGTGCACCCGAGTGTTTGATGTTTCCCAACGTGTGAGATTCGTGATTGTTTTTATTTATTTTAATTCGCCGCAACACTATCCGCAAGTGAAGATAAACAAACTATTTTCCACTTTCTCGAAAAACGAGTAAAAAAAACGTGTCAATGGAATAATAATATTTCGAAAGATGAATATGAAATATTAATCTAAAAAGCGATAAAAGTGAGAAGCATTAATTTTAACATTTGACTGAGAAAATAATGAAATCAATGAAGAAGGTTCTAGAGAGTGGTTGAATGATAAATAAATCGATAAACAGACAATAGAATAGGTTAAAAATGTAGTTCGGAGGGAGATTGTTCGGGCTCTATTAGATCGGTGGGTGAGATATCTAGTTATCTCAATGACAAGATTCACATTGATCGAGACGCTCCGCGGCGAGGTTTTCCGCAACGGGTAATGGATCGCGCTGGGCTGAGACGAGGGTGAGATGATAATAGAATCGTCAAGTGGTTGAGCATTAGTTGGAGGAGGGGCTGAAAGGGGTAATCAAGATTTCAATCATGTTTCCGTCTGTCTCTCCCTCGTCCCGTATCGGTTTGCTACTGCTCATAGGCTAGGTCAGATTCCGGATCGATGGGAAACGAGACTTCAGTACAGCTCGTTTGACCAGCGCGGACAATTCTTTATTCGACCAATTTATCTTCAATTACAAACTTTGGCTTAACTTTGGAGCATTGTTTGCTCTTTACTTTGAAATATCATGGTAGGATAATATTTTTCATGTCGAATGGCGATCGAAGGATACACAAATGTGCTTGTCCGTTGGTTGTGTTTGCAGGCTAAGAGGTTGGATGGAAGATCGGAGCGGGACGTAAAATCACTCGACTGCCACGAAATTACGAAAGAAGCAAGAATGCGGAGAAGATCGATGCTGCCGGCTGCAGCTAATTTTTCACCGAGCCGATACGATTGGCGTAACAACGAGATTATTGGCGTCGATTGTCGCAAATCGAGAGATCTTTGAGAGAAATCATTTCTTTCTACGCTCGCTTCGAATGTTGTCGTGAAAATTTAATGTTGCCGTGCGTCGAGGACCCGGGTTAAAGCGAGTGAAAACGGCTTCCGTTTCGTTTATTCTTATTCTTTACGCGTGAGCTTTCTTTCGCCGACTTGAGGGCAGCTCTTCTGGCGATCGTATTTGTTTTCTTTTGTTTTTCTTACTTATTCTTATTTTCTCTCGTCGTAAGTGCGCGTGTGCGTGTGTGCTTTTTTTTCGAGTGGAAGGACGTGAGCGGCCCATTTCTGGTCCGCCTTCCTGGCGGTATGGTCCTTTGGGCCACAATACTATTCCTTCAAGGAGCTGGCTTCGTTGGTACGATTGACGAAAATTCTCCCATATTTATCCGATATAATATTTTCGATTCTTATTTGAAGAAACTTTTTTTCCTAACTTCGGACCTGTACGAGCGTAAAGAACAATGTTTATTCGGGTGACAGGCTCTATGACAGGAATCCCAGGAGTTCCGGAGAACATAACGGTCATGTTCCTCAATCCTACGTCGGTTAGAGTCTCTTGGAGCACGAGTCAGGTCGAGCAAATTGAGAAGTACGATGTGACCTACAAGCCGACCGATGCAAGGTGCGTCGCAATCCCTTTAAGATCCTTACTCCCTTTATTTACATGTTTTTGACTGTTCTAAGGAAATAGTACCAAGAAGATTACTAGCGGAAAATTCGAACAACCCTTTTTTTTCATGTTTTTTTTTATTCAAAATTTTTTAAATACACATTCAGCGCTTTGTCCCAAACAAACATAGTTTCTCTTAAACTTGCAACTTTGTTTTTCGCTCTAAATGTATATAACAATAATTCACGGTCGATGCTAATGTGTCAATGGATCCGGAAACCACCATTATGAGAAAAGAAAAAAAATCGGAATGTTTCAATGATTTTTTCCACCGAATTGAATTACTTAGTGTGTGTGTGTGTGTGTGTGTGTGTGTGTACAGGGTGTCCTAAAATTAATGGATAATCCTGCAACTGTCGATAGGTCAGATCATGTCCTACTATATGCTGGAATTTCAGTTGAGTAAAAGCCCCACGGTTTTCGAGATTTTGGGCTTTATGTCATTAAAGAAAAAAAAAACATCTGCTTTTGGTTTTTGCATGTCATTTCTGCAAACGGTAACTTTCTTAACCCGGTTTTTTAAAAATACGCTTGGTTATTCTTTTTTATCTAGCAAAGTTTTCTTTCAAACCTCAAATGTTAAGGAAACTTTATGAAAAAATACCTTGTGTAGAACTTTCATACAAACCAATTCAAACATCTGACTTTATAGCCTGCAGTGTCAAAAAATATAGGTACTACGCATATCGTGCCGAATACTTAAAAAAAATGGCTCAGTTATAGTCGATTTGTATCATTTATGGAAATGGCATGCAAAAAACCAAAGGCAGATGTTTTTGTTTAATAATATAAAGTCCAAAATCTCGAAAACAGTGGGACTTTTACTAAACTGAAATTTCCGTACATGCTCTGACCTATCGACAGTTGCAGGATTATCCATTCATTATAAGACACCATGTATGTTATAATCGTATCGTTTCGCAAATCTTGAATATCATATTATCCAAAATAGCATAATTCGAAACGCAACTATTTATTTACATATCTGTTTGATACGTTTTTTTTACGAGGGCTTCCTCCATCACACATGACGATTAACGAGAGCTTTCGCTTCCTCTCTCTGCGGCTAAAAGGAACGATACCGATGACAGGTACAAAAAAAAACTACAGCAAAGAAAATAACTGTGCATTTCGGACAAGAATGTGTGAAAATTCATAGTCGATAGAATCATAAATAAATTTTCAAAACAACTTGCAACTTCGATAGACGTGCTTCATCGTGTTCTCCAGTTTCTGATTTGTTGTTATTTTTTCTTTAATCCTTTCGTATCCGTCATTCATTCATTCGTGACCCAGTGCTGCCCGATCCAGAACAGTCCAACCAATTTAATTTTTTTTTTCTTTTCATATTTCTTTTCTCGTATGGAAGAAGTAGCAATTTCAGAGAGCACTCGCTTTTCAAACACTCAGATTAGAACGAGAAATATTTGTTTAAATAACCAAATGTTTCGTTTGATACGTTTTCGATAATGTATCACATTTTAACTTGAACAAATAAATATATTCGAAATGTCTGTGACCCGCGATAATAACAAATAATAGCGGAAAATTCACGACACGAGGAAAAAGTTTTAATCCCTGACGAAATAAATGGTTTTATCGGAGCGTACGTAAAACGTGTACTCTCATGTACCGGGGATCGATATGGTAAATACGAAGAGGTTAAACAATAAAGGCACTCACATACATTGGCCTCTCCTACGGCAAACCTTGTACATTGTGTCTCCTAAAAAAACCGCACACTCGCCCAATCTCTCTCGAGTAGAGACAAACACGAGATAGGCTTATCTGTTCTTAGTACAAGCGCTATACGACACATCCCCATATGCCATGGTTTATTAAAATTGTGATTGGAGCTTTCACGAATACAAGCTTTCCGATATATGTATACGTCGTCTTATATCAAGCATACTTTTTTTTAATACATACTTCATTAAGCTTGAGCCATAACGATTAATTATCAAATAACACAATGAGTAGTTAACCCGTTGAAATGAGTTCAACACATACTTTTACATACGAACATCTTTTAATGTTACATTTCAATATTCTTTCTCCTTGAATTCAGAGTGGTACCATCAATTAATAACTTGCCGAGTAATTGAAAATTAAAATACAAATGTCACTTCAGTTTGAAAGATTTTTAAAATGATTGTTTTCAATAAATCACACACTACCGCGAGAAGACTCATTATCGGTGGATTACTTTGTGGCTTTTCAGTCGAGCTCATTGTTTTCTATTCTTAAATTTTTCTACACGAGCGTTGTGTGCGAAGGAAACGTTGTCAATTACACACATTGTGGTTTCTCCACGAGAATGCACAAAGTCCTCCCCGAAGAAATGTTATGAATTGTGGCGGCGGCGGTGGCGGGAGAGGTATCGGATCGCGGCGACACATCGAGAGCGGTTGCGTACTCCAAAATCCTGATGTGACAACGACGCGATGGTTAGTTACAGGGTGGTGGCGGTTGTGGCGGGGAACAGCGAGGCTGTCACTCTGAGTGGCCTACGAGCGGATACGCAATATCAGCTCGTAGTTACGGCCGTGAGATCTGGAAAGAAGCTAAGGAGTCGTCCAATCGTCTTCCGAACCCTTGGTAAATGAATTATTGTGACCAAAGAAACACAAACCATTCATCGTATTTTGTTATCATTATTACCGATACTCCGTTATGAATAACGCAATCATTTATCAAAAACAATGGTCTGGAATTTACGTACGTTATTGGTTCTTTTTGGATTTTTTTTTACAGAACCACCGAGGACTTCCCCTCAACAAGATTCATCGGCGACTGGTGGTCCATTGGTCCCGCCCCCACCACCGTCTGCTCAACAACCCCCAAATTACATACAGGTAGAAGAAAAAAAAAAGGAATTTAGCAAAATTGTTCATCGAATAACACGATACCTAAAGACCAAAGTCTCTCTCCCGCGCTTTCTCCTGCCCGCTCTCCTCGCGTCCGTCACGTCTTTGCCACTGTCGAGCAAACCTTCTCGGAACAAATTGAGCCGCAGGACGTTGACGGTGAGTGACGAGGAGAACCGGCGGCGAGTTCCGCAAAACGCAAGAACCACCAAGCACCCCCCAGAGTATAGCAAAACGCGATTGTCACGACGAAAATAAAATGATGCCGAATGAAATATTCGGATGGTAATATCATTTGATGAATTCGCAGATACGCGGTGTCGAAGTGGGCATAGTCGTACTCGTGCTCATTGTGTGGGCGGGTGCGATAGCCTTGTTTTTCAATCGTTGGGGAAAGATTCGTATGCTGTTGCCGTATCAACCCGACTACAAAGAGCAATTAAAGGTGCCGGGGACCGGGGCGTGCGCAGCTGCCAACGTTGCTTGCCCTCAGCACAACACTCAACACGCGTGCTCTCAGGTAATTCATTTCGAAAATTCTCTCTTCTTCCTATCTATATTCGGTACGAGAGAAAAAATACGACAAGCCCGATAGACCCGATGGCAAAAAAAAATGAAATAAAAACGAACACGGAACACGAAGTGGCGACAAAAATTGTCGACAGCTAGAGAGTAGCGAGTGAGGAAAAAATGAAGGAACAAAGTGTCCTTGTTATCGTATTTATTTTTCGAACGTAGCTGCGATACAACTATACGACTGATAAATATTTAATATACGAGTAATAATAGTAAGAAAAAGGAAACAAACAACGAAAAAAAAACTTCCGCTATAATCTTATTTGTTTCGGCACGTAAATTCAATTTTTCTCTTCCCCGATGGTACCAAGTGCGTTTTTAATCCTATGGAGCACGTTGCGATATAGTATTTACTTTTTTAACGAGCACCGAGTAAAGTCCCTTATCGAAGCTTTTTCTTCCTTCCTACAAAATAATTCTCATCAGTGCCTATTGCAAACATACGTATAAAATATAAGTTTTAAATAGCTCCAATCGCAGTTTCCAAGAACGGACGATCGGATTGTCACTTGATAGTTGGGTGAAGAAAAAAAAAAGGCAAAAACGAAAAGGAAGTGAAACCTTGCACGGAAGAAAAAGCTATAAAGAAAATGCATTCAAGTATCGAAGGAAAAATAACAGTACTTGTCTAATGCTCGATGAAAAAATTGAATTGAAAGAAGAACTTGCAACGTAAAACAACCAGGTAATGACTACATTGTCGGATATGGTGATGCAGTGCGGGGGAGGGGGTTGCTGCGTATTGGAACACTGCTTTCATTATCCACGAAGAAATCGCGAACCACGAGAGTGCTCCTGCCAATTCGCTCTACTTCACAGGGCGGACGTCGCGTGACCATCGGTATATAATTCATTAGAAACAAACAATCGAAAAACAAATCATCGTAGTGAAATTTGAAAGAAAAAAAACAACATCATCGACTCATTTTCTTTCTCTGTTTCTTTTTTTAATCGTTTTTCTGTAAATAAATCGAATCGTCAATTGTTTGCTATTTTTGTACATGAGCGTTTTCATGTCTGGCAATAACAAACCCAAACATTCGTCTGCATTGGTGTACGCACGCTCACTCATATGTGTATATCATGTATTTTTCACATTTTTTTCGGATAAACTTCCGTAAAGCGAGAACCGAATTTCGATCCGAAATTTGCCAACCACCTTCCTTTTGATATTTTAAGAGATCCCCTAAGAGGATATTTGGCGATGCGCCATAGTTATCGAGATATCGATTTTTGAAAGTTTTTTTTACCGCGCTCCTACTATATCTATAGCTGACGGGCCCAGCTGTGGCTATACCTATATATGTTGTCGCGCTTTCCGTTTTTTGTGAATGGTGGGCTGCGTAGAACACTGGTGTGCTCACAGGGCACCGCGGATGTGTGGAACACTGGTGTGGGCGCAGGTCACCACGGATGTGCGGGCAAGATTGACATAAACACGGATCTTCGAAGATTTATTTGTTCGTTTTTCTACAGTTCATTTTTTTGCAGGTGTAAGAGATTTCTACGGTTCGTTTATTACATTCTGATTTTTTTTCTTATTTCTTTTTTGTTTTTGCCAGTTTTAAATAATTTATTTTCGTTAAATTCAGCACTAATTATAAATAAACCGTTGCAGGCCTGTCGAAGCCGAATTGGAAATCACAAAGTCATTAATAGCATTATGCTGTTTTCCAAAATGTCAATTTTTTTTTCAAGGTTCCACGCTCTCGGAAATGTTTCGCTTCAGTTAGATCGATGCATAGTTCAGTTAGCTTGTTTATTCAGCTTCAATTTGATTTTTTTGTCTCTCTACGTCAGCTTTTTACTGAGATATCCGACTTTGAATGAAAGAGGATCCTTTTGTCTTTGATCATCGATATCTCAGTAACCAATGGCCGCACATTGAATTAAAGGGCAGCTTTGAAAACTTGAAGACATTTCCGGAAAGACGCTTTCATTGATTTTTGAAAAAAAAAATGTTCATCCTCAAAATTAATTTGAAAAACGTACAAACAATGACTTTTTATGGTTTTTCAGTAAATCTACCACTACTTTACAAATATTGATGGAACGTCTAATGTTGCCGGGTTTTTGTTACCTCAATATACCCCTAGTAACCCTGTAAATTTTCAAATCGATCCACCGGACCATTTTTTCGGACCGATTGATCAAAGTTTTTCAAAACAATTAAAGGAACGAGTGTATTGCTCCTAAACATCGTGTAATCATCCAAATGAATAGACCAATTTTCCTACGACTTTTTTCACAACTTTGTACCAGTTACTTGTTCAATTTGAGGAAAAAAAATCGAGAAATAAGAAAACATCGATTTTTTTTCTAAAAATTTGTAAAACATTTCACGCAACAATACTGCCTCATATTAGACACGATTCGGCCTTTGCGTACAATAATTTCACTCATCATTGATTGCATTAATTGAAAGTTGATACCCTCAAGCTGTATTCACTTCCCGATCTGAGAACATTTATGGAATTAATTCTCGATATTTTCTGCAAAGGTTACACTAGGGTTACAGAAACGTTTTTTTTTCAAAACTCATTTTTTCGGATGAAAAAAACCAATCAACAGTTTTTTTCAAAACATCTTTTTTTTAATACATTTTTTCTAAGTTATGGTAAAAAAAATTAATCAAAAGTTTGGTAAACTTTATCTTTTTCTTTCAATTTTTTATCGTGCCTAGGCGGCATTTATCTGAGTCAAAAGTCGCTCGGCTAGTGACTCGGCTAATGACTCAAGTATTGTTTCCTGAAATATTTTACAAGTTAAGGGGCCAGTCCACTTTGGAACGACGAAAAAAAGGCTATTTTCGCGATTCTTTTTGAGGATTTTATAAAAGATATGAATATAAAAGTTGTTGGGCTTGATAAGTAAAGTCTTAAAATATATTTTTTAAAAATGTTCATTCATTTTTATTCATTTTTAAGTACAAAAACTATAGTTTAACGTAACGCCTCAAAAATAGGTGGGCTATGTAGCTCCATCACAACTCGGCAACGGTTTGTTTGAAAAAACAAAATCAAAGTCCATTAGATTCAGTATGACACCAGTTACAAAATGACCCTCGGATATAAAGTTCTATCAAAAAATAAAGAAATGGCAGATAATAAACGAAAAAAGTGAGAAAAACGCGTTTTTTGCGCAGTTTTTAGCAAAAAAAAAGAGTAAAAATCCAAATTTTTGAACCATCGAGGGTCATCTTGTTGCGAATCATGTTTACAATATGTGGTTCAAATTTCAAGAGAATCGGTTTATCAGTTTTAGAGATACGATGGAGCTAGATTTTGAAAACGTTGTTTCGAGAAAAACACGTTTGAAGTTTATACTATGAAAAACTCTTACCTAAACTTAATCGGCAATTCCTGCACCGTACAAAATCCCTTCTGATTGCTCATCATCGTCGATTTCTTCAAGTCTTGCTTGCTTTCGATTTTTTGAAATTTTCAAAGTGTACTAGCCCCTTAAGAAAAAAACATTTTAAATAGAAATTTTCCGATTTTTTTTTTGCTCAAATTTAACAAGTACCTAGTGCAAAGTTGTGAAAAAAATCGGACAAACATCGGTTTTACTTTTATTTTGATGATGATTACACGATGTTTAGGAACAATACACTTGTTCCTTTAATTGTTTTGTAAAACTTAGATCAATCGATCAGGAAAAATGGTTCGATGGATCATTTTGAAAATTTACAGGACTATTGGGGGTACGTTAAGCTGAAAAAAAACCTGGCAACATTAGTCTTTGCCTTTATCTTTGTAAAGAAGTGCTAGATTTACTGAAAAACCATAAAAAATAATTTCTTGTGCGTTTTTTTTAATCATTGTTAAGGGTGAAAACAATTTTTTTCTTAAAGATCAATGAAAGCATCTTCTCGGAAATTTATACAAGATTTCAAAGCTGCCGTTTAATTCCCTGTGCGATCATTAGTTGCTGAGATATCGATGATCAAAGACAGAATAATCAGTTTTCATTTAAGTCAGATATCTCAGCAAAAAAAAAATTGACATAGAGACAAAAAAAACCAAATTGAAGCTGAATAAACAAGCTAACTGACCTATGCATTGATTTAACTGAAAAAAAATGGTGGAGCCCGTGGGCCGTTGAAAAAAAACGGCCAAATTTTTGTCTCGTGCTATTTCTTTTGGTTGAGCAATAGTCGTAGCTCACAATTTTTTTGCGAAAAGATCCCAAAACTAGAAACTTGAAGCTCCAAAATGCTTTTGTTCATCTCGTTAGGACCATTTTTCACACAGATACAGCGCTTCGAAAAACACTCGAAATATTTAAGAATTGTTCTGCGCCTTTAATTTTTTGGAGTAGTGTCTTAAAATGAAGGTCTGTGCCAAATTGCAGATCGATATTCGGTTTCTGCTTTTCGGAAGTATACCCTTTTTTTCATTCGAAGAGAAATCGTTGACCGGAAGAGGCTAAAAGAGCCGGTAGGATTGAAGATCCGAGAGTCAAGTAGAAAACATCCGCTACGGTCGGACGAGGCACAGCCCTCTCTCTCTCTCTCTCTCTCTCTCTCTCTCTCTATCGTACGAACGCGACTTAATTTAGGCATAAGAGAGAAAAAAAACCACGAACTGAGAGGAAACGAAAAAGGCATTACGAAAAAATTTGAAAAAAGAGAAAGTACACGAAACTGCACCGTACACGCGTTTGAAACACCGCTGTTTATTTTTATTATTCATTTGTACCCACGGAGCACCCACCCATTTCTGTGACACGGAACTCTGACGAATTGACTGATGCAAAATTGTGCCCGAATGGAAAAACAATGCGTGTGAGAAAAACGTTAGAACGAGTTTTTCCGTTGAGTGAAAGAACGTGTGCGCCGCCGATAAAAGCGGTGTAGCGATTTACAATATTTCCGCCGTCACGTATTATTTTTGCCCATGGGGCGACATCACGATTGTTTGCGAGCACACAAATTCGCAGAGCACGCTTTTCAAAATAATAAGCATTCGTCGTTCGTCTGATACTTATTTAATACAAGAAAGAGACCAAGAGAAATATCGAAGGCAAACAAAAAAAAATGCATTTCCAGTGTGGATGAAGAGAATTTTTGGAGTGATCGATGTTCAAGCTGGCGCAATTTGTTCTTTTGTTTTTTCAATAAAACGTTTGTGATGAAAATTGATAGCATCTGCACTGGTCGAATCATCACGTGGATTCGGTGGACAGCAGTGGCGGTGCTCTTGGATGGCCGAAAACTCCGAGACCACGAGTCAACAGCGCTATCGATGTTGCTGGCTTTTTGTCACAGGTAAAAAAAAACGCCAAGCGCGTTAGAGAAAAAATCAATCTTTCACACGAGAGACACCCAAGATAACTAATGATAACTTTATCTGAAAATAAAAAACCAATTTTTTTCTGTTATTAGATAAGCATAGCTCGTGATGAAACCAAGGATTTAAAAAAAAATTGAAAAAGATTCCCAACGGGGGAATTCACAAAGGGTCTCTCTTCTAGACTTTTACTCCGATTGACTTAAAGCTTTGGGAGAATATTCTAGACATATTGTACTGTTATATAATTTTAAAAAATTAATCCATTGTTTGAAATGTTCAAACTCACGTGACCCCTTAACTCTGTTGCATAGGAATTCCTCCGGCGACACGGTTCGACCTCGAAATTGTGTCGCAAAGTTCGCAGTGCGGACAATTTGCCACTGGCAACGGGAAATCGTCCACAACACCACGATCATGATGATGATGACCATCATCATCACTATCATCATCATCATCATCATCATCAGCAGCAGCAGCAGCAGCAGCAGCATTACAACGATCGCGTCAACGAGGGTAGTGACGCGAGTCAACATCGTAATTCACGCGACGAGGGCATCGAGACGGATCGCGAGACACTTTTGTTGACGAGTCAAGAGGATGCTGAGAAAAATGGCGACGAGACCGAGTCGAAGAGGCAGAGCAGCCTTGATAGCAACCCGAGAGACATAACCGAGACAGCGCTCATAGAGCCCTCTTATCAACAATTATCTCAACAGCCACCATCGTCAGCGAGGTGAAATAATTATTTCACTATTTTCGACTCTTGGTTCTCGTTTTTTTATTCGTCGTTAAATTTGCCCAGAATCGAACCCATTCGAATCTAGCTTTCGAATGAATTTTGTCCCATTCGACTGGGAGGATTTGCCGATCCGCTCGGGCGCCCCCCACAGTTGGCCCGCCAAAATTACCACAAATTTCTTCAAATTATGGCGTCAATCTTCGGCTTTCTTGGTAGGCCTTCTTCTCATAGAAGGAATTGAGATTTCGGAATGAATCCATTCCAATTATTATCCGAGTCTGCGAAATGTTTTTTTTTCGGAAACCCCCCGAATAAGTGTCCCCGACTCGCACGTAAAACTGCCGTTCCGGCTCTTAGAAATTTCAGGATTTTGCCGATTCTGGAAAAGTGGCCAAAAAGGTTGAAAATGTTTTTTTTCCCTGACTTTTGCCACTTTTCACAACCCTATACTATAAGAAATTTGCTTA